>JBBCBC010000005.1:42648382-43117903 GCA_037126765.1 Stenogyne calaminthoides
ATTAAAGCGTAGAAAACAATGCACTAGCAGATTGATGCTCCAGTGGTTAAGCAGTAGTTCCAGCAGGCAGAGGTTCAAGGTCCGAGACCTATGGTTGAATTTTTGCTTTTTTTTTCTTTTTTTTTTATTAGCCCTAATTTTTTTCTAATGGGTGAATTATTTTGCTTTTTTTTTGTTTTGCCCAATTTTTGTGGAGTTGCACATTTTAGTGATAGTAAGTTGCATGATTCTACCATATAATTAGAAAACTATATAAACGTGCAACTACTTAAAACAGAATCATGCAACTACCTATAATCAAAACGTGCGACTACTTATAATTGCACAATTCTACCATACAACTAGAAAACATATAAACGTGCAACTATTTACAACAGAAGCGTGCAACTATTTACAACAGAAGCGTGCAACTACTCATAACAGAAGCGTGCAACTATTTACAACAGAAGCGTGCAACTATTTACAACAGAAGCGTGCAACTATTTACAATTATTTATAATCAAAACGTGCCTATAACCAAAACGTGTGACTACTTATAGTTGCACAATTCTACCATACAACTAGAAAACATATAAACATGCAACTATTTACAACAGAAGTGTGCAACTACATAAAACAGAACCGTGCAACTATTTACAACAGAAGTGTGCAACTATTTATAACAGAAACGTGCAACTATTTACAACTACTTATAATCAAAACGCGCCTATAACCAAAACGTGCAACTACCTATAACCAAAATGTGGAACTACTTATAACTTAAACGTGAGGAAAATTTCCTGCGTGTATCACGCTTATCTCATCCACCATAAATTGTTTCTTTTGAATGCTTCGTATCGGCCCTTTAGAATTGATGTTGCAAGTTAGAAAGAGAAGGTTAATCTGTCTGTGCATTTAACCAATTGCTGGACTTTGATAATCAAATACTTGGAATTTTTTTGATTTGGAAATTTGTTATTCCAATCAACCAAATATTCTGAATGATTTTCACCATTTCTCAGAACAGTAAGGCGAGATCAATGAATCAGTGTACCTAGACCTGAATAGCTTGGACGCCTTTCTTAAATGGTAAGAATAGTGGTGCTTGTTCAGAGAAAATGTCGCCGGCGACGATTCTGGTGGCGGCGGTGGTGCTCTTCACGGCGGCGGTGGGCGTGGTGGTCGGAATAGTTCGATGATAACTCTGGAGAGAGCGAGTCACGAGGGAGTTTGGGGTGAGGCGCAGTGTACAGGGAAAATTGGGAAATTTAGGATGAAAATGGTATTATATATATGACCCGAATTTTAATAATCGAATAGGGTCGAGGTGAGTGCATAAATCATAAATCCGTGCATTAATTATATATGAGACGCTGCCTATAAAATATATTGTACATCTCATACATATAAGACTCATTCAAATAAAATTGGAGTTAATTACTCATGGGTCTATATATATAAGGTGTATAATACCGTTAGGTCCATGTCCTTTTATAATTATTAATAGGTCCAAATTAGAGTTGGACTTTTACCCTATTACCCCTAACGAGAGTGGGATTCGAAATCGAATTTTAATAAAACAAATCCTCCTTCTCTCTCATTTTTTCCATCGCTTCTCTGCAAATCACCCCTCTGCAAAAATCCCACAACCACACTCATCCTCTCCATGCAACCCCATCTCTTGCAACATTTTCCATCTCTTAAACACCAAACACAACCACCCCCTCACCCAGAAACGCGCGACCCCCCTTTACCACGGCTTCGCCGCCGCCTACCACACCCAGAAACCCTAAACCACCCCCAAGACACTCTTCCTCCAGCCCGACGCCGCGGCCCTACCCCCTCACCCAGAAACGTGCAGCTCTCCCTTCTCCCACCAGAAAACTCCGACGCATCGCCGCCCCGACCTCCTTCGGCCGAATTCGACGGCGATTGGGCGTAGATGGTAGCAGATCCGGCCAGGCTTTCGGCCCAATCCGGGCTTTCGAAGATGGTAGCGATTGATCCTGAATTTTTTTTTTTTTTAAATTGAGATTTTTTGTGGGTTTGTGGTAAGTTTGGTGTTGAGTTTGTATAATTTTGGATTTCTTTGAATTTCTGGGTTCAGTTGGTGTTGAATGAATTATGAGATCTGTGTTTTTTTGAAGATATTGGGCTGTTGATATGTAAGTGTTTTTTGAAAATTTGGGGTTTGTTAATTTTCTGACGGTGAGGCGATTGATCCTGGAATTTTTTTTTTAATTGAGAATTTTTGTGGGTTTGTGGTAAGTTTTGGTGTTGAGTTTGTATAATTTTGGGTTTCTTTGAATTTCTGGGTTCAGTTTGTGTTGAATGAATTATGAGACCTGTGTTTTTGAAGATATGGGGCTGGTGATATGGAAGTGTTTTTTGAAAATTTTGAAGATTGGGGGGTTTGTTAATTTTATGTAGGTGGAGATTTGAAATCGAAGATGAACATGTTCAGGTGTTTTGGATGTACATGCTCATGTCGTAATGAAAATGAGAATATGCCAATTTTGAGATTGTAATTTAAATTCCGGAGTTCTGAAGCTCCATTAAAATGATACGGAGTCTGAATCAGCTCATTTATCTATAACCAAATTAAATGGCTCTAGTCTTATTGATTTCAATTTCAGAATTCAAATTAAATTAAATAAAGGTGCCCAATTTACAAGATTGGGCTGGAAAAGAAAACCCAATAACAATGGTTGAGAAAAAAATTAATACTCCCTCTGTTTTAGGATTATTGCAATATAGTAATCGGACAACAAATCAAGGAAAGTGAGATAAAGTAAGTTTGAGTGAAATAAAATAAGGGTGTTGTGAGTATATTAATATTATATTTATTTTCTTTTTAGGAATATTGCAGTAATGTTGGGACGTTCCAATAAGACAAGTGTTGTAGTAATGTTGAAACGGAGGGAGTATTAATAATTATAATAAAGGTTGTCAAAAAATTTGCCTTTTGAATTGAATTAAATTGAAGAATTATAAAAATTAACTAAGATTGATGAAGTTTGATGAAAAAAAAATAGAGAAAATGACAAATTTGAAAAGTGAGAAAAGAAGAAAAAGTTAAAAAAGGAAGTGAGACAAAAAGAAAAGAATAATAAATAAGAACAAATTAATCTTTTTAGTATGAGTTTTTGAATCTATTAGTAATAATTTTAAATGAATAAATCCATTAGTAATTTAGAGGGTGAATATGTACATAAGGTAAGGGTGATCCACTCATAAAATTCGGGTAATGAGGTCAGTATGGGTAAATATTCAATATTTTTATATTTTTATATTTTGCACCCATTTCGAGAGGAAAATGTCTCTGGTTGGCAAAACCTACGGAGCCAAAAACCTCTCTTCGATCAATCCAATGGAACATAGAACTTGGACTATATTTATTAATAATCCCTTGCAGTTTAATATTTTAATAAATAATTTATTTCTTTTTTTTTATATTTATATTTTATGATTCAATTCGATTTCATTTTTTTACACTTTATCAATGATCAACCTAATTTAAAATAACTTTTTTTTATTATTTAATAATTACATATATTATTTATAATTAATTTTTTATATATTTAAACGTGTAGGAAATATACTAAATCATTTGAAGCAAAAATCATAATTATAATAAAGAAAGAATTATTATTCACTCAAAATAAGCTACAATATCTTGGCTCAGGTTTAGAGAAAATCGAAAATTTTGATAATATTGCGGGCATGAATAATTTTTTGTGTTTAGAAATTATAGAATAATTGAAAGTTTGGATAATTTGGGGGTTATAAAAATAATTTGAACTTGGATCAATGATAAAAATTAGGAAAGAGGATAGAATTAGAAGAGAAATGAGATAATATGAAATTATGTTTCAAAATATATTAATATTGACCTCTATTTATAGAGGAATTTTTTATGAATTTTTAAATTATTTTTTAAAAAAATAATATCTTGAAAATGAAAATTAAAAAATTATTTCCATAAAAACTAAACTAACCATTTATATAAACCTTAAAATGTGTGCACACTTTGTTGAATCGCTCCATCGTTTTTTTTACTTAAATTTTTTTAAAAGAAATTGTCTTCTTCCGACAATCAATCGTCCAAACTACTGATAAAGATAGTCTTTATTTCAGCCAACCCCGTGGAGCAGATGACTTATGTTCGGTTGGCCATGTAGAACATGATCGATTTGTTCGACAAATCTGGTCAAATACACTAGCTAGGTTGCCGAACACTACGTGATTCTAGTGAAAACAAAATCTAAAAATTAGCAAAAAAAAAAATGATGGAAAACGAAATTTAAAGATGTCTAATGTCAAGATTAACTTATGTTATTAATTATCGGTGATTATTCTTCTTCTATGTTCATGTTTTGAATAGTCTTGAGGATTAGAATTTAAATCTTTTGATGTGGTCGAATGAATGAAAAAGTAAATATATTAATATCTTTATTTAAGAATATTTTTTTTACAAAAATAAATAAATGTATTAAGGTGGTGTTTTGAACCTCAACTTCCACCTCAAAAACACTAATTAAAAAAAAAAAATTGGATCTCATTAATTTTAAAAAATAAATACTTCTAATTATTACACTTCTATTCTAAAACTCGGTCAAGGGTAAGGTTCTCTTCGATGAAATTGTCATTCTTAATTAGGGTGGGGTTTCATTTTCCATTTCACGCATTGATTACGGTGCTTTGAATGTCTTATTAAACACCCCACCAATAATGGAGACTAGCAAAAAACTAAAACTGAAAAATAAATGCTACGAATTAATTAGGGTGGAATGAGGAGAAATGAAATGCACATAGTATCTTTCTGTGGTTTTGTGAAATGATGGATTGTTCCAAATATCTATACGTCGGTGGTGTTTTCAACCTCTAATCTATGTTTTAAAAGCGGAAGCATCGATCGGTACGTATAGTCTCAGCGCTTTTGGTCGGACTGGGTCTGACCGTTTTTAAAACGGTTGAGCCGGTATGACGTCATAATTACGTAATATATAATTAAATATATAAATTATACATCTAACATTAAAATAAGTTCACCAAATATCTAGAATATTAAAATAAGTTCACCAAATTTCATACAAGCATAATAGTTCATCAAATGTTACAAACATCAAATGTTAGAAGTTCACCAAATGCATGAATAGCAACATAAAAATGTCTAATCTGAAACATCACATGTTATAAGTTCACCAAATGCATGAATAACAACATAAAAATATCTAATCTGAAAGAACATCCAAATTAGCACCATTAGATTTTGGGGGCGCTTTTGAGTTGTTCGACCGGATTTTGGGCGCTTTTGAGCGGTTCAACACCGCTTCGCAGAGCCAGCGGCCCAATGCTTCGAACCGGTTCGTTAGGCTATCCGAGTAGCGGTCGGACCGACGGTCCGACCCGCTTTTTAAATCATAGCCTCTAATCAAACACAAGAAGCAATTATTTTTAAATAAAATTGGATCACACCCACTTAAAATAAAAGTGTTTTTACACTCTGTATTAGTGGTTGAAAACAAGCCCGTAGTGGCCTTGCAAGTTGCCACATCTGCGCACATGTTTTTTTAAAAAAAAATAGTATATTTGTTTTGAGGTTTTAAAAAAGAGGAGTAAGCCTTTAATGAATTGATTTCATATTTACAGACATTACCCTTCAATTATCGTGATTAATATTATTTTGTAATATAAATTATACATTTTAATTATCACTATTAATACCCCTATTATAATATAAATCACACCGTTCATGTTGGTGAATTATTTGCACGGATCTATTCGGGATGAATATTTAAATACAAATTTAATTCTAACAATTATTACTAGCATGAATTAATCCTATATTAATTCAAATAATAATCCAACAACAAATCATGCATATAATCAATTCACGTAAATCCTACGCATGCGGAAATTCTACGAGTTTACGTGAACATACCTCTTGGGACGGCAATGGTCTTGTTGATTAGACACACCAAAAGAACTTCCCAATTATTCCCTTAATTCTTGCTCGACTATCCGGTGGTAGGACACTTGCGAACAATTAACAAAAGAAAAATAAACTTTGTTGCACCACCTTTGTGGATTTACTAATTTTTTCAGCATATGGAATTGTACTTGGGAATGAAAGAATCATCCCCTATTTATAGAGTGTAGGTGGTCGAAATTTTTAGGTCAAAATAATGTGGGGAAATCTTTTCTTGGTCTCCAAGAAATCGTGAATATATCTCCTATGGATCTGCTAGGTTGTCTTCAGACGCTATCTTTGACACCTCTATATCTCATCTCTTAACGATATCTCGTATAAGATAGTATTTCATTTCAATGTGTTTGCTGGCCTTGTGGGCTCTTGGTTCCTTAGAATTTGCAACTGCTCCGGCATTGTCACAATAAACAGTGATTCTGCTAGGCAAATTCGGAACTACATTCAAGTCCACTAGGAAGTTCTTGAGCCAAACCGCTTTTTTCACGCCTCATGCAGCGGTTACATATTCGGCTTCCATGGTAGAATTTATGACGATTTCGCTTGACGCTTCTCCATGTCATGGCTCCTCCCCCATGCAAAACACACACTACGGAGGTAGATTTTTGGAATCTATGTCCGATTGGAAATCGAGTCCGTGTGAAGCCGATGGGGATTAGACTATCCGACCGATAAATTAACATTCTATCCCGAGTTTTTTTTCAGATACTTGAGGAATATTTTTAATCGCGCCGTCAATGTTCTTTCCCCCGTTACTTTGATATCTTGCCACCATGCCAACGGCAAGTAGATATCCTGGTCTCGACACAACATTGCATACATGAGGCTTCCGGCACCAAGCATATGGAATGCCTCTCATGTCATCTATCTCCTTTTTGCGTCTTAGGGCACATTTTCTTGGATAGATGGATTCCATGTCCGAAAGGTGCGAAGACTTTCTTGAATATCTTGATCTTTGAATCGTTTCAAGACGATTGTCTATGTATGAATCTTCATGACAAGCCTATCATCCTTTTCTTGCGATCTCGAGTGATCTTGATCCCAAGGATGTGTCGCGGCTTCCCTAAGTCCTTCATATCAAACCGTGTTGAAAGCCATGCCCTTACGCCGATAACACCTTTACATCATTCCCGGCGATCGGAATGTTGTCTACGATAGTACTAAGAATACCAATGCGCCCCGACACGCTTTTGTACACACAACTTTTTTCGAACTTCGTTTTGATCAAACCCATAAGACTTTATAACATGATCAAAACATTGGTTCCAAGCTCTGGATGCCTGTTTGAGTCCGTAAATGGACTTCATGAGCTTACAAACTAGGTGTTCTTGGCCTTTTCCAATGAAGCCTTGGGGTTGTTGCATATAGATCTCTTCATCAAGACTTCCGTTAAGAAAAAGGCTTGACATCCATTTGCCGATTTCAAAGTCGAGATGCTGAATAATCGATAAGAGAATTCGGATGGACTTGAGCATGGCTATGGGCAAAAAAGTTTCCTCATAATTGATCCATTCTTTCTGAGTATAACCTTTCACCACAAGTCTTGCCTTGAAGGTTTCCACCTTCCCGTCCTGTCCTCTTTTTCTCTTGTACACCCACTTGCAACCAATGGGTTTGACCCCATTAAGTGGTTCACTAGCTCCCACACTCTGTTATGATCCATAGAACCCATTTCGGGCCATTCTTTGTTTGCCAAGAAACATCCTTGTCTTGGATTGCCTCGTCATATGTCCATGGGTCTGATTCGTCTTGACCGGGGATCAAGTTCGAGGACTCTCCTATTCCCATGAATCTTTCGGGCTGTTTCACAACCCTCCCACTACGACGAGGTTTCGGTTGTGTAAGTGTGTCATTTGGTATGTCATCTTGTGCGGTTGGTAATCGAGGTTAGCCCCTTAGCTCATTTAAGGTAATCTCACTTCTGGGTCTTTTTTCGTTCATATAGTCTTCTTCCAAAAATCTAAAGTGGGTGCTTATTACCACCTCTTGATCTTCGGGACCATAGAACATACACCCTTTTGTTCCCTCGGGGTATCCCACAAACAACCTTAATTCTGATCGAGGATCCAATTTACCGGCTTTCTTGTCCAACACGTGGGCGGACACCCCCAAATCTTCATGTGTGTCTCAAACCGGCTTCATACCGATCCACAATTCTTTGGGAGTTTTGGGAACTGATTTGGATGGCACCAAGTTCAGAATGTAGGCTGCTGTTTCCAAGGCATGACCCCAGAACGACTTGGGAAGATCCGTATAACTCATCATAGATCTAACTATTTCCAAAAGAGTTCTATTTCTTCGCTCTGCAACCCCGTTTTGTTGAGGGGTTCCGGCGCGATAATGATGCAATCCTTCATCGAATAAGTAGTTCAAAAACTCATCGCTGAGGTATTCGCCTCCACGATCGGATCGTAGAGACTTGATACATTTTTCCCTATGATTCTCTGCTTGAGCCATAAATTCTTTGAATTTCTCAAAGGTCTCAGATTTATGCTTCATAAGGAAAATATAATCGTACCTTGAGTAATCATCAATAAAAGTGATGAAATACTCATAACCTCCTCTTGCTTTAGTTGACATTGGACCACATACATCTGTGTGAACGATTTCTAACACTTCTTTGGCTCTATTCCCCTTGGCTCCGAATGCCCTCTTGGTCATTTTACCCTCCAAACATGATTCGCAGGTTGGAATTAGTTCAACTTGGAGAGAATCTAGTGAACCTGCTTCTTCCAACCTTTGGATCCTCTTTGGATTAATATGTCCCAATCTTAGATGCCATAGAAGTGTCTCGTTCACGTTTTCTTTTATCGGAAACAATTGATGTGTTATAGGATGCATTTCGTGAGTGGTGTGCACAGTTAATTGTATAGAGATTTTTCATCAATGTCCCGTAACAGATACACTCATCATTTTAAGAAATAATTTCATTCTTATTAGAAGAAACTAAGTGTCTATTAACAGAATTTTAGAAACTGGAAGTGAATTCTTTCTAAAACTGGGAACATAAAGAACATCTCTTAAAATTAGAACTCTGTCTTCAAAAAGACTGGTGCACTTCTCCCACTGCTTCAGCTGCCACTCTCGTAGCATCGCCCAGTGTGATGAGGATCTCACTGCCACTAAGTTGCCGGATCAGTTTGAACCCGTGAAGCAAACATGATTAGTGGATCTCGTATTAACCACCCACGAATGAGAAGTATACTCCGCTAAACAAGTTTCAACAACTAGTGCGTGAGAATTACCTTTCTTTCCATCCCTTTTGGGGTTGGAACAGGCAAACCTCCATTGTCCTCTTTCACCGCAACTTAAGCACTTCCTCTTTGGATTTTCCTTGACACCACCAGCATTCGTCATCTTATCATTGCCCTTGGCAACAGTTGAGTCTGATTGCTTATGACCTTTGATCACCTTCTTCTTCTTGCCATCCCTTGGCCTAGAAGATGAAGACGGACCACTTGCCGTCAAAGCTTGAGTTTGGTGCCCTATCAACATCTCTGCCGAGACCAAAGCTTGCAACAAATCAGCTAGCGAGGCAAAAATTGCTCAGAAACTTTTGGGCAGAGAGTGAAATACCAAATTCATCTGAGTCTCCAGATTATAATTTGCACTCAGAACCTCAAGTTTGTTCAGATGGGCCATCAATTTTGAGGACGTAATCCCTTACGGGTTTGTCCTCCACCATTTTCAGCGATGACATCTCTCGCAAGGTGATCTGACGAGTCTCTCATTTTTGACTCGTTAGTTGGCTCATCTGATTTTGGTGTGTCAAGAATCCACTTGTGCTTTTGTGCAGTGAGGACAATTTTAATTTTTCATTTCCAATCAATATATTTTCCATACATATTGTATTGACTTTAAGTATATAAACAGTGGATTAAAAGGTAACGACATGCTGAACTGAAATAAATAATAATATGCATAAGCATAAATATATCACAAGGTTCGATCACATGCATCATATTAAAATCTCAAAAAAATATGAACATGCATCAGCCAACATCTCAAAACAGTTTAAATAAGCCACGTGGGGTGGGTCATTATTTAAACACATTCAAGCAGGTTACAAACAAGAACGATTTAAAACCTTTAATATCCAGATTAATAGTTGGCTCCCACTTGACCAATATAAAATTAACAGGGACTTCGGGGAAGTATATGCATATCAATTTTATACCTAAGTAATAACCATGATTAAATACAGAATTATTATTTCGCTTTGAACGAGCCTCGTGGGGAGGGTCATCGTCGCCACTAGTAATAATTCAGAATCATCCATTTGGAATTCATTCATGTGAAAGCTAACTTTTGACCGTCCCGTGAGGGGGAATTTCTCCAAAAGAATTCACAAATAAATAAATCATGGAGGTCAAAATTAATTCAATTTTATTATGCGGAATAAAATTGCCAATTAATTATTTAAACATACTTAGTAATTTTTTACGGTGAGATTTTTCATTGGGCAACTCTCATGCAAACACATTTAAACAAATTAAATAAAGCATAAGATAGCACAATTATAAATCAAGCAAAGCGGAAAAATAAACATATTGGACACAAATTATCCAATTGTCATGGTTTGATTTTTCTTGGCTTGATTTTGAAGAAACGCCGTCTTGAATTTCTCCCACTCGATTGTCTCGAAAAGAATTCCGTCTCGAAATGCCACGCCAAGTAGCTTCGCGGTCCGGGATGCGCGTCCGCGTCCGGCGCCCTTAGTCGAGTCCCTCGTGAACTGTCGCGCCCGTGCCTCGGCAAGCCCGGCGAGGCCCTGAGAAGACCTCGGTAGGCGGCAGCGTACTTTCAGCAATCGGATCTTGTGGCGGCTTGCCGACCTTACCTGCGCCTGCGGGTCTTCGTCTCGCCTCCGATCCGCTGGTCGCTCAGCAAGGTGCAGCGTCTTTATCGCCGGTATGCGGCCTTTAATCCTCCGCAGCGGCTTCGACCCTACGGCCTGCCTAGCGTCGTGCATGCCTGCGTGCGTCCCGTGTCATGGCGTGCCTCCTTGGCATGTTTAACAAGACGCACGCCGCCACGCCCGGGATTACGGATTTTATCCTTTAATTCTTTGTCTCCGCCTCCGTTTCCGATCCGGTTACAATTTATTTACAAAAAATAAATAAACCTAGATCTAGACTAGTCTATTACATTGATCAAATCAAACAAATCCTAATCTACTAGTGGATTTTCTCACGAGGCAAAACGAATTCGAACGAATCGAATTAAAAACCACAATTTATATGCGTGCATAAATAAACACATTAAATTCCATGACAATTGGATACCTGCAAAAAAGATCTAGCAATTCTACTATCCAATTTCAAATTTAATGACAACGAATTAAATTACAATTTAAAATTCAGAGCCCGAAACCAAGGCTCTGATACCAGTTGTTGGGGAATTATTTGCACGGATCTATTCGGGATGAATATTTAAATACAAATTTAATTCTAACAATTATTACTAGCATGAATTAATCCTATATTAATTCAAATAATAATCCAACAATAAATCATGCATATAATCAATTCACGTAAATCCTACGATTGCGGAAATTCTACGAGTTTATGTGAACATACCTCTTGGGACGACAATGGTCTTGTTGATTAGACGCACCAAAAGAACTTCCCAAGTATTCCCTTAATTCTTGCTCGACTATCCGGTGGTAGGACACTTGCAAACAATTAACAAAAGGAAAATAAACTTTGTTGCACCACCTTTGTGGATTTACTAATTTGTCCAGCACATGGAATTGTACTTGGGAATGAAAGAATCATCCCCTATTTATAGAGTGTAGGTGGTCGAAATTTTTAGGGCAAAATAATGTGGGAAAATCTTTTCTTGATCTCCAAGAAATCTTGAATATATCTCCTATATTCTTTTTCCCATAATTATAATATTCCACAAAATCCCACCTCCTCTTTGTTATGGAATATTTTCGAAATATTAGGTCAAGATTCCAAGATTTGGATCTTCTTGAATTTATGAGATATTCTTGTATTTCAAGAAATACATATCTTTCATAATATCTTTTCAAGAAAATCAAGAAAATCTTTCTTGCCCTTTATATTTCAAGATTTTCGAAAGTTGCTATATGGATACCCAAGTGGGAGATTTCTTGAATTTAATGAGATAATCTTGTATTCCAAGAATACATATCTTCATTCCATAACAAAATTCAAAGAAAATCTTTCTCCCCTTTTAATCCATATTTTTCGAAATATTGAGGAAAAATAAGGCAACAATATTTATTTTATTTTAAACACCTTTTTCAGTTATTGGACTATATGTTGGGCTACTTAGGGGGCCTTTAGGAGAATTAAGATTGGACCTTCCAATGGATCTTGAATTATCAATATTGAGCCACAATATTATTCAAGCCCATAAATATTAATTAATCCCACTACATAATTAATATTGCACTATCCATCTTAATCCATATTACAGTCAATATGGCTCCCGATTATTATTTTCCGTGTTTAAGATTATCTAGCCCACTAATTAATTCAAGCCACTGAAATAGCTTTCCATTAATTAATATCTTTTGTCCTTGGTTAAGGAACGGTTCAACATTATTATCCATACCAGAAACTAGTTCCACTTGCAAGATTTGGTATGATAAAGCTTATGAACCTCCCAAGGGGGCAAATCGAACAAGCGTACTTGCACACAATTCTCCGTATTAAATCTTAGCAATCACATGTGACCAATAATATTGCCCAAGATAAAAAGTATTGAATCTCGTTGATTCTCTACCCATGATAAGTCAAAGCAATAGTTACCAACCACACGTGATCCTATTTAAGGGACGAAGATTAAGAAATAACGAACCACTGAGGTCTAATTCCTCCTTGTTCAGTTCTGAAGAATTTGTCCTCCTGTAGGTCCTATTCAGTGCATCCGTCATGCACTAGTGTAATCTCTTGGTCAAGACAAGCCAACCTGAGCCTTACACTTCAACCTTTCACGATGGATTGTTCATTTCCATCTAGGTCGTGAATGGTGTACTTTCAGTTACAAGGGATTGTTAATTTAATCTTCTGTGATCTGGTATCACTAAATTAACTACAATATAACACGTACTATTTATTGAACAGTTATGCAGTAAATATATGTAACATTCTATGATATTTAAAGCATCAGTGATAAACAATTTATTTCAGTAAATAAGTCCGAAATTTAGTTTTGATTATACAAAGTAAAAGCATACTTTCCAGTATAATCCCAACAGTTCAGTGTTATGAGTAATATCATTTATGTAGTAAAAAGGCATATCCTTCAATTATCATAACTAATGCCCTTTAATAATACTAGTATATCACCCGTGCGTTGCACGGTTTGTGAGTATAAAATGAACATAATATAAAATATATTCATTTTTGTATTAAATAAATTATAAAAAATTATTTTACTTATAATAATAATAATAAGAATCTTTTTTTAATTTTTTTTTAATTTAGATGCAACACACGATTTATGAACATATTTTGCTTTTGCAATCAGACATGGGAAATGGGTGGCGCTCCATCTGCTTAAAAAAAATTTACATTGTTAAATAATGCAACCTTAAATGTATTTTTTTTCTTACAATTTTAAATTATTTCCTTCTAAATCACTTTGATTGTCACCTATTATCGTCTTCCCAATTCTCATTGCATGTCAAAATTTTCAAATTGTCCCCTTTAGTTACTCAGAACATGATAACATATAACTACTCATGAATGAAATCAATCTCCTTAAAAATGTCCAAGATTTTTAATAATTGTCTATAATTCTTATTAAAGATCACACCATAAGATATCATTAGTCAAAATTATCTTTCTAAGATGTTAAAGAGAGTCTCTACTATCAGATGATGACAGCGTCATTCCCGAAATCAACACTCTTTGTCCTAAGTTAGTCTCGATTAGTATTTTCTTTTAAAAATATGGCTACCGAGCTTCATTACAACCAACCCAGTATCGTTTTACAATCCAAGGTCTAATGTTAATTGTACATGCAACTAATTTATTATAATTGGACTCAATGATGGACCTATATGTCATATGTTGGGATCACGTGCCTGTTGGGATTATACTGAAAAGTATGCTTTTTACTTTGTATAATCGAAACTGAATTTCCAGACTTATTTACTGAAATAAATTATTTATCACTGATGCTTTAAATATGATTGAATGTTACATATATTTACTGCATAACTGTTCAATAATTCGTACGTGTTACATTGTAGTTAATTTAGTGATACCAGATCACAGAAGATTAAATTAACAGTCCCTTGTAACTGAAAGTACACCATTCACGACCTAGATGGAAATGAACAATCCATCGTGAAAGGTTGAAGTGTAAGGCTCAGGTTGGCTTGTCTTGACCAAGAGATTACACTAGTGCATGACGGATGCACTGAATAGGACCTACAGGAGGACAAATTCTTCAGAACTGAACAAGGAGGAATTAGACCTCAGTGGTTCGTTATTTCTTAATCTTCGTCCCTTAAATAGGATCACGTGTGGTTGGTAACTATTGCTTTGACTTATCATGGGTAGAGAATCAACGAGATTCAATACTTTTTATCTTGGGCAATATTATTGGTCACATGTGATTGCTAAGATTTAATACGGAGAATTGTGTGCAAGTACGCTTGTTCGATTTGCCCCCTTGGGAGGTTCATAAGCTTTATCATACCAAATCTTGCAAGTGGAACTAGTTTCTGGTATGGATAATAATGTTGAACCGTTCCTTAACCAAGGACAAAAGATATTAATTAATGGAAAGCTATTTCAGTGGCTTGAATTAATTAGTGGGCTAGATAATCTTAAACACGGAAAATAATAATCGGGAGCCATATTGACTGTAATATGGATTAAGATGGATAGTGCAATATTAATTATGTAGTGGGATTAATTAATATTTATGGGCTTGAATAATATTGTGGCTCAATATTGATAATTCAAGATCCATTGGAAGGTCCAATCTTAATTCTCCTAAAGGCCCCCTAAGTAGCCCAACATATAGTCCAATAACTGAAAAAGGTGTTTAAAATAAAATAAATATTGTTGCCTTATTTTTCCTCAATATTTCGAAAAATATGGATTAAAAGGGGAGAAAGATTTTCTTTGAATTTTGTTATGGAATGAAGATATGTATTCTTGGAATACAAGATTATCTCATTAAATTCAAGAAATCTCCCACTTGGGTATCCATATAGCAATTTTCGAAAATCTTGAAATATAAAGGGCAAGAAAGATTTTCTTGATTTTCTTGAAAAGATATTATGAAAGATATGTATTTCTTGAAATACAAGAATATCTCATAAATTCAAGAAGATCCAAATTTTGGATTCTTGCACACACTAAATTTTCGAAAATCCATATAATAGAGAAAGTGGGATTTTTGTGGAATATTTTAATTATAGGAAAAAGAATATAGGAGATACATTCAAGATTTCTTGGTGATCAAGAAAAGTCTTTTCCCACATTGATTTTCTACTGAAAAATTCGACCATCTCCCTCTTATAAATAGGGGATGATTAGTTCATTCCCAAGTACAATTCCATGTGCTAGAAAAATTAGCAAATCCACGAAAGTGGTGCAACAAAGTTTATTTTTTCCTTTTGTTAATTGTTCGCGAGTATCCTTCCACCGGATTGTCGAGCAAGGGCTAAGGGAATACTTGAGAAGTCCTTTTGGTTAGTCCGTCCAACCGAATTCACTGCCATCCCGAGAGGTACGTTCACGTAAACCCGTAGATTCCGCATGCGTAGGTTTTACGTGGCTTATTATATGCATGATATGTTGTTGCAATTATTATTTGAATTAATATAGAATTAATTCATGCTAGTAATAATTAATGAATTAAATTTGTATTTAAATATTCACACCGAATAGATCTGTGCAAATCATTCCCCAACAATCGCATCGAGCCACGGTTTAGCTCAATTTTTTAAATTGTAATTTAATTAAATGGACATTAAATTTGAAATTTGATAGTAGAACCGTTAGATCTGCTTTTGCGGTATCCAATTGTCATGGATTTTAATGTTTATTTTTGCATGCATATAAACTGTGGTTTTTTAATTCGATTCGTTCGGATTTGTTTTACCTCGTGAGAAAATCCACGAGTAGACTAGGATTTGTTTGATTTGATCAATGTAATAGACTAGTCTAGATCTAGGTTTATTTATTTTTTGTAAATAAATTGTAACCGGATCGAAACGAAGAGATTTAAGAATTAAAGGACCCAAAATCCGTAGGCGGGCGGGCGCTGGCATGCATGGGGCATTGATAGGAGGCCGGGCGGCCGAAAGGCCAAGACGAAGAAGGAAGACGGCCGCGAAGCGCCTCCGGATCGATTATGGGGCGGATGGCGAAGGGCGCTGAGGATACGCGGCGCCGCTGAGGTCGGTGGGCGAGGCCGAGGCGGGCGAAGTAGGCCATGATGAATGCGATGCCGCTGATGCCGAGATCTGGCAGACGCCTTTTCGCCGACACTGCCGAGGAGTTGCCGAGGCATTGGCGAAGCGTGGCGGGCGGGCGGTGCCGAGCCCGAGGTAGGGCAGTGGTGGCCGGGATCTTGGCGTCATCCTACCATGAGTTACTTGGCGTGTCGCCGAGAGGCAAGTATTTTTTTTCGAGATGAACGAGTGGGAGAAATTCGAGACGTGTTTCTTCAAGATCAAGCCAAGAAAAATCAAACCATGACAATTGGATAATTTGTGCCCAATATTTTTATTTTTTCTGTTTGCTTGATTTATTTGTGCTATCTTATGCTTTATTTAATTTGTTTAAATGTGTTTGCATGAGGGTTGCCAAATGGAAAAATCTCAACTTCAAAAATTACTAAGTATGTTTAAATAATTAATTGACAATTTTATTCCGGATAATAAAATTGAATTAATTTTGACCTCCATGATTTATTCATTTGTGAATTCTTTTGGAGAAATTCCCCCCACGGGACGGTCAAAAGATAGCTTTCACATGAATGAATTCCAAATGGATGATTATGGGTTATTACTAGTGGCGACGATGGCCCTCCCCACGAGGCTCGATCAAAGCGAAATAGTAATCCTGTATTTAATCATGGTTATTACTTAGGTATAAAATTGATATGCATATACTTCCCCCAAGTCCCTGTCAATTTTATATTGGTCGTCGGAGCCAACTATTAATCTGATATTAAAGGTTTGTAAATCGTTCTTGTTTGTAACTCGTTGAATGTGTTTAAATAATGACCCACCCCACGCTTTATTTAAACTATTTTGAGATGTTGGTGATGCATTGTTCATATTTTTTTTGAGATTTTAAATATGATGCATGTGATCGAATCTTGTGATATACTTGTGCTATTGCATATAGTTGTTTATTTCAGTTCAGCATGTCGTTACCTTTTAATCCACTATTATTATACTTAAAGTTAATACAATATGTATGGAAACTATATTGATTGGAAACGGAAAATTATAATTGTTTTAACTGCACAAAAGCACAAATGAATTTTGACACACAAAAATCAGATGAGCCAACTGACGAGTCAAAACATGCGGGACTCATCAGATCACCTTGCGAGAAATGTCGTCGCTGAAAATGGTGGAGGGCAAACCCGTAAGGGATTACGTCCTCAAAATAGATGGCCCATCTGAACAAACTTGAGATTCTGAGTGCAGATTATGATCTGGAGACTCAGATGAATTTGGTACTTCACTCTCTGCCCAAAAAGTTTTTGAGCATTTTGGCCTCGCTAGCTAATTTGTTGCAAGCTTTTGGTCTCGGCATAAATGATGATAAGACACCAAACTCAAGCTTTGAAGGCAAGTGGTTCGTCTTCATCTTCTAGGCCAAGGGTAGGCAAGATAAAGAAGAGGACCAAAGGCCATAAGCAATAAAACTCAACTATTGCCAAGGGCAATGGTAAGATTAGGAATGCTTGTTGTGTCAAGGAAAATCCAAAGAGGAAGTGCTTAAGATGCGGTAAGAGAGGAAAATGGAGGTTTTGCCTGTTCCAACCCCAAAAGGGACGGAAAGAAAGGTAATTCTCATGCACTAGTTGTTGAAACTTGTTTAGCGGTGCATACTTCTCATTCGTGGGTGGTTGATACGAGATCCACTAATCATGTTGGCTTCACGGATGATCCGGCAACTTAGTGGGAGTGAGATCCTCATCACACTGGGCAATGTTACGAAAGTAGAAGACATTGCAATGCTACGTAAGTGGCAGATATTGCAATGCTACGATAGTAACGATTATTGCAATACTACGCAAGTAGCAGACATTGCAATGCTACATGAGTAGCAGTTAAAGCAGTGGGAGAAGTGCACCTATCTTTTGAAGATAAAGTTTTTTGAGATTATCTTTATGTTCCCAGTTTTAGAAAGAATTCACTTTCAGTTTCTAAAATTCGATTAAAGGACACTAAGTTTCTTCTAATAAGAATGACATCATTTTTGAAATGATGAGTGTATCTGTTACGGGACATTGATGGAAAATCTCTATACAATTAACTGTGCACACCACTCATGAAATGCATCCTATAACACATCAACTATTTCCGACAAAAGAAAGCGTGAACGAAATACTTCTTTGGCATCTAAGATTATGTCATATAAATCCAAAGAGGATCCAAAGGTTGGTGAAAGATGGTTCACTGGAGCGTCTCCAAGTTGAACAAATTCCAACCTGTGAATCATGTTTGGAGGGTAATATGAGCAAGAGGGCATTTGGAGCCAAGGGGAATAGGGCCAAAGAAGTGTTAGAGATCGTTCACACAGATGTATGTAGTCCAATGTCAACCAAAGCAGAAGGAGGTTATGAGTAATTTTATTGATGATTACTCAAGGTACGGTTACATTTTCCTTATGAAGCATGAATCTGAGACCTTTGAGAAATTCTAAGAATTTAAGGCTCAAACAGAGAATCATAGGGAAAAACGTATCAAGTCTCTATGATCCGATAGTGGAGGCGAATACCTCAAATGATGAGTTTTTGAACTACTTATCCGATGAAGGGATTGTATCCCACTCATCGCACCTTAAACCCCTCAACAAAACGGGGTTGCGAGAGCGAAGAAACATAAATTCTTTTAGAAATGGTTAGATCAATGATGAGTTATGCGATCTCTTCCCGAGTCGCTTACGGGGTCATACCTTGAAAACAAATGACTTACATTCTCGAACTTGGTGCTATCCAAATCGGTTCCCAAAACTCCCAACGAATTGTGGACCCAAGAAGCCTAGTATGAGACACATGGGAATTTGGGGGTGTGTCCGCCCACGTGTTGGACAAAGAAACCCAGAATTGGGTCCTCGATCGTAATTAAGGTTGTTTGTAGGATACCCCGAGGAACAAAAAGGGTGTATGTTCTATAGTCCCAAGATCAAAAGGTGGTCATCCGCACCCACTTTAGATTTTTGGAAGGAGACTATATGAACCGAAGAAAACCCGTATGATATTACCTTAAATGAGCTTAGAGGGCAAACCTCGGTGCTTGTAAGATTAGATGATATACCAAACAATACGTTTTCCGAGAGCCTCGTCATAGTGGGAGGGTTATTAGACAACCCAAGAGATTCATGGGAATAGGAGAGTCCTCGAACTTGATTCCTGGAATCAGACCCATGGACATATGACGAAGCACTCCAAGATAAGGATGCAGATTCTTGGCAAACAACAATGATAACCGAAATGGGTTCTATGTTTCATAATAGAGTGTGGGAGCTAGTCGAACCACTTAATGGGGTCAAACCCATTAGATGCAAGTGGGTATATAAGAGGAAAAGAGGACTGGACGTGAAGGTTGAAACTTTTAAAGCAAGACTAATGGCGAAAAGGTTATACTCGTAAAGAAAGGGATCGATTATGAGGAAACTTTTTTTCCGTAGTAGCCATCTTAAGTCCATCCGTATTCTCTTATCGATTCTTTGTCAAGATTTTTGACTTTGAAATCTGGCAAATGGATGTCAAGACAGGTTTCCTTAACGGAAGTCTTGATGGAGAGATCCATATGCAACAACCCCAAGGTTCTATTGAAACAGGCCAAGAACATCTAGTTTGTAAGCTCAAGAGGTCCATTTACGGACTCAAACAGGCATCCAGAGCTTGGAACCAGTGTTTTGATCATGTAATAAAAGTCTTATGGGTTTGATCAAAACGAGTTTGAAAGTTGTGTGTATAAAAAGCGTGTCGAATCGCATTGGTATTCTTAGTACTATATCGTGAGATTTACATTCTCGATCATCGGAACGATGTGAAGGTGTTATCGACGTAAGGGCATGGCTTTCAAAAACAGGTTTGATATGAAAGACTTAGGGAAGTTTACACATCCTTGGGATCAAGATCACAAGAAAAGGATGGTCGGGTTATCGCAAGTTTCATACATAGACACCTTTGTTTTTGAAATGATTCAAAGATGCAAGATTCCAAGAAAGGATTCGTACCCTTTCGGACTTGAATCCATCTATCCAAGAAAAGTTCCCTAAGACGAAAAAGGAGATAGATGACGTGAAAGGTGTTCCTTGTGCTTCGGCTGTCGGAAACCTTATGTATGCATTGCTGTGTACGAGGCCGGATATCTGCTTTGCCATAGGCATGGAAGCAAGATATCAAAGTAACCCAGAAAAGCGCATTGGACGACGATTAAAAACATTCGAAGTGTCGAGAAAAGAACTTCGGGATAGAATGTTGATTTATCGATCGACATACTCAATCCCCATCGGCCACACACGGACTCGGATTTCCAATCGATTTAGATTCCGTAAATAATCGCCTCGCCAGTGTGTTTCCATTTTGGAAGTGTAGCCATCAAGTGGACGAGTGTGAAGCAGAAATGCATCATTGACTCAACCATGGAAGTCGGGTAAGTAGCTGCTTGTGAAGCAATGAAAGAACCGATTGGGCTCTAGATCTTCTTAGTGGACTTGGATGGTGTTCTGAATTTGTCTAGCAATATCTGCTAGGGGCCTGGTCTTCAAGAGAACCAAGAGTCCACGAGTCAAACAAACACATTAAAGGAAAGACATCTTATACGAGAAATCGTTAAGAGATGAGATATAGATGTAGCAGAGATAGCGTCTGAGGACAGCCTAACAGATCCATTCACAAAGCGTCTGCCTCTGAATACATTCGAGAGACATGTGAGTGGAATGGGTGTCAAGACCGCTTGCTAACTGCTTTGAGTATAAGTGGGAGAAATTATTAGGTTCATGTAGGTGACATTAGATGTCACGGACTATCGCGAGACGTGTTGTAGTATACTTAAAAGCGGACTTTGAGTATAAGTGGGAGATTGTTGGGATTATAATTTGAAAAGTATGCTTTTTACTTTGTATAATCAAACCTAATTTCGGACTTATTTATTGAAATAAATTATTTATCACCGATGCTTTAAATATGATTGAATGTTACATATATTTATCGTGATAACTGCTCAATAATTCAATGTGTTACATTGTAGTTAATTTAGTGATACCGCATCACGAAAGATTAAATTAACAAATCCTTGTAACTAAAAAGTACGCCATTCACGACCTAAATGGAAATGAACAACCCATCGTGAAAGGTTGAAGTGTAAGGCTCGATTTGGCTTGTATTGACCAAGAGATTACACTAGTGCATGACCGATCTTGTTGAATAGGACCCTCTGGGAGGATAAATTCTTGAATCGAACGAGGAAGAATTAGACCTCAGTGGTTTGTTATTTCTTAACCTTCGTTCCTTAAATAGGATCACGTGGGATTGGTAACTATTGCTTTGACTTATCATGGGTAGCGAATCAGAGAGATTCAATACTTTTTATCTTGGGCAATATTATTGGTCACTATGATTGCTAAGATTTAATACGAAGAATCGTGTAATGCAAGCACGCTTGCTTTTTTCCCCCTTGGGAGGTTCATAAGTTTTATCATACCAAATCTTGCAAGTGGAATTAGTTTCCGGTATGGATAATAATGTTGAACCGTTCCTCGACCAAGGACAAAAGATATTAATTAACAGAAAGCTATTTCAGTGGCTTGAATTAATTAATGGGCTAGATAATCTTAAACACGGGAGATAATGACCGGAAGCCATATTGACTGTAATATGGGTTAAGTTGGATAGTGCAATATTAATTATGTAGTGGGATTAATTAATATTTATGGGCTTGAATTATATTGTGGCTCAATATTAGATATTCAAGATCCATTAGAAGGTCCAATCTTAATTCTCCTAAAGGCCCTCTGAGTAGCCCAACATATAGTCCATTAACTGAAAATGTGATTAAAATAAAATAAATATTGTTGCTTAATTTTCCTTGAAATTTTCAAAAATTATGGATGAAGTTGGGAGAAAGATTTTCTTTGAATTTTGTTATGGAATGAAGATATGTATTCTTGGAATACAAGATTATCTCATTAAATTCAAGAAATCTCCCACATGGTTTATCCATATGTATTTTTCGAAAAAGATGAAAATATAGTGGGCAAGAAAGATTTTCTTGAAAAGATATTATGGAAGATATGTATTTCTTGAAATACAAGAATATCTCATAAATTCAAGACGATCCAAATCTTGGATTCTTGCACACACTAAATTTTCGAAAATCCATATAATAGAGAAAGTGGGATTTTTGTGGAATATTTTAATTATGGGAAAAAGAATATAGGAGATATATTCAAGATTTCTTGGTGATCAAGAAAAGTCTTTTCCCACATTGATGTTCTATTGAAAAATTCGACCTTCTCCCTCTTATAAATAGGGGATGATTAGTTCATTCCCAAGTACAATTCCATGTGCTGGAAAAATTAGCAAATCCATGAAAGTGGGGCAACAAAGTTTATTTTTTCCTTTTGTTAATTGTTCGCGAGTATCCTTCCACCGGATTGTCGAGCAAGGGCTAAGGGAATACTTGGGAAGTCCTTTTGGTTAGTCCGTCCAACCGAATTCACTGCCATCCCGAGAGGTACGTTCACGTAAACCCGTAGATTCCGCATGCGTAGGTTTTACGTGGCTTATTATATGCATGATATGTTGTTGCAATTATTATTTGAATTAATATAGGATTAATTCATGCTAGTAATAATTAATGAATTAAATTTGTATTTAAATATTCACCCCGAATAGATCTGTGCAAATCATTCCCCAACAGTGCCCCATATTTTTTTAAGTATATATATGTTATATAATCTCTCCGTCCCAGAAGACTTAGCACACTTTCCTTTTTGGTCTGTCCCATTAGACTTTGCACACCCATTTTTGAACACCTTTTCTCCACTTATAACCTTACAACACACACTTACTACTCCCCATACACACTTACTACCCCCCATAAAACAACTTTTCTTAATCTCTGCACCGAAAAGTTGGCGCAGAGTCTTCTGGGACGGAGGGAGTATATTATAATTATTAAGAGTAATACTTATATTATATGTATATAATGACTTAAATGAGTTTTTAAAAGTGTTATAACTAGTTAATCATGCAAATATTTCATCTAAAAAAATTTGTAGATCTGTTATGTATATGCACCATCATTATTTAAAAAATAAAATATTTTTTAAGATAGTAATAGTGTATAACTGTAAATGCATAATCGCGACACTAAAAAAAATAAATTTCACGTGAACCTGAGTTTAGAGAAAAATCTACTTGTTAAATATTATATCCTATAAAAGAATCATACAAATAAGTAAACAAATCGAACTTTATCACAACCAACCTAGTGTCATTTTACAATTCAACTAATAACGTCAACTAATAATTTAATTAAAAATTATTCAACTAACAATTTAAGTCTAATGTTAATAGCCCATGCAACTAATTTATGGTAATTGGACTAATCAATTTAAATCAAATATCATGCAATATTATCATACAATTAAGTATATAAATTATACATTTTCATTTATACAATACTTCTCGTCAGTGTTTTCATAACTGAACTGGTGATCGAACCAGACAGACCACCGATCAGTGGTTCAACCGGTCGGACCGGTTCAACCGTTGAAATGATTTCTGCCTAATTTTTTTCAATATTTCTTATATTTAGTTAAAAAATAAAATAAATATACACCTAAAAAAATTTAAACATATATCTTATAACTTTTCATATCTAAGAAAACACAATAGAGTCATGGTCATAATAAAAAACAACACAATAATATGAGAGAAAGTAACTTAAAAGGGAAAGGTGAACCTTATATTTTTATCCCACATCAAGTGAATATTAAAAGAAAATATAAGAGAAAATTAAATCTCATAATTTTGTCCTACATCGAAAATGTTAAAAGAAAATGTGAGAGAAAACAATATAAAAGGGGAAAAGTGTACTTCATCTCATATATTTGTCCCACATCGAAAGTGTTGGAGGAAAATGTGAGAGAAAATATTATAAAAGGGGGTGAAGGTGGAACTTGATTCATATATTTATCCCACTTCATACATTTATCCCACATCGAAAGTGTTGGAGAAAAATGTAAGATGAAGTATTATAAAAGGGGTGAATGTGGACCTTGGTTCATATTATCCCACCTCATACATTTATCCCACATCGAAAGTGTTGGGAAAAAAAGTGAGAGGAAATATTATAAAAGGGGTGAAGTTGGACCTTGGTTCATATTATCCCCACCTCATACATTTATTCCACATCGAAAGTATTGAAAGAAAATGTGAGAGGAAATATTATAAAAGGGGTGAAAGTGGACCTTGGTTCATATTATCTCACCTCATACATTTATCCTACATCGAAAGTGTTGAGGAAAATGTGAGAGAAAGTATTTTAAAAATATTTAAAAAAAGAAAAAAAAAGGTGAAAACCAGTTTTTTCCGGTTAGGCGGTTCGCCGGTTGAACCGATTTGTTCCGGTTTTGACCGGTTCAACCTGAAAAGCGGTTATTAGGGTGTTTTTTTGACCGGTTTGCCGGCCGGTTCCCGGTTCAACCGGTTGAACCGGCCGGTTCAAACCGGTTATGAAATTATTGCTTTTCGTATTTTTTAGATTGCTCAAAATCTCAAAAATTCATATTTTATCACATACTTAAAATAGCAATAAAGTAACTATACAATTCATTATACCCCTTACAAACATCACTAAATTACATCACATGTCACTAATAATTACATAAAAAAATAACTTATTTTTTTATCTTATTCACTAAAATTGACAAAATACCCTTATCAAAAAGCTATTTTATTACCTTCAAATATTAATAAAGAATTTCCTCATCAAAACCCGTGTCAAAATCAAGTGAGCAATCCAAAAAAAAAGATGGAAGGAGTAACTGATTTTTAATATATATATATATATATATATATATATATCAACTACAAAATATAACATTTTATATTATTAATCATTAATGTACCACTTTTAAAATTTTATGATAAATTTGTAATAATTTTATGTTGATTTTTTTTTCTATTTTGGTATAATATTTTGTTATTATATATGTATATATAGATTTAGTTCAAAAAATTATAATAATTTTTTTGTTGATATTTTTTTCTTTTTTGGTATTATATATGTATAAATAGATCAAGTTCATAAATTCAAAAATAATATTAATAATTTAGAAAATATTAAAAAAATAATTAATATATATGTGTGGTAGATATGGGGAATTGAATCTTGTACTCTTGCATACAAAGAAGATAAAAACTATTTGTTATACCATTTGAGCTACATCAAATTTGTTAAGATGTTTAAAATTTTATTACAAAATTATAACAATTTTTTTACTCAACTTTTGGCCCACAATTTATTATTAGATATGTATAGATAATTAACACCTCTTAATCAGTTTTACAGATTCTTATGTGAAGCTTGTTCACCATATACTTTGTCAAAAGAATAAATGTTGTTTACGTTTGTATTTTATTTAGAGATTAAATTTTTTATAGTTCAATAACTTTGCATCGTTTTGAAATTGGTCTAAATTGTTTTGACTTATTGATTTTAGTCCTGTAAGTTCTTATAATTTTTTAAATTGGTCCTTTAACCTACTGCAACACGTTACCAAATACGTAATATCCACATTTGTAATTATTTTATTTTCTCCTTCTTTATCCCGGCCATGTACGTCCCTTAGGTTAACCAAGGAAGTTGATTGGTCTAGCCAAGATTCAGACAAAGTAAGGACTATGGGTTGTGAAATCTCAAAACCATAATGATCTTTCTCCTTAAAGATTCCATCAAGTTGTGCATTTAGTATTTTCTTGGCAATATGATTACGGACAATAGTTCTCTTGAAACATAAACACGAAGATGATGGGATGAAGGAGAATACATTTTTCCTGGAAGCTCCAGCAATATTATCATTAGGGCGATGCTCTCCCTTTTGAAGTTTGAGAAGAGCGTAATCCCATTCATCTAGAGTGTCCTCCATTTCGTAAGAGGTCTGTTCCAGATTCGACAACCATGAGTTGATGTTTTTATCCTGAAATCTTCGATCCTCAACATCATCTAACACGTTTCTAATTGTCTTAAGCTCACCATTATTTGCATCAGTATCACTTAATTATTGAACTACTAGTTTACTACCTTGAAAATATACAATATATCTCTAGGAAAGTAAATTAAGAAATAATTTGACAACGTATTATAGGAATACTCTATTATTAACATAACCCTTATAATTGAGTTTTTTTACTAAAAAAAATTATTATATTTTTTATAAATGCGTTATTTTGCGACATATTTGTGATATTTCTCAATTTTCATCCAATTTTTAACTATGACTAAATTGATAGCGATATCGATATTTACAATATTTTACAATATATCCACGATACTCAGGAAAAAAATACATTACCCCCTAAACCTTTCCCACCCAGAAAAAGGAAAATAAAAATATAAAAAAGGCAATTTTGATGAAAAAAAGAAACATATTTTTATAATATTGCGATATATCACGATATTTTCATGATTCTCGAAAGAAATATTTTTCATCTCAAAATCCCTAACACACTCATGAAATATGGGATATACAGTAAATATAACTGGCTTGAAAAGTAAAAGGGATCCAACCGCCTAAAATATCAAGGGAATTAATGGAGTAATAGAGCAGGAAATGCTGAAAATAGTGACCCTTAGATCAATCTAAAAGCGGAGATTAAGTTCTTGTCCACCAAGAACTTTACCATATAAATATAAGTCTTAACCTCCATGTAAATTCTTTCCATAAAAAAAAAAAATAAAAAAAATCCTCCATGTGATAAGATTCAGATCTCAGAGGCCCAGACCTCAAGCATTCGAACACCCATTTATTACAAACCATCAATGTACAAAGGCAAAAGCTCTTAAGTCCTTGCTTTAATCGACTTGTGCATTGATTACATGTTTCCTTCATTTATTTTGATTGATTAGCTGTTGAGTTGAATATCAACTCCAACCCATACTCACATTAAAATTTGGTTTGACGAAACAACTATCAACACTTAAAGTTTAATAATTTTATTTGTTTTATATATAGTAGAAGTTATGACGATAAAAACTTGTATAAACCTGGTTTATGATATGAACTCGGGTCAAACTCCTACACTACAAATGTGTCAGATATATACTATTTGAGTTATTTTCTTGCAAAGCTACCTCAGCAAAACCCTCTCATTTTGTCTTCTAAAACTACCGAAAACTACCTCTTCCGAATCGTGACAGGAAACGTCTCGCCAAATTTTTTTTAATCACCAATACACATAAAAACTATCACTATTACTCAGAAAAATAATAATTGTTACTCAGAAAAAACTATTACTGTCATTGTATGCTATAGTAAGTATCAATGTTACACGCATAAACTATCACTGCAATTTAATAAAAACTCTCATTGTAATGTTATTAAATTATCACTGGTATGCAAAAAAAAAAATATATATATATATATTATCACCAATACACATAAAAACTATCACTATTACTCAGAAAAACTATCACTGTTAATCAGACAAACTATAATTGTCACTGTATCACTGCTACACACACAAACTATCACTATTATGAAGAAAAATTATGGCTTTACGCAAAAAAAACTATCACAGTCACTAGTGAAGACACATTATCATGTGAAATGAGTTTTAGTACATGAAGTCTCTCCCTTCACAATCGTTCATAGTGTTATTTTTCCCTTCACCTTCATCTTCATTGCTTATCTTCATCGCATGATGTAAGGGCGTGGAAGAGCGTGGTGCGGGTCAAAAAGCAGCGGCGCGATGCGGCGTAGAATGAGCATGGAATGAGCGTGGCCCAATGCAACGTGAATTGAGTAGCGCGACGCAGGCGTGAATGGGGCAAATTGGAGTGAATGGATTGGGGGCGAAAATTCGGGTCTGTTGAGGGAAACTAAATAAATGAATTAATTCTCACCCTCTCTACAAGTTCGGATTTTTAGATGAGACGAAATTCTCCCATGGTATTAGAGCTTAGGCTCGCCCAGATTCTGGGTTCGATTCCTGTGGACGCACTCCACTCATTTAAATTTTCCACTCATTGGGCCTCCTCCCCATAGGATAGGGGCAATGATTCGGCCCACGAGTGAGGGGGAGTATTGAGGAAAATTAAATAAATGAATTAATTCTCACCCTCTCTACAAGTTCGGACTTTTAGATGAGACGAAATTCTCTCAGGGTCAATACATCTCTCAAAATGAGTCATATTGAATTAAAATTTATACTGTGAACCTAATTTATAGTAGTGTTACTCAATTATGATTTGTTAGTTATTTCTAGAACCATGTAGAACTCTCTGGAATAGTAAATGAAAAGTACTCTAAAATAATTTAGAATGTTTAATGATATATAGAAAATTATTGAGGGATTCAAGAGAATTTCTCCTAACCATTAAATAATTAAATAAATCTCAATCATTCGTAGAGAGAGTGTATTAGTATAAAATAGGAGAAGAAGTATAACTTGTAAGAAATTCAAAGTTGTAAAATTAATTCACTACTTTCTTTTAATTTATTAAAATACGACATATATAACACACATTGTAAGAAATTCAAAGTTGTAAAATTAATTCACTACTTTCTTTTAATTTATTAAAATACGACATATATAACACACATTGTTATGACTAGTATATATCAGTATATAGAAAAAAAAACATTGTATTTGTTAAGGGAAGAGGACAAACACCAAAGAGAAGAAAATAAATACTTGTGCATTCACAAATAGAACAAAAAAAGAACCATAAAAAACTGTCATATATACTTAAATCTTGAAATGACAAGATCTAATACATGAGACTGGTACAAACAAATCAATACAAATTAACATTCATTTTTTTTAAAGTATTAAAACATCATGTTTAAATTATGTTCCGTCTCATAATAAGACAGTCTCACGCAATTATGTGTTGATTTGTAAAAGCCATGTGATTGAAATATTTATTAGTTTCTGGTTAGGAATAAAGGATCAGAGTAAGGCAGACACAATTAAAATTCAAAGTGTTTGAATTGTCACTACAATCAAAAGTAGATATTGCCATGACTTGTCATGGTGTCATTCTTTGAAAAGTGCCTCTAATCGACCATTTTCAGAGACTAATAAATTAATTTGTTTTATTGCACTTACTCGCTGTAAAAAAAAAGTATGCCCTATACGTAATCAAACTTTCTTTGGTCACACTTTTAAATAAGACTAGTTTTTTATCACGTGTATTGCACGTTTTCAATAAATTTAAAAAAATAGTTGATATGTTTTAGATTTCACAAAGAAAAACATTACAATTATGAACTACTTATATAAAACATGCAACACACGTGTTAAAAACTAGTACATAAAAAGTGAAAAACTAGAGAAATGGGGGAGTTGAAGCTGGAAAGAAGGAAAATCAGGATTGCTTTTCCAAGGATTCAGGATTGGCAGCATACCATCGCACACGAATTAGGATCCTTTGCTGGGCGTCAAATCAAGTACTGTATCCTGTCCTGGCCTTCAAGATGCCACCGTTTCAATTGCTAGTATATTTTTTTTATTTCTTCCTCAAGCACCACTTTTAAGCTTAATTTTACTTTTTTTTGTTCCAATTTTCATTGAAGTAAGGAATATTTTTATTCTTTCTTTTATAAATAAGATGGGCCCTTTTACTTCAATAATTTTCTATTGGTCTTTTTTCTTATATTTTTTAGGGACTGAAGACTAATATAGTACTACATCCGTCTCATAATAGTGTGCACCTCTAATTGAACACACATATTAAGAAAGTATAGTAATGAGTTGAGTTTTGAGGGGGTAATTTTGTAAACTTTTATGTATAAAGTAAATAAAAGAGTTAAATTGTGTGTATATGTGGGGCCAAAAATAATGACATTTTATGTAATATTGAGGATAATGAGATAAAATTATTGATATTGCACGGATGTTGTTCCATATGTTGGACAACATTTTGCACAACATCATAAATTTGCCCTTTCTCCTAACACTGACTCCGTTTTAACAGATGTATTTTTCTATGTTTCCTACATTGCAGGTTGAAGACAAATTCGGATATTGTCAAGTTGTTGCACTTTGGTGGAATGAGAATAGAAAGATCATGGGTGGTTACACCAAGATCATGGAGATAGTGGAGGAGATGTTCAAGGTTATCCAAGCCAAGAGGATAGGACAATGCAGTTGATCTTCAAGTCTATAAATACCCTGCATTGGTCGACATTCAAGTTTGAGGAAAAGTGAAATACCATTTGCTCTACTCCAAACTTTAGAGAGTAACATCCGAGACACAACCTAGAGAACAACCGAGTGATTGTTTCTTGTAGGAGTGTGAGGGTCGATGTTATTCTATTTGTACTGGTCGAGGGAATACAATCTCTCCCATCAGTATTGTAGGTCCCGAACGGGTTTTGTGAGGGCAGAAGTCTAGAGGGGAGGGGTGAATAGACTTCTGAAAACTTTTTGTGCAGATCAGGTGTGATGACATTAGTTAGCCCGATCAGTCTGAAAGTGAATCAGTTTGGGCTGATAACCAACTTACTAATCGCCTGAAGGCAGATCAGTTCGGTAACTATCAGTTTAACTGATGTGTGCGGAAGCTAAGTTTTACCCGTGTGAAAAACCAGTTTTTATAAATCAGATTCCAAAGTTAGTCTTCTAACCAGTTGACTGAAGTGTCAAGCTTGATCAGATCAGAAGCTTGGTGCTAGCTGATCTCAACTTAGAATATGTATGCGCTTTAAAGGTTGTGCGATTGTGTAGACAGTTAATCAAAGCAGGTAAAGACACACAAGATTTATAGTGGTTCGGACAAACCAGTCCTACGTCCACTCTTCCCTATCACAAGGGGCACCAACTTAACCAACCGACTTAGTTTTATGTGTTAGTCCAACACAAGACAATCGACAGATATTTAAGGAGTTCTCACTCAACCGATCCTGTAAATCGAACTAGAAACCCTAGTGCGAAATCTTGCTAAACAACTTAACCTAACTTTGGGTTTTGGATAAGATTGTTTTGGTTCCAACAATGAAATCTTTTATAGTGTTTAAGGTAGCTGTCGCCTAGATGAAAAGATTTATATGCTAAGAACTTATGGGATGAACACTTAATAAAATAATCTTCTTGATCGTGTTCTTCGTGCGGAAATCGATAATTGCTTGAGCTTCTTGATTGTTCGGTGTTTCCGTGTCTTCACTCAAAGTGTGATCCCATATTTATAGACCTTGAAATCAAAGAGCCGTTGGAGAGAAATTTGAATTTGGGGCTATATTTGGTAGGTTTATAGGATTGATGTGGCGTCTTGAGAACGGCATGGTCGAAAAGCGTGAATCTTGTATTTTATAGCCATTAGAGAGAGCGGCATCAAATCCGTAATTGTCGGCTCCGATCATACGTGTCTTGTTCTTATTGGTTAACGATTACGCTTTTTTCGGTTTATTCTTCCAACTAAGGTTGCCATTCTTCTTGTTCGGATCATCGACGTATGATTAGGTGAAACATCGGTTTTCACTGGTGGTGACTTCGATTAGTCAAGGTGATCGATCTACGATGGAGTCTTCGGTGCCGGTTGACTTAGCTTCAACTAGCGGACTTCGGTGATGTAGGTCTTCTGGTCTGATCTTCTGGAAGTCATCTGATCTTCAAGTATTCTGAGTTTGAGCTTCATGACTTCAGCTGCGATATCTGACTTGATCAGATCGATCTGATCTTCTGTTCTTCTCTAGCATTCTGGCCTGTCGGATATCGGCTATTCTTTGGATCTTCAGATCTGACTTATACATATTGAGGTTCCCCCTCAATATGTGACCTATCTATTACATCAATTGTTCTATACAGTAATTATCAACTGGTATTCTATAAACGGTAATATAAACATCAGTCAGCTAACAGGTCTGACTGGTCCTATTACATGTGTTTTTGGAACTTTTATCAAAACTATAAATTTCCCAACAAGTATTGATTTTATCTTATTAGATCAAGTTTTAGGTTGAATAAGATCACTCGTTACTTGATTGAATATAGGTTTTTCACTACACCTTTTTAGGATCTTGTAAGAGGTTCTTGTGTATCTCACTACTTGTTATAGTGATGTTTTTAACCATGAGGTTCGTATTGTCTGAATTAAGACTATACAAAATTTTGAAATCCTTTGCACTGCGTTTTTATACTTCCGCTGTCATATGTTGTTTTACATGTTGTACAACATTTTCAACAACACTCTGAAAATACACGCACACACACTGTCAGAAGTTTATGGAGAGTTTTCTATTTTGGAGTGTGCATGTTATTATGAGACGATTGAAAATGAAAATGTGTATGTTATTACAAAGGGATTATATTTTTTTAGCTCATGATGATTCCTGTAAAAAAAAAAAAATTCATTTTATATATAAGACTATTTCATACAATTTTTATATTTATATTTTACAAAGAAAACTGATATGTTCAATACCTTTTATTAATTAATTATCTTCATTTTTCTTCAAAAAAGTAAATTAATTAATAGTCTTCATTTTATTGAACAATTTTTTTGAGTAGTTGTTTAATTTTATAAGATGTTCTAAATGTAATTTTAAAGGCACTTATAGTAATTTCAGTTATTCTAATTTAATGTATTTACGTTGTTGATTTTTTATTTTATTAATATGTTTATGTGAAATTTTATTTGGAAAAAGAGAAAACAAAAATTAACGAAAAAAGAAAATTTTCACTAAAATAGAATAGAGAAAGCAACGACAAATAATGAAAAAAAGAAAACCTTAAAAATACTCCTTTAAAAAAAGAGTGACACTCCTGTGAACCAGGTTCATAGTGTGAACTCTAATTCAATATGACCCTATCAAGTAATTGCGGCGGCGTCGGTGTCATCGTGTCGCCATCGTCGTCATCCAAGAGGTCTTCGTCTTCGTTGAAGATTGCGGCGGCATCGATGGGGTTGCCGGCGGAGGCCATCGAATTAATATGTAGGGCTTCACGCGCTCAATCATCTCTCTTGCTATGTAAAACTTTCACTGTTGCTATGTAAAATTCTCACTGTTATTAAGTAAAACTCTCACTGTTGCTAAGTAAAACTCTCACTTTTGTTCACAAAAACTCTCACTGTTTCTATGTAAAACTCTCACTGTTACTAAGTAAAACTCTCACTTTTGTTCACAAAAACTCTCACTGTTGCTATGTGAAACTCTCACTGTTATTAACTCTCACTTTTGTTCACAAAAACTCTCACTATTTCTATGTAAAACTCTCACTGTTATTAAGTAAAACTCTCACTGTTGCTAAGTAAAACTCTCACTTTTGTTCACCAAAACTCTCACTGTTGCTATGTAAACTCTCATTGTTATTAATTAAAACCCTCACTGTTACTAAGTAAAACTCACTTTTGTTCACAAAAACTCTCACTGTTTCAAAAAGAAAAACGACAAAAATAAACCGTCGTCGTGGAGGCATCGTCTTCGTCGCAGAGGAATCACCGTCTCTATCGCCGTCGCGTGAGGAGTCGCCGTCACCATCCGTCTCCATCGCCGTCGCGTGAGGACTCGCCATCTCCATCACCGTTGAGTGAAGAGTCGCGGAGGCGTCATCGTCGTCGCGTCACAGAGATTCATCGTCGCCATCGCGGAGAGTGGAGAGGTTCCGCGGGAAGAGTCGCAGAGAGTGGAGTGCAGCGGTTTTGCGTGTGTGGGTGAGAATGCGAAATTCTCCTGTAGGCGGAATAAATGGCGAAATCGATGATTGTTAACGGTGTAGGATGCGTCGCCGCTGCTCCGTGGCTCGGGACTTCGTTGAGCTCGTCTCCGGCAACGGCGGGTGAGGTGGCGGCGATGGAGGAAGGAGGGGAGAAGACGCTGAGATCCATTTTTTTTTTTTGATACGTTTTGATCTATTTTGATACAAAGAATGGGCTAAAATGATATATATTTGACCCGTTTATGTATATGAAGATGGTTTGTGGCGGGTTCATAATGGCGTTTAATCGATCTATATAAAGTTTTTGTCTTAAAAAATAAAAAAATAAAAGAATTGTTTAATAAGTGAAAAAGTGGCGCATATTAACAAAAAATATTAGAGAAAACCCAAATATAAAACATAAACCAGCAAAAGAAACGGCAGCGTTTTTGAAGGCCTGTGCGCGGTTCTGGGTTTGACGCCCAGTAGAGAATCCTGATCCCATCGCACTCGGGAATCGAGCTGCAAAACCCAATCTTAAATCTTACCTAGGGTTTTTGAATTGTTTTTTGTCCATCTTGTGCTTTAATGAAACCAATAACGCTTCCGGAGCCCCCCGGGAGCCCTAAATCGATGGGTGGAGTTCCTGACATATTCGAAGGTGGGGTTTACGGCGTCGTTCGTCGCGCTGTCATTATCGGAAACGGTTTTCCGGCGTCGGAAAACCAGAGTGTTGGATTAGTTCGAGCACTCGGTTTATCTGAAAAGCAAACTCTTTATGTAAGTTACCACTTTCCTTTCCAGAGTTCTTAATTTTATGATTGATTGTTAGCGTGATGCGGTTTGGAGGGTAAAGCAAAAGGAACTTTGGGTCATGAGATGGATCAGGCTCTGTTATCTGTTGATGGTTATGCATAAAATGAATTGATTGAGCAATTTGTCACCCTGATTGGGACGATGTTTGTTATTGTTCAACTTGTGGTTTCAGCTTAATTCTCAATTTTGTAATTCATACTTTGCTAGAGGATTGAATGCTTTCCTTTATCTTAGAGCTTTTACTGGATAATAAAAACTCATTTGAGACGGTTTCATGAATGAGACGGTACAACTTAGCACAAATCACACTCACCCCTCCCAAAGTGTTAAAGCACCAATGCCCAACTTATCATCTGAGGGTGTGTTATTTTGTTAATTTATTTGGTGGGGTGTTTTTGTTGGGGGCTGGAACCAGATAACTGAAATGCCTCTCTTTTCTCTTTGAAAGACATTTAGGGATCAAAGACCAAGAAAAATCATGTAGAGAAAGAATATAACTTTTTTTTTTTTACTTTGCGCTTATGAATTATCACTTTGCTTGAGGTAGTAATTAGTAAAGTGGTTCAATATAACCATCATGTTCCTAGGAAAAAAGAGTCATCTGCATCAGCATCCTGAAACTCTTTTCTCAATACCGTATTTTTGCTCACTTGGAAATATCTCTTGTTTCTATTTTTCATTCTGAATGGTTTAGAAAGCTCACCTAATCAGCCTCCTTCTAGTGAAGGATATCTTGGAAAAGATTTCCTATAAGTTAATTTCCTTATAATTGTGATGAGTTTGAATCACAAATGGTCCCATGACTTTGGCCTCAAATAAATTTAGTCCCATAAGTTTTTTTGTCGTCGATTTAGTCCCAATAACTTTAACAATCTCCAATAATAGTCCCAATCCCAAATCGGTCAGAACAATGTCGTTTTGCCATTTTAGTTTGGGCTTTCCGGCGGATGTTGTGACTGGGCTGTCACATGTATTTTTAAGTGTGTTTGACTAATTCTTGCCATCAATTCTGTTTTAATTTTTTATTTTTTTATTTTTTTTTATTATATGACCGAAATTCCAACTGTTAAAAAATAAAAATACACGTGGTAGCCCAGTCACAACATCCGCCGGAAAGCCCCAAATTGAAACGACAAAACTACGTTGTTCTGATCGATTTGAAACTAAAATTGGACATTATCAAAGTTATTGGGACTAAATCGACGACAAAAAAAGTTATGAACCTAAATCTATTTGAGGCCAAAGTTACGGGACCATTTATGATTCAAACTCTAATTGTGATCTCTCTTATTTTCTGTTGTCTTGAAGCCCTTCTCAACTCTGTGTCTTGAAAGTCTATGATATATGGACTAATATGCAAGCTACTGTAGGGAGTATGTCCATAGGTGACCTAGTTGAAGTTATCACTATCTGAACTATCTGATTTGAAGAATTCATGCTTAAATTATGTTGTGACTTTATTTCTGAGAAATTAGTGATTGATTGTCACTTCTGCCTGATGTGTATGTTGTTCAGCGGGTGACAAGACCCACAGGAGGAGTCAATGAGTGGCTTCACTGGCTTCCAGTTTCTATCCATAAGAAATTATACTATATCAGTAGCCAGATATATCGAATTTTGATTGCTAGAAGTGGGAAGACACCACGGTTTTTGCCGAGGGAGAATGGAGTTTGTGAAGGCTTGTCATCAGTGTTGGAAGCTGATATTAGAAGTATTGTCAGAATGGCTAAAGAGACTTACGAGAAGTAAGTTCCTCATCTCTCTTACTCGTACGCTTAAAATAGATATAGAATACCTCTCCTGCATAGATTTCTGTCTATACTCTATAGCTTATACCTGGTCACTTTTTATGTTCAGGGATGCCTTTTTTGCATAAAGTTAAGTAGTCCTTTGATGTAAATTTTATTTACTAGGTACATGATACACTACTGTTTTGAAGGATAAGGATGAGGACATTGGATTAGTTATATGCCTTCTCTTCATATGAATTACTTTGAAAAGATGCAATTGGGCAGATACTCCTTCCATATTCTACAGAAGAATGTATGGGCACAGAGTAGATGTTCACAAGGGGTTTAGCTGATGTCTGATTGATCATATTTAATCTTGTTAGTTGATCTTTTGAATTTACCCAAGTACAACATCAAGCCATCAAGGTAGATGTGCTCATGCAGTTCTTTTTGGCCCTTCCCATGAACAAAGATGACATCTTTCATGAGGTCTTTCTTTGTTTTTGATACATTCCGGAGACTATTGTTCATAATTGATACACAACTAGGTAATATTTGCGACATGTTGAAATATGTACTATACAAATGTTAATTATCCGTCATATGTTCGAAAACACTCTAGAAAAACTATTTTTTCTCCTTGACATATTATTTAAGAAGTATTTTGAAATATAGAAGGTCCTCTGTAAAAACAAATCACTGCAGATTACATGGGGGGTGTTTGCAAATTCAATTGAATAGTACAACTTCACTTTTTTTCTAAGTTGGTAGATTCAGCTTATTTGGGTAAAAAAAAGTGATTTTGCAGCTTTAGTAGAGTTTGCAAACACTTATTGGTAGAGGTTCTGAGGAATAGTGATTGGTAAGGGAAGTTTGGATGGTATAAATAGAAGGAGCAACGATCCATAGAGTAGAAACACATGATTTGATGTTTGCTCAAGATGGAAATGACATTTTGCTTTATGTGCTGAAGTTAAGTGAATGATTTCATTCTCTATTAATCCCTGATCTTTAAAAGTCATATTTCTAAAGCTAAAGTAATTTATTGAAATTTCTATGAGTTCCTCATAACAAAATTGCTTAAGAGTTAAAATGTGATTAAATGAGTTAGACTAATACTAAGTAAAGTGGCATAACTGAGATTAATAAAAGGTTTTTCTTTATTTAGTTGACCAGAAATAAAAAACCGTACCAGGCATCACTTTTTTTGGGATGGAGAGAGTACTTGACTTCAGATATTTTTTAATAGAATAAATATCTGTGCATGCTCGAATATGCTATTGACTGCGAGCAACTTTCTTTTGGTTTAAATGATTTCACCAGACCATTTGGGTTATAAATAATTAGTTGTCATATATTGTTTCCTGAATAATTGATATCTTTATTACTTTTTTAGGTAGGATATAAATATTTCGGTTCATTATTCATCACTTGATCATTTTGATGCATGAGAAGTAACACATTCTACTATTTTCAGGGATGGCCCACTACTTGTGGTTGCATCTGGCAGAGATACAATTTCAATTGCAAGCTCTTTAAAAAGATTGGCATCTGAAAATGTGTTTGTTGTGCAGGTTTGATGTTTTCTGTATTCCTAAGAGTTAATATTTGATTCAAATCTGTATATTTATTAGAAAGATTTTGGTAATGTGACCCCCTCTCTTCTGATTTCTGTTTTTAGCTTTAATCTTGTAAGAGGTATATTGTGGTCTTCATATACTTTCTAAATTGACCTGCAGCCGCTTAAACACTTGAGTTACCTTTCATTATATTGGCCACAAATGGGTGTTATATGTCAGAATTAGGTAGAAAAATTAATGGCATTTATTATCAGAAACACCTAAATGTTCAATTACAGATTTGCAACATGCGTATCTTACTATTAATTCGTTAAGGTTGCATTTGGATTGACGAATTTGGGCTATCAATGTCAAATTTGCTAATGTTTTTCGGTTGGATTCATTTTACGATGGGTTTGAAACTCATTATGATTTTATTTTCCCGAGTATTTTGGTGGATTTAAATCCATTCCGATGGAGTCATTTGAAATCTTTCCCCAACTCTTCTCCTCTAACGAAGTCCCTCAATCCAAAAACAACATTAAGCATTTCATTTAGCCTACTTATTTCTGTTTCACCTTTAATGGTTGCTGTAGCATCCTAGATCTCTATGGATGTTTTTTTGAGTGCATTATGTCAGTGGAAACAGATAGTTATCAAATATTATAGATATATCATGATATATCTACACTATTACATTTTCAGATTAAGAAAAAATGTTAAGTGCAATGCTAGTTATTTTCAATTAATTTGATATGAGTGCATTTTTTTGTCTGGCTTCTTTGTTGTAGGTGTTAGTTTGAACTGGAGCAGATTTGCATGTGCATATACAAATTGCACACACAAACATATACTATTATATATAGTGATAGATGGATAGATAGATAAGTATAGTAATGCATATCTTGTTGCAGACTGTACCATGTGCTCCTTAGCAGTTTTCTCATTTGCCCTTTGGGGGAAGAGATATGTTTTGTCAAAATTGACTTGTATGCTATTTTGTTTATGCGAATAGGATTTATTATGTTTTTTCTTTTTCAGATTCAGCATCCGAGGTCCCACTTGGAGAGGTTTGATATGGTGATAACCCCACAGCATGATTATTATCCATTGACCTCCCATGCACGAGAGCAGGTTCCTCTTTTTCTGAGGAAATGGGTAACACCATATGAACCTCCTGACAAGCATGTTGTATGTATCTATATTCACCATAATATATGTATATATCTGCTATATCTACTGAGGTTAGTTGTTGTAGCTGACTTGTGGCGGTGTATATCTCAGGTACTTACAGTTGGAGCACTTCATCAAGTAGATACTACCCTACTTCGTAGTGCAGCTAATGCCTGGCATGATGAGTTCGCACCTTTGCCCAAGCCTTTGCTCGTAGTCAACATTGGCGGGCCCTCAAGTAATTACTCTTCCTTTATCCTGGTGATGCAGCCTTTTCATTTTTTGTTAGAAAGTGATCATAAAATCACATATACTGCTGGAGCTGCTTTGTTACACAATTAGTGACTTAAAATTTAATATGAAAACCACACCGTGCTGAATGGTTTTAGACGCCAAAACTGCTATCGTACTGCTACACTAATGTATAAGTTATATCAGTAAAATATTTAAGTATTAGAATTTGTCCTCATTAGGTGTATCAGTGATTCGATTTTACTATTTGATCAACTAAAGTCAAATTCAAAAAACAAATTAAAATGTCGTAGAATAATAATTTGTATTGTAAATGATGACTGTTAACATAAGATGATTGTTGTGGATTGGAATACAAGAGTAATTAAAGATTTTGAGTGAACCATGTAAAGTAACGAGTTCCATTTCAAATCTATACTTCTGTTAACCAATGAACTTTTGGGCAACGGAGGAAAGAGAGTTCATGTAATGGAGTATGTTTGACTTGAAAATTCAGAAGAAAGATATCAAACACGATCGTGGTGTAAAATTTCATATTACTTGATTGCTATATATATATATGCTATTGCTTCGTTTTGGATTTTTGATACCCCCCCCCCCCCCACCCCACCTGATTGAAATGCTTAAAACCGCACCTTCATTTTAAATACTCAAACTACAATTTAAAATAAAAATTTATAAGAAGTGAAAAAACTTGAATGCCACACCATGATCACCCCCTTGTTTGAAACAAACTCACATTTGTAACTGGTTTATGTTGAATCAATGAAAACCTATTTTCCTAAAAAATTAGTTTATTAGACTATTCACTCAAGTATTGTATGGCAAATTTATGTTTAGCCATTGACATGATTAATGATAACTTAGACTTAGTGGGACTTGTGTGGTGTTTTTATGGGCTTGCTCAAGAGTGAATTAAAAGTGTGGAAGTCCTTTCGTTTCTATTGGTATTTGCATAGTTTTATAATCTTTTCTTAAATTTTGCCTGTTAATATGTTAAGTATGAATTTCAGGTTGTATATCCACCGTAGCAATGGAACTTTCACTATTTACTAATATCCATTTATCTCCTGTCGCCTTTTCACACATCTGTGTGTCATACAATGCGTCAATGTGTCTCTTTATGTGATTAGATAAATTCACGTATATCTATTTGGAATTTGTGTCAAATCATACTTTCTTTCACCTGCTTTCTGTAAATATGAAATTAATGCTGTTGAAATTTGCAATCATTTGGTTAAAATTCTTTGTCTGGAGCTATTTCTAGGACAAGTCTTTAAAAATTCTTGGGGTTGCATTTATGGATAGGGTACTGCAGATATAGCACAGACCTCGCTGAACAGCTGACGTCATCTCTGCACAATGTTCTCACAAGCTGTGGAAGCGTGAGGATATCTTTCTCAAGGAGAACACCCGAAAAGGTGAGAATGAACCCAGTTTGAATTTTCTATCTCAGCATTTAAAGTGATAACTTTTTCGTCCAATAATTGCTCTCTGCCCTACTACTATGTTTATTATTTGATGCACTTTTCATCAACAGGTCTCTAGGTTTATCATCAAAGAACTCGGGTCTCATCCCAAAATATACATATGGGACGGTGAAGGTACTTCATACTCGTTGAACATGATGAATGGTTAATTATATCTCGAGACTAAACTAATGAAATCATTATCATTACCAGAACCTAATCCACATTTAGGGCATCTTGCTTGGGCTGATTCGTTTGTAGTCACTGCCGATTCAGTTAGCATGTTGAGTGAAGCTTGCAGCACAGGGTAATACTTGATATAAGTTCTTGATGGTTTTGAGGGCACAAATTGCTGTGTGTTTAACGGAGTTTTGGTGATCACAGGAAGCCTGTTTATGTTATCGGGGCAGAGCGTTGTACGTGGAAGTTAGTAGAGTTTCATAAGAAGCTAAGTGAAAGAGGCCTAGTGAGACCTTTTACAGGTCTTGAGGATGTAAGTGTGTGAATTTCCATCTGGCACCAGATTTATCTTTTATTTCTTCCAACTGACTATTTTTTGTTATAATTCAGATGTCAGAAAGCTGGAGTTACCCTCCTTTAAATGATACTGCAGAGGCAGCAAGTCGGGTGCATAAAGCGCTTGCTGAGCGTGGATGGAGATTACGACCATAGCATTATTATCGCGTTTCAATAGATATGTGGCTTCATTTGGTTGCATATCATTGTTTTTAAATCTTTGGTGTTAAATAGAGAAACAACCACAGTGTGTATACTTTGTTAGTACAGACGTAGCAAATGCCGGAAAAGTATATGGGTTTCTCTCCAAACGTGTACGTCTTGTGTATCTCCCAACACCAACCGAGGAGCTACTTATAGCAACCAAAGAGTGGCTATTGGAGCCTGGCCACAAGTGCCATTTAACTCAACGATCAAAACCGAAAAACAACATATATTATACAATAAATTCAGGTTGAATTTTGAACTTTTAAATACGTGTGTTTCTCAGGTTTTAACTCTGCATGGGAAACCGTTTTTATTAAACTTTACAAAATGTGCACAAAACTGTTTTAAATTATAAAATAAAATGTGTAGAAAATTGAGCTTGTCACCTTGCCACCAAAATGGTGCGATATTCGTGTACGTAGGTCACGTTCACACACATTTCAAAATTTGAAAGTTAAATTCGATTAAGATTTGCACCCCCTGCACACCCGTGCGGAAGGTGAAGGAGCATGGACTCGTAATAATTTACAAGTAACATGTGAGTAGTTCCTTAAATACCAATTTTCTCATTTAACATTTTTCTTACTTGGGACAAAAATTCCTTGCTTTTTTCCTTTTCCATTTATTGGTTGCAATATTTTAGAAAATTTAATTTCACATAACAATCCTTCATCAAATTTAGCACTTCCTTACCTCTCAAATCAGGCCTATTCTTCAAATTCTGAATAATCAAATCACTCAAAACCTTTGGCCCAATACGTTTCCTGCAATTGTTAACAAGAGTGCCCATACACTGATGATCTAAATTGCAATCCGACAACTTGAAGTATCTGGAAACGTTTTGTAACTTCCCCTTTATAAACCACGTGCAACCGGATGAAACTATCTCCTTGCAAACCACATGTATATGTCATTCCTTTTATACAAGAATTTTAAGCCCATGTTTGCAGAGTATTTAATAATCTCCTTCTAAAAATAGACCCAACACCTCCATCCATTATATTATTATTAGCCCACGCATCCGATGACAATTTCTTACCCTTAACTTAAGGACACACATCATAGCATGTAATCTCACCTAAAAACATATTTCCTACAACCCCTTGTATATTTGATTTTCCAAATTTTGGATGACTACGACCTATATTGACATTTGAACATTCACCCCCACTCCTAAACTAGCACCGTTTGTATCACTAGAACCACCATTGACATCTAGATGCTGCTTGTTGAAAGTATTAGATGAAATCAATAACACATTCACTATTTTAGCATATATATGTTGACATAATATGAACAAGTTACTAATACCTTCATCAGTTTCAACCGAATAATACAAAGAAAAATCAAACTCCAAAAATTCAACCCACTTATTACGCACCTTGATTTTTATATCATCTATTATAGAGCTTCCATTAACAGAAAATAAATTGCACTTACCACCGTGACTCATGCTGAGTATCAATCCGGAATCCATGGATATTTCGTCAAGAACAGACAAAGGAATACAACAATTCGATGAAAATTAAATGACTGCGTAATTTTGTGTAGGAATTTTTGGATTTTAGGTGTGGAGTTTTTCTGGTACAGAGCTCCAAGCTTTGACGCCGGATCCATTTGAGCAACCCAGATTATAATCAAGTGCTAACAATGTTTGAAATTTGAATTTTGCCAAAGCTGAATGAATTTGACGTTTTACTATCGTAGGTGATTGGATATGCTAGCACATAGAAAGAGAGAAAATGGTTGCCGAGGTGTGGGGAGGGTATATTTGTCCAAATTGTGCACCTTTTGTAATAAACTCAAATAGGAAATATTGATTGCATTACAAGGCAATTTGAGGTAGGGATTATGTACTAAAATTCAATTGAAATAATCATTATTTGATCTGAAAATGAAACGAATTTAATCTGAAAAAACAACAAATTATACCGTTTCCGATCTCGATTTTTAGTTCTGCGATATATATATGAATAATTCAATCTTCAAATTTGCGATGAAAAATATGAGCTTATAATTTTTTTGAAAAAAAATTCCTTTTTATCCAAATGGTATTTGATTCGAGTTGTCAATTATATTGTAAATAGTTCAACTATGTCATTTCCTTGGCTACACATTAGAAAGAACACGTTTTTTTAAAAACACAACTTTTTCTCATTTTCTTTCAACAACAGAATTAAAAAAAAGAAAAAAGAAGAATAAATAACAAGCATAGTACAATTCCACATCACAATCAATTAGACCGACACACCAATAAATCATACGCCAAACCTGTAGCTGGTCCCACCAATCCTCCAATCACAACACTCCCGACCTCCAAAACACGCCTTTGCTTCACTTAACGCGACTTTAATCGCGAAAATAGAACTTCACCAAACCGTAAAAAAACCGCCTTCCACAAACCCTGCACAAAAAAATAATTAAAAAATAATGACCTTTAAATTGGATTTCAGACCCACACCTGATTTTCCACGAAGAAACTGAGTCATCCTCCCAAATGGCCGAAACCCCATCAGAGAACCCGGCCCGACCCCGACCCCATGAGCCCTCCGATTACTGGTGCTACCACTGCGACAAGCGCGTCGCCATCGAAACCCTAGCCGATCTACCCGACGTCGTTTGCTACGAGTGCAAAAACGGCTTCGTCGAATCCATACCCGCCGCCGCTCCGATTGACGACCCCACTATGGGCAACCAGTTCCTCCAGGTGCTCCGCCTCATCGCCCAGGCGGCGCGGGAGGACGACGCGCCGCCTCAGCCCAATTCCGATCCCTCCGACGACGATTACCTCCGAATTGAGCTCGACGGATGGAACAACATCGACAACGATGAAGACGATGAGGACGAGGACGACGATGAGCATTCGGTGGAAGTCGCGCACGAGGAGGATGAGGATGGGGATAATCGCGAGCGCGATAACGTTTCCGATGGCGAGGATGAAGAGGAAATTGAAGTGATTGAGCCGCGTGGGGAGGAAATTGAAGAAGACGAGGAGCGGAGAAGGCGGCGCGATGTGCTTCGTCTTCGATTGAGGGATTTAGCGTCGCGAGATGCGAGTAGGCGCAACAGGATCCTCGATTGGGCGGAGATTCTGATGGGGCTCGAGGACCACTCGATCGAGCTGAGACTTCAGGTCCCCAATTCCGATACCTATGTTGGAAACCCGGGGGATTACGTCGACGCCGCTGAATACGAAGCTCTGCTGCAGAATTTAGCTGATAGTGATGGCGGAGCAAGGCGTGGGCCGCCCGCAGCTGCGAAATCAGCAGTTGAAGGGCTGGAGAATGTTGTGATTGAGAAGGAGGAAGAAACAATGGCTTGTGCTATATGTAAAGATACGGTGAATGTGGGAGAAGTTGCGAAGAATTTACCCTGCGGGCATGGGTACCATGGCGAGTGTATCATTCCCTGGTTGGCGGCGAGGAATTCGTGCCCTGTTTGTAGGTTCGAGCTGCCTACTGATGATCCGGAGTATGAGGAAGAAAGGAAGAAGAGAGTGGTGGTGGCCGGGTTAAGGGCGGATTCGCCGAGTTCTTCCCATTCCGGTCATTATCCCGATTTGGAGTGAACTCCAACGGTATGAAATGATAAATTATGCGCTTTGATTACATTTTGTGTTGTTTAGATTTTAGCTTGTTTTAGTTTTTCCAATTGGGGCATTGGTGGTTTGTATTAGCTTTATGTGCAATAGGTTGATGGATTAATATGTGGTTTTTCTTATTTGTAAATAACAAACTTTCAAGTTGAATTTTTTTCAATAAGTATCATTATGATATACCACATAATGTTATTTACTTGATTGTGTTGTAATTGTTTGCTTGTGTTTCTTGTTAATAATGGACTCTGATATGTAGCATCTAGAAAGGCTATGTTTTTAGATCTAAAGTCATATCCACTAAGAAAGAGGTCAGTGGAAACTATTTGGTTAGGTGGTCAATTATGATGCTATACTTTAGATTTCAGAGTCTATGTTGGGAGGAATTTCAGTCGAAATAACTTTTAAGGAGCTTATGTTATATCTAACAAACTCTGATAATTGTTTAAGGTTTATTATGCATTCAGATTGTATTCAATGAATAGTGATGATACTGTGGGGATAATAGATTGACTTTGCCTGATTGACTGAATTTAGTAGCATTGCTGAATGTTCTATTGTCATGGAAACGTAGTGGATATCTTATAAAAATCTTGAGGCTTTGAATGATCGCACGTGAATTTGGAACCTTGAGCTTGATAGATATCTGAGAAATGCTGTTATGCAAGCAAGTTTAGGGTGAAAAACAAAACAAACATCTAGGGTATGAATATTCAGGCATCAATGGCTACAGTTATTTAGCATCCTCACGGTTAAAATCTGGTTATTTTGAATAATTGGATTTAGGATTTAAGACTAAAGTAAAGATATTTTTAAACTTCATCTGAGCATGTTGTATCCATGTGTGCATCACTAAAGCTATCATATCTTAAAATGCCAAAGATATCTGATCGTCTTGTAAGCTCAGTGTTGGTGTGGAAATTGATATGGGTTCTTGTTACAGAGGGACTGACGTGTTGACATGAGAAAGAACGGTAAATGCGAAACGTCTGGAGGGCAGACGTAAAATGTTAGTGCAAATTTACTTGCTTTTGAATTGATGTTAAAGTTAGTACGTTTTGTAATTTGACGGAGCCATTCTTGGGGAGAGTTTGTCTCTGTTGTCATACTTGTTCTGTTTTTCCCATTTGTACTTATATGAAACATGGATAAGTTGTATGTTTTACTTAGTTTACAATAAAAGCAAACTAATGGTAGGGCTGTTTGGAGCTTATTATAAAAGTTATGCATCCTGTGGCAGTAATGTAGAAAAGATAAAAAAAAATAAATCACATTCTTATAAAAAAAACGTGGTCCTTGTTCATTGTTTATTCTTCACTAGATGATCTTGTTTGGTGTAAAGTTTGAAAATTTGTGTTCTTTCGTTGCTTGTGTGTGAAACGATGTTCCATTATCTTGTAAAGAACTCAACATCAAACATTTGATGCAGACACAAGATTGTTGTAGGTATCTTCCTGCTATGAATCTGATGTTGATTTGTTTGTAGCTTGAAAAAGATTATTGTGGTGTTGGTTTATACTACTACAAAACACTCTCTGCTTTAGGATTTAAGTTTTGAGGGTACAATTTTTTGTTTCGTGTCATCCTAAATTTTGTACCCACAAACTGAATTTTTGAATCTTTATTTTATCAACATTGAGACGAGTTATTGGAACATGATGAATTGTTTATAAGTAGAAGAGAACGAAAATGATATTCAAAATTACATCAGGTGTTTTCTTTCACATCTGTAGCTTATTTAGAGAAGCAAACAGCAGGGAAATTCTCATAACTCAGAAGTTGCATTTGATCAATGTGTTTATAATTCAAACAGCAGGGAGATTTCAAATCTTATTTAAATCATTAAAAAAGAAGTTCGAAATTGAATAGAATAGACTATAGCAACAATGAGGAATGATTGATACTTGGACCATAGATATTTGTCTTGAGTGAACTCACATCATTGTGTGCTTTCCTAGTTTTGAGTACTCCAAACTGGCCATAATTTTGAATCATTATTAGGAATGATACTCATACCTCTTGAATAGTTGAGGTATGATGAATTCATTTTTTTTTTTTTTGTAATTGAAATAAGAGTTGTGTAATTCTAAACACACATTGTGACTTTGATTCATATTCCTCACTCCCAAAACCTTGCCCTTTATATTCTCAATTTTATTGAATTCAATCCTTTCATGAATATTTTAATCTGTATTAATGTTTGTTTCATATACACAATGCAAATTAAAGGAAGGGACTATTCAAAGACTTTAGGTTTTACAAATATGATTTTAGGTCACAATAGTAGTTGTAAAACCACTGGGACCAAGTGATTTCATATGCAATCAACCAAATAAAAGAACTAATAAACTCTATGATTCGTTCTCATTATTTTACAAGGAGACGAGCATAAAAATGGAATGCAACAGTAATGGTCTGAAAGCACCATACATCCAAGTTAGATATGCTTCACTATAATGTAAGAGATCAATGCTATTTTCAATCAAAAAAAAAAAAAAAGATCAATGCTACAATATGAGATGTGCTTTTCAAACCAAGACAAAAATTCATATAAGACGGTCTCATGCATGAGACGGGGTACAACCTAGCACAAATTACACCCATCTCTCCCAAAGTGTTAAAACACAAATGTCCAAATTATGCCCCGTCCACTACAAAAAAGGCGGTGATTTACGACGGTTTTAGCGACGGTAAAAACCGTCGCTACATGATGTAGCGACGGTTTCAGCGACGGTTTCCTGACCGTAACGAGGGTCGCTAAAATATAGCGATGGTTTTTTCCAAGTCCGTCGCTACTAACGACGGTAGTAAATCCGTCTCTACGTATCGACGGTTTTTACCTTCGCTATATTGCGACGGTTTTGTCGACGGAAAAGTGGACCCGGTTCCGGGTCGGACTAACCGTCGTTATGACCGTCACTAAAACGTCAATATATTGTCGACGGTTATGACGTCATATATCGTCGTAAACAATGACGAAATTCCATCGTTATTAGCGATAGAATTTACCGTCGAAATGTGCGACGGTTTTTCTCCGTCGGTCATAGCGACGAAAAATCAGTCGCTAATTCCGTCGATAAAACCGTCGCTAAATCAAAATTTTTCGAAAAAAAAAAAGGCTCACGGTGGTTCGAATCCGGGGCCCGGGGGGCCGGGCACCGAACTGAACCACCTCGAACCCAACCACCAAGCATCTCATATATAAGCCACCAAACCTCCTAATTAAATGAGGCATTTATTCGCTCCCGTGGGGGACCGAACACGGGACCTTGGGCGCCCGAATGAGGATCAATTCCGCTCGGACACTTGCTTCTTTGCGTTTACTTAATGAATTTAATTGTATATGTCCTAAAATTCATTTTTTTTCATTTTTTTAAAAAATTATTTATTTCAATTATCTTATTTAATAATTCAATTACATTTTAATATAATAATTTATAGTTTTATTTATAACTTGTAATTAAATTAATTAAATTAAAATTGTATTTTTTAACTTATTTTTAATAAAATTAATTCTATATTAATTTATAATTCATTTTTTTAAAATTTTTTATTTTTTTTAAATTGTCTTATTTAATGACAATTACATTTTAATGTAATAATATATATTTTTTATTTATAAATTTAATATGAATTTCGATTTTTTTAATTATTTTGAATAAAACTATTTGTATATTTATTTAAAATTCATTTTTTTCAATTATCTTAATTAATTAATGATTCAATTACATTTTAATATAATAATTTAGTTATTTTTATATTTATGATTATAGTTTTTTAAATTTAAAATTGTGTTTATATTGGATAATTACCAAAAAATAAATTATGTTAAGAACAAAATTAAATAACTAGTAATATCATAATAGAGCGTCGTCAACGTAAAATATTACAAATGAAATACAATATAATTATTATTCGTTATCCTCATCGTTGCCCCCATTTGTATTATCATCCTCTTCCTCATCCTCGTCCTCGTCCTCCTCTTCCTCACCATCTTCATTCTCTTCCCCGCCGCTGTCAATCTCTATCAAATCTGGATTTGCAGCTGTTAAGTCTACGAAAAGAGAAATCTCCTGTATGCACTTCAGTTTGAGTGGCAACTGTTTCCGTTTGGAACGGAGCGTCGTCAACTACGGCAGTTGAATCCAGTTTAGGAACTTGCACCAGTGATCTCGCCTTTACTTTGAAAACAACCATCCATTCATTATTTGCTTTCGAACCTGGATACGTGCAGTAGTATACTTGGGATACCTGAGCAGCAAACACAAACGGATCATACCCCGGATATCTTCTTCTTCTATGAACATCGATCAGTTTGTATTCGGGATGAATTCTTGTTCCTGAAGCAGATGGATCATACCAATCACACTTGAACAACACATCAGTCTTCTCAGGGAACCCCAGATATCCTACTTCAACGACTTCTTGCAGGTGTCCGAAGTAGTCACGGTTTTCTCCATCGAACATTGCACTGTTAATGCAAACACCATTGTTCACAGTAGATTTGGTCGATGCATAATCCACTGTATGAAATTTGTAACCATTTACATAGTATCCTTGGTACGTATTGACCACACGTAGTGGTCCTCTACTGAGATCCCACATGAATGGATTCACAATTTCACCATTATAGCCCTGTGACGCGACTATTTGAGGTTAAATACATAATTGTAAACATTTAATATGAATTTATTAATAAACAACGGTTTAGAACCACTCACATAGTTTTGGAACCACTCTGCAAAACCACGAGTAATATATTCACTTACTTGTGCATATGAGATGTTTGGATCTATATGGTGTAGCTCTTCAGTAAAGATCCTAATTGAAATCAATATATTATATTAATCAACTATTATATAATAAATTAATATTCTAATTATGTAAATGATACGTATATGAAATACTTACTCAATGTACGGTTGGACTTCATCACAATTGAATAACACATATTTATGTGCAGCTTCAATCTCTTGTCGGTTCAACCATGGCCGTTCATTTGTCTTACCCAAACATCGACCTGGAAACTTAAACACGAACAACATACCCTCAATATCATCAGCAACATTGTTTGTGCCTCTACCGTCGTAATTACAAGGCTCGTTTCTCAACGTTGTTTTAACATGATCCTCGAAATAGTAAGAACAAAATGTTGTAACCTCCTCACAGAAGTAGGCATTAACAATTGATGCTTGTTTAACATTGAGCTTCAAGTTATGTAGATACCTATAGATATATAATAAAAAAAAACATAAGATCAAAACATCCACCTGTATTGCACCGGATCGGCAACTTATGAAGTGAAGGTTTACCTCTCAAATGGATACATCCACCTGTATTGCACCGGATCGGCAATTTTGGATTCATATGCTAAGTGCACCGACAAGTGCTCCATCGAATCAAAGAAGCTTGGAGGGAAAATGCGCTCCAACTTGCATAAAATATCTGGAATGTCTTTCTCCAAACGGACCATGTCGTCCCACTTAATCATTGTAGACGTTAAATCTTTGAAGAATAAACTCAACCCAGTTACAGCCCTCCAGATATTGTTCGGTAGGAATTCCCGGAATGCAAGGGGCAACAGTCGTTGCATAAACACGTGACAATCGAGGCTTTTCATCCCGGACACCTTCCCGTTTGAAGTGTTTACACAACGACTCAGATTGGAGACATAGTCATCTGAAAATCTCAGATCTTCAATCCAATTACACAAAACCACTTTCTGTCTCTTATCAAGTGTGTAATTGGCTTGGGGATATCTTCCGGTACCCTCATCCCTCTTCAAGTGATCACGTTTACATATCTCGTTCAACTCATCACGCGACTTTGCAGTGTCTTTTGTCTTGCCCTATGTGTTCATGATTGTGTGGAACAAGTTATCGAACACATTCTTTTCGATGTGTATCACATCTAAATTGTCTTAGAATAAAAAAGTGAGCTCCAAAGAGGCAAGTCCTTAAAAAATCTTTCTTCTTCCAAACACCCTAACCATTTTATTATGCTCCTCCGCATGTTCTTCTGTTGTTTTCCTCAATCCCTTCTGATTAATTTGATTTAACAACCTTTTACCTGCATGAATGCAAAGAGTTATAAGTTAATTAATTTATCATGTGTAGATAGAAATATATTAATTAATTTAAAACAACTAATATAAAAATACCTGATCTCTTTTTCAAACCCTTTTTTATAACGACTGTGTTCTTGATAAAGTCATTTTTATTCTTTCGAAATGGATGATCTTCTGGTAAAATTTTTTGATGGTTATTAAACCATGAAACTTTTCTGCTAAGCGGGAGACTGAAAGCGACAGAATCCTCCATGCAAGATGACACATGCTTGTTTCCGGCCGTCCTCCATCCGGACAAAGATGGAGTACGCAGATAGTCGTTGACCGCCCGTCGAGGCGGCAACCCTCATCGTGTTCTGCTTTCTCGATACATCGTATGTCAACACTCCATTATCCCACAGATGTATTAAGTCTCTTATCAAGGGCTGAAGGAAAACATCTAGTTTGTCCTTTGGATTCTTTGGACCAGGTACCAATACCGTGAGAAACATCGTTTGGGGCTTCATGCACATCCACGAGGGTAGAATATAAGGAGGCAATATAACCGCCATAACGAATCGAATCATCGCTTACCGTGCATTCCAAATGGACAAAAACCATCAGTGATGAGACCTAACCGAACGTTCCTAGGTTCGTCAGAAAAAATAGGAAATACCTCGTCAAGATATTTCCAGGCCATCGAGTCAGTAGGGTGTCTCATCTATAAGGTATCGAGATCATCTACGATGATGCCATGTCATATCTTTTAGGCGTGGCACTAGATTGATCTGATCTCAAGAAGGCGAGGAATGATCGAGAGGTAATACATTATTTTATTTGCCACTTTCTTCTTCGTTTTCTGCTTCCCTCGACCTTCAGTCCAGTTCCATCGCGGTACTTTGTACCGAGAGTGCCCACAAAATCTGCACTTATCTAGATTCGCGTCTTCTTCATTACCCCAGAATAACATGCAATTATTGATACAACAATCAATACTCTCTACTGGTAAACCCATACTCTTCAACATATTATTGGCTTGATATTCTGTAATAGACACCTTATTACCGGGAGGACATACCTCATTGATCAACTTACCAATCTGGTTATAGGCTCTTTGAGAAAGTTTGTGTTGGGATTATACTGGAAAGTATGCTTTTACTTTGTATAATAAAAACTGAATTTTGAACTTATTTACTGAAATAAATTGTTTATCACTGATGCTTTAAATATCATCTAATGTTACATATATTTCTTTGCATAACTGTTCAATAAATAAGTCGTGTTACATTGTAGTTAATTTAGTGATACCGATCACGAAAGATTAAATTAATAGTCCTTGTAACTAAAAAGTACACCATTCATTCAACCTAGATGGAAATGAACAATCCATCGTGAAAGATTGAAGTGTAAGGCTCGGATTGACTTGTCTTGACCAAGAGATTACACTAGTGCATGACCGATGCAATTGAATAGGACCTCTGAGAGGACAAACTCTTGAATCCCGAACATGGAAGAATTAGACCTCAGTGGTTCGTTATTTCTTAATCTTCGTTCCTTAAATAGGATCATGTGTGGTTGGTAACTATTGCTTTGACTTATCATGGGTAGAGAATCAACAAGATTCAATACTTTTTATCTTGGACAATATTCTTTGGTCACATGTGATTGCTAAGATTTAATACGGAGAATCGTGTGCAAAATACGCTTTGTTCGATTTGTTCCCTTGGGAGGTTCATAAGCTTTATCATACCAAATTTTGCAAGTGGAACTAGTTTCCTAGATGGATAATAATGTTGAACCGTTCCTTGACCAAGGACAAAAGATATTAATTAATGGAAAGTTATTTCAAATGGCCTTGAATTAATTAATGGGCTAGATAATCTTAAACACGGAAATAATAACAAGAGAGCCATATTGATATAAATATGGGTTAAGATGGATAGTCAATATTAATTATGTAGTGGGATTAATTAATATTTATGGGCTTGAATAATATTGTGGCTCAATATTGATAATTCAAGATCCATTGGAAGATCCAATCTTAATTCTCCTAAAGGCCCCCTAAGTAGCCCAACATATATTCCAATAACTGAAAAATGTGTTTAAAATAAAATAAATATTGTTGCTTATTTTTTCCTAATTTTTGAAAATTATGGATAACAGGGGAGAAAGATTTTCTTTGAATTTTGTTATGGAATGAGGATATGTATTCTTGGAATACAAAATTATCTCATTAAATTCAAGAACTCTCCCACTTGGTTATCCATAAAGCATATTTTCGAAATTTTGATAATTATGGGAAATAAAGATTTTCTTGATTTTCTTGAAAAGATATTATGGAAGATATGTATTTCTTGAAATACAAAAATATCTCATAAATTCAAGAAGATCCAAATCTTGGATTCTTGCCCTATAATTTTCGAAATTAATCCATAACAAAGAGTAGGTGGGATTTTGTGGAATATTATAATTATGGGAAAAATAATATAGGAGATATATTCAAGATTTCTTGGAGATCAAGAAAAGATTTTCCCACATTGTTTTTGCCCGAAAAATTCGACCACCTCCACTCTATAAATAGGGGATGATTCTTTCATTCCCAAGTACAATTCCATGTGCTGGAAAAATTAGTAAATCCACAAAGGTGGTGCAACATAATTTATTTCCCTTTTGTTAATTGTTCGCAAGTGTCCTACCAACGGATAGTCGAGCAAGGATTAAAGGAATACTTGGGAAGTTCTTTTGGTGTGTCTAATAAACAAAGCCATTGCCGTCCCAAGAGGTACGTTCACGTAAACTAGTAGAATTCCGCATGTGTAGGATTTACGTGATTTAATTATATACATGATTTGTTGTTGGATTATTATTTGAATTAATATAGAATTAATTCATGCTAGTAATAATTATGAGAATTAAATTTGTATTTAAATATTCATCCCGAATAGATCTGTGCAACTTATTCCCCAACAACTGGTATCAGAGCCACGGTTTCGGGCTCTGAATTTTTTAAATTGTAATTTAATTTGTTGTCATTAAATTTGAAATTGAATAGTAGAATTGCTAGATCTTTTTTGCAGGTATCCAATTGTCATGGAATTTAATGTGTTTATTTATGCATGCATATAAATTGTGGTTTTTTAATTAGATTAGTTCGGATTCGTTTTTGCCTCGTTAGAAAATTCCACGAGTAGATTAGGATTTGTTTGATTTGATCAATGTAATAGACTAGTCTAGATCTAGGTTTATTTATTTTTTGTAAATAAATTATAACCGGATCGGAAATGGAGGAAAGAGCGAAGAATTAAAGGATAAAATCGAGAATCGGCGTGGCGTCGTCATCGCGCTTGTGCATGCAAGGGAGGCCTGGCGCTGACGACGCAAGGCAAACTCACGCAGCAAGGCGCAGGCGCCGAGCACGCGAGATCGAGCAGCGTGCAGTAAAGGCGATAAGCGACGTGGGCTTGTCTTGTGAGTGGATGGCGGACGGGAAGGCCTTCCTTGCTATGTGAAGGGATGGACGCCAAAATTCCGGCGGTGAGGCAAAATTTGTGGCGAGTCTTGTATGGATCTGGATACGCCATATCGCATCGCTGCCGAGAGGTTGCCGAGATCGACTCTGGCGACGCTTTGAGGTCGCCGAAATCGCGGCGATCGATGTGTTGCCAAGGCGCGACGGGCGGTTTGCTCGGCGGCGGGGCCAGCCGGATCTTGGCGTCCATCCGCGTGCGAGCTACTTGGCGTGGCATTTCGAGACGGAGTTCTTTTCGAGACGAGTGAGAGAAATTCAAGACGGCGTTTTTCAAAAATCAAGTCAAGAAAAATCAAACCATGACAATTGGATAATTTGTGCCCAATATGTTTATTTTTCCGCTTTGCTTGATTTATTATTGTGTTATCTTATGCTTTATTTAATTTGTTTAAATGTGTTTGCATGAGAGTTGCCCAATGAAAAATCTCACAATAAAAAAATTACTAAGTATTTTTAATAATTAATTGACAATTTTATTCCGGATAATAAAATTGAATTAATTTTGACCTCCATGATTTATTTATTTGTGAATTCTTTTGGAGAAATTCCCCCCACCGGACGGTCAAAAGTTAGCTTTCACATGAATGAATTCCAAATGGATGATTGTGGATTATTACTAGTGGCGATTTATGACCCTCCCCACGAGGCTCGATCAAAGCGAAATAATAATCCTCAGATTTAATCATGGTTATTACTTAGGTATAAAATTGATATGCATATACTTCCCAAAGTCCCCGTCAATTTTATATTGGTCAAGTGGGAGCCAACTATTAATCTGGATATTAAAGGTTTGTAAATCGTTCTTGTTTGTAACTTTCTTGAATGTTTTAAATAATGACCCACCCCACGTGGCTTATTTAAACCTGTTTTGAGATGTTGGCTGATGCATGTTCATATTTTTTTTGAGATTTTAATATGATGCATGTGATCGAACCTTGTGATATATTTGTGCTTATGCATATTATTGTTTATTTCAGTTCATCATGTCGCAACCTTTTAATCCACTGTTATATACACTCAAAAGAACACCAATTAACCGCAAAAACTATAATGTTTGGAAATGAAATATGAGTTTTGTCCTACCTCGCACAAGAACAACATTGGGTTCTTGATGTACCCAAGCCACGTAAAACCTCATGATGCATCACCTAATGCGGAAAGACACTTGTATAATATTTGGGAGCAGGCCAATGAACCCATGAAACGTGTAATCTTGACTTCATTGTCTGATGATTTGAGACACATTCATGAAGGTGTTGAGTCTGCTGCAGAAATTATGCAAAGTCTTGAAGAAATGTTTTTAACAAAAGACCGCATGATCAATCGGTTTAAAAATGACGACGTGGACAAAGCTAAAGATGGTGAGGAAACACCCGTGAGGGAGCATGTTCTCGAAATTAAACACCATTTTGAAAAAAAGCGGCTTATCTCGGAACTAAGTATTGTGATGAGGCCCAAATCGAATTTCTTTTGCTAACTCTTCCAAGATGCTTGATGGATTTTATCAGTAGTTTTGTGATGAGTGATCACATGTTTACTATGGACGTCCTACAAGAAGCCTTGGAGAAGATAGAGAAGCATCTAGGAAAGAAAAGACGAAGCATTGGTGACCAAAAGTCTTTTCTCGAGATCTAGGCGAAGGAAGGCAAGTCTCAAGAAAAGGAAAGTGGTCGAACCAAAGCAAACTCATCACTAAGAAAAGTGAGAAAAAAAACATTTAGTTTGTTTGGGTGTCAAAAAGGACCAAAAGGAAAATGTTTTAATTAAGGGTTAGAAAAGGACATTGGAGGTTAGCTGTTCCAATCCCAAAAGGAATGGAAAGAAAGGTAATTCTCACGCACTAGTTGTTGAAACTTGTTTAGCGGCGATGCCTCCCATTTATGGGTAGTGGATCTGCGATCCACCGATCATGTTTGTTTCACTTTCTGGGGGTTCAAGCCGACCCGACAACTTAGTGGGAGTGAGATCCTCATCACACCGGGCGATCTTCTGAGTGGCGGTGAAGCGATGGGAGAAGTGCACTTGTCTTTTGAAGACAGAGTTTTAATTTTAAGAGATGTTCTTTACGTTCCAAATTTTAGAAAGAATTTAATTTCAGTTTCTAAACTTTTTCTTGATGGATATTCGGTTACTTTTAATAAAGTTGTTACCATTTCTCTTTTTGATAAATTTATCTGTCATGGAACGTTATCGAATAATCTCTATACAATTAACTGTGCACACCACTCACGAAATGCATCCTATAACACATCAACTATTTTCGATAAAAGAAAACGTTCATCAGACGTGAACGAGACACTTCTATGGCATCTAAGAGTGGGTCATATAAATCCAAAGAGGATCCAAAGGTTGGTGAAAGACGGTTCACTGGAGTTTCTCCAAGTTGAACCAATTCCAACCTGCGAATCATGTTTGGAGGGTAAAATGACCAAGAGGGCATTTGGAGCCAAGGGGAATAGAGCTAAAGAAGTGTTAGAGATCGTTCACACAGATGTATGTGGTCCAATGTCAACCAAAGTAAGAGGAGGTTATGAGTATTTTGTCACTTTTATTGATGATTACTCAAGGTACGATTATATTTTCCTTATGAAGCATAAATCTGAGACCTTTGAGAAATTCAAAGAATTTAAGGCTCAAGCAGAGAATCATAGGGAAAAATGTATCAAGTCTCTATGATCTGATTGTGGAGGCGAATACCTCAACGATGAGTTTTTGAACTACTTATCTGATGAAGGGATTGCATCCCAGCTAACTGCACCCGGAACCCCTCAACAAAACGGGGTTGCAGAGCGAAGAAACATAACTCTTTTGGAAATGGTTAGATCTATGATGAGTTATGCGGATCTTCCCAAGTCGTTCTGGGGTCATGCATTGGAAACAACAGCCTACATTCTGAACTTGGTGCCATCCAAATCAGTTCCCAAAACTCCCAAAGAATTGTGGACCGGGCGCAAGCCTAGTTTGAGACACATGGGGATTTGGGGGTGTCCGGCCTACGTGTTGGACATGGAAGCCGGAAAATTGGATCCTCGATCAGAATTAAGGTTGTTTGTGGGATACCCCGAGGGAACAAAAGGGTGTATGTTCTATGGTACCGAAGATCAAAAGGTGGTAATAAGCACCCACTTTAGTTTTTTGGAAGAAGACTATATGAACGAAAGAAGACCCAGAAGTGAGATTACCTTAAATGAGCTAAGGGGGCTAACCTCAATGCCAATCAGACAAGATGATATACCAAACGACACACTTACACAACCGGAACCTCGTCAGAGTGGGAGGGTTGTGAAACAAATCTGAGAGATTCATGGGAATAGGAGAGTCCTCGGACTTGATTCCCTGACAAGACGAATCGCACCCATGGACATATGACGAGGTAATCCAAGATAAGGATCAGATTCTTGGCAAACAAAGAATGAAAAGCCGAAATGGGTTCTATGTTTCATAACAGAGTGTGGAGCTAGTCGAACCACTTAATGGGGTCAAACCCATTGGTTGCAAGTGGGTGTATAAGAGAAAAAGAGGACCGAGGGAAGGTGGAAACCTTCAAAGCAAGACTCGTGGGCGAAAGGTTATACTCGAGAAAGAAGGGATCGATTATGAGGAAACTTTTTTCGCCAGTAGCCATGCTTAAGTCCATCCGAATTCTCTTATCGATTCTTTGCAAGATCTCGACTTTGAAATCGGCAATGGATGTCAAGATGCGGTTTTCCTTAACGGAAGTCTTGATGAAGAGATCTATATGCAACAACCCCAAGACTTCATTGAAAAATGCCAAGAACACCTAGTTTGTAAGCTCGTGAAGTCCATTTACGGACTCAAACAAGTATCCTGAGCTTGGAACCAATGTTTTGATCATGTTATAAAGTCTTATGGGTTTGATCAAAACGAGTTCAAAAGTTGTGTGTACAAAAAGCGTGTCGAATCGCTTTGGTATTCTTAGTACTATCGTGAGCGACATTCTCGATCATCGGGAACGATGTGAAGGTGTTATCAGACGTAAGGGCATGGCTTTAAAAACAGTTTGATATGAAGGACTTAGGGGAAGCCGCACACATCCTTGGGATCAAGATCACTCGTGATCGCAAGAAAATGATGATAGGCTTGTCGCAAGCTTCATACATAGACACTGTCTTGAAACGATTCAGCATGCAGGATTCCAAGAAAGGCTTTGTACCTTTCTGACATGGAATCCATCTATCCAAGAAAAATGTGCCCTAAGATGCAAAAGTGAGATAGATGACATGAGAGACATTCCATATGCTTCGGCTGTTGGAAGCCTTATGTATGCAATGCTGTGTACGAGACCAGATACATGCTTTGCCGTTGGCATGGTGGCAAGATATCAAAGTAACCCGGGGAAAGAACATTGGACGGCAGTTAAAAACATTGTGAAGTATCTGAAAAGAACTCGGGATAGAATATTAATTTATTAGTCAGATAGTCCAATCCCCATTGGCTACATGGACTCGGATTTCCAATCAGACATAGACTCTAAAAAATCTACCTCCGGTAGTGTGTTTTGCATGGGGGGAGGAGCCGTGACATGGAGAAGTGTCAAGCAAAAATCGTCATGATTCTACCATGGAAGCCGAATATGTAGGCTGCTGCGAGGCGAAAAAAAGCGGTTTGGCTCAAGAACTTCCTAGTGGACTTGAATGTAGTTCGAATTTACCCAGCAAACAAATCATCATTTTATTGTGACAATGCGGAAGCGATTGCAAATTCAAGGGAACCAAGAGCCCACAAGGCCAGCAAACACATTGAAAGGAAATACCATCTTATACGAGATATCGTTAAGAGAGGAGATATAGATGTGGCAAAGATAGCGTCTGAAGACAATCTAGCAGATCCATTCACAAAGGGTCTGCCTCTGAATACATTCGAGAGACATGTGGAAGGAATGGGTGTCAAGACCATTGCCAACTGCTTTGAGTATAAGTGAGAGAAATTATTAGGTTAGTGTAGGGTGACATTAGATGTCACGAATTAGAACTACACGAGACATGTTGTAGTATACTTAAATGCGGACTTTGAGTATAAGTGGGAGATTGTTGGGATTATACTTTGTAAAGTATGCTTTTACTTTGTATAATCAAAACCAATTTTGAACTTATTTATTTGAAATAAATTGTTTATCATCGATGCTTTAAATATCATCGAATGTTACATATATTTTATTTGCATAATTGTTCAATAAATAAGACGTGTTACATTATAGTTAATTTAGTGATACCGGATCACGTAAGATTAAATTAATGGTCCTTGTAACTAAAAAGTACACCATTCACGACCTAGATGGAAATGAACAATCCATCGTGAAAGGTTGAAGTGTAAGGCTTGGATTGGCTTGTCTTGACCAAGAGATTACACTAGTGCATGGTGATGCCTTTTGAATAGGACCTACAAGAGGACAAATTCTTGAATCGAACATGGAAGAATTAGACCTCGGTGGTTAGTTATTTCTTCTTCGTTCCTTAAATAGGATCACGTGTGGTTGGTAACTATTGCTTTGACTTATCATGGGTAGAGAATCAAAGAGATTCAATAATTTTTATCTTGGGCAATATTTGGTCACATGTGATTGCTAAGATTTAATACTTGAGAATCATGTGCAAGAAATGCTTTGTTCGATTTGCCCCCCCTTGGGAGGTTCATAAGCTTTATCATACCAAATCTTGCAAGTGGAACTAGTTTCCTAGTATGGATAATAATGTTGAACCGTTCCTTGACCAAGGACAAAATATATTAATTAATGGAAATCTATTTCAAAGGACTTGAATTAATTAATGGGCTAGATAATCTTAAACACGGAAATAATAACAAGGAGCCATATTGATCGTAATATGTGTTAAGATGGATAGTCTGATATATTAATTATGTAGTGGGATTAATTAATATTTATGGGCTTGAATAATATTGTGGCTCAATATTGATAATTCAAGATCCATTGGAAGATCCAATCTTAATTCTCCTAAAGGCCCCCTAAGTAGCCCAACATATAGTCCAATAACTGAAAAAGGTATTTAAAATAAAATAAATATTATTGCTTATTTTTTCCTAATTTTCGAAAATTATGGATAAAAGGGGAGAAATATTTTCTTTGAATTTTGTTATGGAATGAGGATATGTATTCTTGGAATACAAGATTATCTCATTAAATTCAAGAAATCTCCCACTTGGTTATCCATAAAGCATATTTTCGAAATTTTGATAATTAAGGGAAAGAAAGATTTTCTTGATTTTCTTGAAAAGATATTATGGAAGATATGTATTTCTTGAAATACAAGAATATTTTATAAATTCAAGAAGATCCAAATCTTGGATTCTTGCCCTATAATTTTCGAAATTAATCCATAACAAAGAGTAGGTGGGATTTTGTGGAATATTAAAATTATGAAAAAAAGAATATAGGAGATATATTCAAGATTTCTTGGAGATCAAGAAAAGATTTTCCCACATTGTTTTTGCCCTAAAAATTCGACCACCTCCATTCCATAAATAGGGGATGATTCTTTCATTCCCAAGTACAATTCCATGTGCTGAAAAAATTAGTAAATCCACAAAGGTGGTGCAACATAATTTATTTCCCTTTTGTTAATTGTTCGCAAGTGTCCTACCACCGGATAGTCGAGCAAGGATTAAGGGAATACTTGGGAAGTTCTTTTGGTGTGTCTAATAAATAAAGTCATTGCCGTCCCAAGAGGTACATTCACGTAAACTCGTAGAATTCCGCATGCGTAGGATTTACGTGATTTAATTATATGCATGATTTGTTGTTGGATTATTATTTGAATTAATATAGGATTAATTCATGCTAGTAATAATTATGAGAATTGAATTTGTATTTAAATATTCATCCCGAATAGATCTGTGCAACTTATTCCCCAACAATTTGTTCTTAGCCTTGATAGCTATGAGTTGAGCATTGAATGACAACAGTGAGTGAGTTTGACATCCATCATACAGATCTTCGTCAGCTGCTTTGAGTATTCTGCAAAAATTAGTTGCTTCCTCATTTGGTTCCTCCTCCATAGCCTCATCTTGAATCCCACCAGCTTCCCTGATCATCGTATGATACATATTCGGTGTATCCACTGCAGGTGGCTCGAACTGTACTCCAGGATCATCGAATCCATGATCATCGTGTGTCTCATTGTATTCGAGAGTATTATAATACACTTCAAGGTCATTGAAATCAATATTCCACCGCTCTTCACCATGACGTGTCCAATTGTAGTAATATGGAACAAAACCATTCATGATGATATGTGTCTGAACATCCACAGTCTCTCTGTATGACTTGTTTTGACATTTTTTTGCACTACACAGACATCTTATACGACCTTCTGAATTTGTTGCACCATGATTAATTGCAAACTGAATGAAGTTATTAACTTCATTCAAGAACTCCATATTTATACTTCCGTTGATAAGTCGAGGAGTCGAATACATCCACTGACGATTCGGATATTCCATCTGTTTCAAATCATTATCAATATATTAATTCTACAAAAAATTTGACAGAGTTTCGTCTGTATATGTAAATATCCAAATATATTCTTCTATCAAATAACATCAAATACATTCATTTAACATAAACTATCTACCCAATATTCATCTAGCTATGATCACAACATTCATTTTACATAAACTATCAATAAAATATATGTCAATACCAAACTTATCAATAAAATATAAATGGTAGAAATGCGAAAACGTACGGTAAAATCATCCTCGAGGAGTAGATATGCTTCCACTACACAATATGCACTTCAAAAAACGATTTTCGCCTCTATCTACACAAAATTTGGTGTTGGTTTTCGACAGTTTTTGTTGGTTTTCGACTGTTCTACAGACTGAGTTGTCTGGTTTTGTTAGGGATTTTAGCGACGGATTCAGCGACGGTCTAGAAACCGTCGCTACTAACGACGGTACAACGACGAATATTTCCGTCGTTAATAGCGACGGTTTAGCGACGAAATTCAAATAACCGTCGCTAAATACACAATTTTTTAAAAATAAAAACATAAATTAAAATTGTTCAATGATTATTAAAAGTGTTCAGTCATAATTAAAAATAAAAATAAAAACATAAAATAAAAAATTGTTCATAACATAATTAAAATAACAATGATCCTAGAAGGGATCTGTCCTCCAAACAGCTACAATTGACTCCCAAACTTCGTGCCCAAGTTTTTCTGATAAATCTACCCCGTCTTCCCTCCACTGTGTACGCCACTTGTACATCATCTCATGGTAACGCGGTGCAACAAGTTTACAAAATGTCTTATAAACTACATCGGTCTCGAGCTCAGGACTCCACGTAGTTTGTTTCAATATTTCAAAAATAATACAATAATTAATTAAATTAATTTTAACAATATATATTAAAATAAAATATTTTAAGTAAATTTTATGACGCTGATCAGTTGGCACATTTTTCCAACAATAAGCGTTGACAACAATTCCCACCCGCATGATGACGTTGTAGGCTATACAGGAAGCCTGGTGACCTAGTACAATACTATATATAACACATTAAAAAATAAATACATAATTAATAATTATTGTATTAAATTAATTAATTATATAATTATTATCGTATAAAAAAGCAACACTTACGCTCCATTAACAATATTGATAGACAAACCAGTAGTAAGTCCTCGGGATGAAGCAGGAACGTTACCACTTTCAGCAGCCATCTAAATAAAATATAAAATTTATATATTAATTATATTATATAAAATAAAATTAAATATAAATAAATATTAAAAAAATAATTAAAGTAGTACCGTGAATATCGAAGAATACAGATGAACGAGACTTGTTTGTATTGCTTTTTGATTTGATTGATGAAACAAATGGGTAGGCTGGTCTGGTATTTTTAGAATTGGATTTAGCGACGGATTTAATAAATCCGTCGCTAATTCCATCGCTAAATTTAATGCGCCTCCCAACGGACGGATCTCCTCCCAACGGGTGTATCTCTTCATTTTCTGCAAAGTGTACAACGATGGTTTTTTTGAAAAACAGTCGCTAATTCCGTCGCTAAAATGCCGATTCGGACTAACCGTCGCTAAACCGTCGCTGACTCCGACGATTTTTTGTTCCATCGCTAAATGTTGTGAATTTGACGGTTTGACTGAAACCGTCGACAAAACCGTCGCTATTAACGATGGATTGGCTAACCGTCGCTAATTTCCGTCGTTAAAACCCGTCCTTTTTGTAGTGGTCTCACCGTAAGACCGTCTGATGCAAGTGTGCATCTTTCACCAAATGTTAACAAATTTTAACACTTTAAAACAATTAACCCTAAACCACATCATTTAGTTGCAGTCACACCCTGACCCTGCCTACGATAATTTGTACCACTATTTAATCAAGTTGTAAATAAGATGAATTCTTGCGCAGATTGTATATTAATCTTAGATGGCTGCAAGAAAGATTCAAATATATATATATATATATATATATATATATATATATATATATATATATATATATATATATATTTGAGGAAGTCTCCATGTGAACCACGTGAATTCTCATTTTTTGAGTTTCACTGTTGTGCATGCACATTATCATTATTATGCATAAAAAGTTTCATTGTCATCAATTGATTTTTAAATAATGACACTTCATATGCATAACTGTGATAATGCATATGTATAATAGTGATACTTCATAAACATAACATTAATACTTAAAGAAAAAATATTCAAATGAACTCGGGTCCCGAAAAATTTCGCCAATATATTTTACCAACTTACATTTTATTTACCTTTATATCAGATTAATTAATGCATTCGACTGCTCCATTGGTCCTACTATGAACGTTTGAAGACTAGAAAATCTGTTTCCATTGAGGTGCATAATGTTTGTCCTCATACTCCCATTAAAGACAAAATTTGAATAATGATGATAGGCGGATGACCAAATTTAAAGTGTGCAACTAATGTACTGTACTGGTTATATACTTATATATGAAGGAGGTTTGAATTTAGGGGCGTTTGGTTCAAATTTTATAATAGGAATAATAATGATAATTTTTTCTTTCTACATATTATATATAAAACTCGGGTGAGAGAGGGAGGTGGATGTGGGGATTTTTGGAAAGATGCTTGGGAAACGAGAGGGACACTAATTTGTGGAATGGTTTGTGAGTAGGGTCGTTCTCTCTTAAAAGTAATTTTCCGAGGTTGTGCCATTTAAGTACCTAATTGAGGGAGGCGTCGATGAGTGAGATGGGGGTTTGGGTCAATGGGGTTTGGAAGTGGGAGTTGAAATGGAGGAGAGAATTATTCAATCGTGAAAATCTTGAATGTATTATCAACAGGTTCCATTCAAAAGAAAACATGGAGGACCATTGAAAATGGAATATCACATCGGACGGGAACTTCAAGACGAAGAAAGCGTACAATATTATAAGCTGCCTAATTACTCGTGTGCAGGTTGCCCATGACGCCCGGAATCCTCTCATCCAAGTCTGGAGCAAACTCATTCTTCCCAAAACAGCGGCGATGGCGTGTAAACTACTTCAAGATCAGAATAGAGACGTAAACTGCTCTTTCTGCAACAACTTCCCAAAAACAGCTACTCACAGTGACGGATCCAAAAATTCCAAACCAGGGAATGCATAACTATGGACAATATTTTTAAAAAAAGCATACAATTCAAAGTATAAAATAATTTCTAAAATAAAGAGTAAAATAAATAAAATATACGCTATCTTAAAGTAAAAGACTTGTATTTGTTTAAAACAAAAAAAAATTAACAATTATTTTAAAAGAATTTTCTAAAAAAAAAAAAAAAAGAAGAGAGAAGCCCTATCAATTTTGAAATCATCGAATGTCGACAGAAACAAATATATATATATATATATATATATATATATATATATATATTAACATAAGGATCATGCAAATATCTATATCAATAGTATCCTGTGGATCTTTTACAAACACAGATATGAAATTACTGAGAAATTCCATAGTCCATGAGTTAACCTGAAAAAAGCTTTTACACCCAGAAACACCTGCGCCTATTCATCGGCAAAAAGGGCTAGCCCACATGGTTAACTCATGAATATCACTGGAAAGCTCAAACCTACCGGTTAAACCAACTCTACCTTTGATATATCAAATTACAGATCAATATAGGAATATAATTCCAAATGCACATGATAGTAGAGTATAGTTAAGTCAGGTCATGATTCAATACAAGTAATTTAGCCGACCATTGAGGCGGCAATCATCAGATTTTTTTTTTTAAAATACAGAATTTAAATAACAATATACCTTTAAAAAGCCACAAGCAAAAACCAGTTTATGAACAATAATATTACAAGGTTGCACACTAGAGAGGGATTTAGAGAGAGAAAGAGGGGGCGAGTCTAAACTCGAGCGTGCCTCTGAAAAGAAAATACAAGCCTATTTATAGATGAAAGAGCCGGACATCAAACCCCGGATTTCAAAATAAAAAAGAAATAGTGCAGAAAAAACAAAGCCACAAAAAGACAAAAAAAAGTTTGAATAGTAATTACTATTCATGAACAGTACTTTGTCTGCTGATGCAAGCAATGACGAAATTTGATTTTGTCTGATACTGTAGCCACATCTTGCTGGAATGTACTAAATCAAAGTCTTCTCTAAATCGCCATTAGTGAAGCTTGTTTCTTCAGAAGAATTAGAGTCTTCTTAAATCCTTTTAAGGAATGGGGATAATGTCTTCCTTCATCAATATCATTCCTGTATCTCATTTTCTCTAGTATAGGAATACATATTTCAAGAATCTTAATTTTCTTCTTCAGAACTTTGAGATAATTTTTATCTCGGATTTAATTATTATTTTCATAAAAAATAACATGAAAAGGGACCTTTCAGATATTAGAAACTGGCATTAGTTTGGAGCTATTTAGATATAATCTCCAATCTTCCATTAACACTTTCTTTCTTTAAGTTTCCCTTTAAGAGAATTTCTCAAAAGATCAAAACTTTCTTGAAGAGAAAAGTCTTGATAGTCTTCATTTGGGTCCTGAGCATCTTGTAATTCAGAACCGAAAATCATAGAGACATCTGATTTTGAATCAGAAAAATCAATATCATTGAATAAATCTTTCTTGATATGATCCATAATTTTTTCCTTGGGAAATATACCAACATATTTCTTAGAATATTTAGAAAATGAAGAAAGACTATTTGAAGTCTTTCACCAGAAGACTTTTTATATTCTTCTATTTTGGATTTAATCCTATTGATATTTTCCTGCAAAGGTGACTCATGGGAGCCAGGAGTAATAACATTTAAGTTATTCCAAAATCTCGTAGTATGGATCTTCCATAAACTTGGTATACCATCTTCAGTATAACTGAATTCTGGTCTCCATTTCCAGACCCATGGGAATCCGGAATCAACAAAAAACATACAAATAGTTTTACTACTTGTATTATGAGTTTTTAATGAAGAAAAATAATAGAATATTCTTCCAATAGAGATTTAATCTCTTCAGGCAAAATATCTGCCATAGTACCAAAATTTCCCCACCAGGAGAAAAGCCAATTAGGAATTTGCTTCCTAGTGATATTATCACAAATTTTTATCAGCCAAGTGTGAGAAAAATAAAGTTTTATAAAAACTTTGTAGATAATCCCAATAATTGTATTGGTAAATTATTTTAGTGACTTCATTAGTCATGCTTCTCTCAGCAAAAGGAGAAGTACCCCATTCTTGGATGGAGATGATTTTTTTAATGATAAATTTAGAGTAATTTATCACTTTACTTTTAGGAGGAAAATGTTGAATATCTACACTTCCAAGGCTGATGAGGATATTCTCATAAAATCCTCTCGTCTTATAAGTTTCCACATTCCAACTATTAGCTGGAAAATACTTATCCATAAGAATCCATGGGGACTCTTTGAATTTTTCATCATCATCTTCGATGACAAGAATCAATTCTCTCTTAGGAGAATCAAAGAATTTATATTCTTTTCTCGAGAAATCAAGACTCCTCATCATCGTTTTTTGAGGGATTGTCTTGAACCTGAATATTCCTGCTCCGTTGTTTGAGGAATTCTTGAAATTCCTTATCAAAATTTTCTCCTTTTGAAGAAGAACCAATACCAGAAATGTTCTGGTTGTAAAGGGATTTCTTCCCTTGTTGTAAAATAGGAGATCCTCTGACTCTCCTTCCCCTATAAGAGGAATAACTTCTTCCGGATCGCTCATAAAGCGTCATGAAGAAATAAATTCACGAGTTAAAAAATCGGGAGATGATTATCTTTCCCTTGCTTATAAACAATATCAAAATCAAAATAAGCAAGATGAGATTGCCATCGGGCAAACATTTGTTTAGAAACATTATGTTCAAAATCTTTGAAGAGCATAAAAGTAGCAACCCTGCAATCAATTTTAATAGTAAATTTATGATTATATAAATCATCCGAAATTTAAGGACACATTTGACAATAGCAAGAATTTCTTTAGCTGTGGCGGAATAATTTTTCTGACTATTATTCCATTTACCGGAATAAAATCTAATGATATAATCCTTTTTATTATCAGGATTAATTTGTTTTAAAATACCTCCATACCCCAAATCTGAGGGCATTAGTTTCAACAATTTTTTTTCCAAGAGGGATTAGCCAAAGATAAGACAAGGAATATTTTTAACCTTTTCTTTTATCCCGATAATTGACCTTTTAGTATGATCATCATTCCAAGGAGAATGATTCTTTTTAAGTCTATCATATAAGATATCGTAATCTTCAGCAAGATTCTTAATATAAGAAGACACATAATTAAGGCTTCCTAAGAATCTCTGTAACTGAGTTTTATCAGTTATAACATCAGGGAATTTATTACCAAATTCAATACTTCTTTGAATTGGAATAATATTACCTTTATCAATAATATGACCAAGAAATTTTACTTTAGTCTGGAATAAAACTATTTTAGGTTTTGAAATAACTAAACCATTTTTAATGACTAAGTTTTTAAACATATCAAGATGTTTAAAATGTATTTCAATATCTTTAGAAAATACAAGGATGTCATCAATATAGACAATAATAAAATCACTATAAGGATTAAAAATATCATTCATAATTTGTTGAAATTCTGAAGGAGCATTTTTAAGACCAAAAGGCATAACAGTCCATTCATAATGACCAAATGAAACATTAAAGGTAGTTTTATACCTATCAGGTTGATTAATCTGAATTTGCCAAAAACCTGATTTTAAATCAAATTTAGAGAAAATAAGAGCATTGACTAATCTGTCAAGAAGATCTTTTTTATTAGGAATATGATGTCTAATCCATTTTAAAACCTTATTGAGAGGTTTATAATTAATAACCAATCGAGGAACTCCGCGTTCCTGCTCAGAATGTTTATTAACATAGAAAGCAGTACAAGACCAAGGAGATTTTGAAGGAGCTATAAGCTTCTTCTGTAATAAGGAAGAAATTTCCTTTTTACATAACTCTAAGTATTCAGAGTTCATTTGACAAGATTTAGACTTAGTCGGAATTTTATTTTCTTTAAAATCTTCTTCATATGGAAGAGAAACTATATGTTTCTTTCTGTCCCAAAAAGCATTGGGAAAATCATTACAAATTTCAATAGAAAATTTATTTATTAAAAATTTGATTTTATCCTGTAGTTTAGGATTATTTAATCTATCACTTATAGTAATAGAATTAAGCCCATCTTTAAGAAAATTGATTTGACAATTTTTATTATTAATTTGATCTTGAATCAAATTAAGAACCTTATGAATAGGTTTAGTAATAAACTTGAAAGTAATAAGTTTACCATTATAAGTACCTGTAATACCCTTTTCACCAACAAAGGTAAGAGGATATATTTTAAATAGAAAATGAAGACCAATAATCATTTGACTAGTGATGTCTTCAGCAATAAGAAAATCGTTAGAAATACAACAACCATCTACACAAACATAAGCATTTTTAAGCTTATAATTAATCTTTAAAGATCCTCCACCTGCATGAAAAAGTGAATGAATAGTTTTTTCAAAAAACTTAGTAGGAATTATTCCTAACTGTATGACACTTAAATCAGCACCACTATCAAATCATAGCAATAAAATCTTTCTTATAAGAATTATTTATAAGAAGAGAAATCTTAGTATACCATTTATGTGATGTAATCATATTAATGGTAGATAAATGATTTTTCTCCATATTAACATTGTCATCAATTTCAAAGTATTGTGAAAGAGCTTTATAGTTAGTTTCACTATCCTCAATTTTTTCTTTACCTTTCTCAATAAAAGAAAGACGAACAGAAAGATCTGTATTCTGTTTTTGAAGAATCTTCACATTAGTTTTGAGATTATTAATCTCATGAACTAAATCATTTATAGTCACTGGATTATTTTTTATATTTTTTTGGTGAAGAAGTCTTTCTAATTCACCCATATTATAATAATTACCATCAATCTTTTTAGAAAGACTAGTTTTATCATTGTCTTCATTCTTAGAAGAATCATGAAATTGTTCAATGATTTTATCTCTGAAACTAGAATCTTTTATATGTTTAAGAAATTCTAAAATATTATTATTAGTTAAGACACTAATATTCATATCTTGAAATTGACTCATGAGTTTATAAAACTCATTATCAATATTATTAGTATTATCAGTATTACTGATACAATTAAGACAAGGTTTTCCAAGTACACATTCATTGCACTTTTCTTTATCTGATTTAATTATCATCATCCGAAGAGGATTCAACAGAAGAACAATCATTATAAGACTTTTCTGATTCTGTATCAATATTAGGACTCATAAAAATTTTAAAAAGAGTTTCTTTTAACTCTTCATCAATATCAAGATTTTTAATCTTGTCTTGCATAACATGATTAACATAATGACTAGGCCTGTTACATTTTTTTATAAATAATTGTATCATATCTTCTCTTTTTAAAAGATTTTCTTTTACTTTTATCATTTTCATGATTTTTTTCTTTCTGTTTTGAAGAATTATGTTTTCTTCTTTTATAAGTAGATATACTTTTATAATCTCTCTTATTATTCTTAGTCAAATTATTTTTATTTTTAGAATTAGGATTATCTAATCCAAATTGATTACAAAATTGACATAATTGTTTTCTTTCCATAAGATTATCCTTTTTAATTTGATTTTTTAATTTGAGTTCATTACAAAGATTTAATCATTCCTGAACACAAACACTAATTATTTGACCAAAAGTATAAGACCCATAATGGATTGAATCAGAATCCTTTCTAAGAGTTTTCTTAACTCTTTCAGCAAATAGATTAGGAAGACCATCTACAAATTTATTCTTCCAAATATTCTTGATTACAATCAGGAATCTCATAAATACGAGACAAAAAAGTATCTTTGTACCATCTGAAATCAGTAAGAGTTTTACACTTCATATTTAAAAGAAGAGTTCTGATATTTTCATATTTATTGGTATATTGACCAGTAAAATGATCCAAAATAGTAAGAATCAAATAGTAAACCGCATTGGTTTTAGTCTCACCATTTTCAATTTTAATAGAATTAAAAATTTCCATTCTATTTTGGGGAGTCAAATAATTATCCCACCAACCTTTAAGTTGACCAATAAAACCAGCAGTAATAGCTTGTGCAGTACTAATATCACTATTACCACAAGTTTGACAAGCAGAACTATACATAAGCATGCGATGACATTGAGTGAAAATATGATTATCACTTCCACCATCAATATTTCATTCATAAATACCTTTTCCAGAATAAGAATTATTGAAAAAGTTTTTCTGTTCTTCATTAAGAACATCCATAGGACTGGGTCTCTTATAATAATAAGTAGACATGGTAGGTCTATCAGCCCATTTTATTTTATTAATACTATCAGTATTACTAGGACTACCAATATTATTGGGTTGAATATCATGATTATCATTTAAGTCATCATCTAAAGCTGAAATATTCAGATTACTAAATTTATCATTAATAATTTTTTCAAGATCTGAAATAGAAGCTTCAGATTTAAAATCTTTTACCTCAATAGGAGATTGAATAGATGAAGTTGTTTTAATAATAACATTATTATTATTATCAATTTTTTTCAGAATTTTTAGAATCAATTTTAGAGATAATTTTATCAACTTTATCATGTAAAGAAATAATTTCTTCTCCGATAATAGACAGATAAAGATTACAAAAATTATTTTGCTCAATCATTTGATTAACATATTTAACAATAATTTGTAAGACATCATTTTCAATGATTCTGGAGAATGGAAGAAAATTAAATATCCTCCCACCTTTCTCTATTTGAAAAGGAACATGATGAGGGTAAACAGATTTTTGTATTCCTCCAGAAATTATTTTATAATCTCTTTCAATAACTGAAATATAATTAATATAAAAAGTTTTAATAAACCAAGGAACATAATAAGTAATTTCATTATGTTTTTTTACAGAATTTATAAAAAATGTCAACAAAGTAATCTAAATCATCTTTTGAGAATGATTTAAAATACCAAATTCTAAACTTATCCCATTTAGAATTATTAAACTCATCATTAATATGAGCTCTAGTAGAAGAACCTTTAGAAAAATCTAAAAAGTTTGTAAAATCCATAAAATTATATTTTAAAGTTACAATCCGAAATAGTTTCGAGATCAAATCCATCTTTGTGAATAATATTATTTTCATTAATAATATTTTTATTATTATTATTATTATTTTTACAATAAAAAATTTCTCTATAAGAAGAAGTAGAAGCTCTAGATTCAGAGGGTAATTCTACTTCATAATCTAAAGGTGATATGAGAGAATGACTAGACATTGATCTAGAATAAGAAGTCGAATGTCTTCTTTGATTATTTTGAAAATCAATATTAATAATACCATCATTACTTTGAGTAATATGTTTAAAATCACTATTTATAATAGGATTTTTAGGAACAGATTGTTCCATTATCCAATTTTTAGGAAAAAAAATTTCTTCCCACTTAATAGATCTTCTGGTAGTAATATTTGATTTACCAAAATTAGTTTCTACAAGAATAGTCTCATTATTATCTTTCTCAATTCTTTTACACATAGGATTGAGTGTAAATAAAGACTTATAATAAATACGATAACAAATACACATAATCTCTGTACCTGGTATGTAATTATAATCATGAGTTTTAACATTTAATGTTAAAGCTTCAAGAATATTACTATCAGATAAAGATAAAGATAAATTAGGATATCGCGTCAAAAATAGAGAAGGTCCTAAAAAGCCAAACTAGACTCTATAATTCCCATTAAGGATTGTGTCCAATTAAGATTTCTACCATCCCTAAGAGAAGCTAGAAAAGCTTTTAAAAACCATTTAAAATTAAGCGGTCTAAAAACGACTAACACAACCAATATGTAAGAACTTATGAGTTCTTTTGTAAGGTAAAAATATCATTTTTACTAAGTAATTTAATAACCATCTCTTCTTCATGAAGAGGTATAGAGGATTCAATAGTTTTTAACAATTTGTCTAAAAACCTATTTTTTTTTCAAAAAAGCTCCTAATTTATAAACCATTTTAGGTTCAATTTTAGGAATAGTCCATTTATTCAATAAATCAAGATTTTCAAGAATATCATATTCCTGAGTCATATTGTTCTTAACAGTATCCTTTAATCGGAACAGATTCATTAGAATCAAGATAATCATGAAACCATATAACTTATATATACCCTACTTCTCATGGCTCTGATACCATATTAACATAAGGATCGTGCAAATATCTATATCAATAGTATCATGTGGATCTTTTACAAACACAAATAGAAAATTACTGAGAAATTCCATAGTCCATGAGTTAACCTGAAAAAAGCTTTTTGACATGTACCTCAATTCCTATTGCAAACAACTCCCCTTACTACCCCTCAACATCTCTCCTAAGCTCCCGTTTGACATGTACTCGTACAACAATAGGTTCGTCTCCTTATTGCACGCGTACCCCACGAGTTTCTTTACTACATTCCGGTTCCTAATCCTCCCTAACGTGTCTAATCCTCCCTAACGTCCGAATCTCAGCCGTGAAACCACGATCACTACGGCCAATCCCCTGCGTATTTATTCTTTTAATCGCTATTTCCACCCCGTTTGGCATGGACCCTCTATAGACGATCCCGGCCCCACCTTTGCCAATTAAGTTCTCTTCATGTAGGCATTGCACAACGTCTTGAACTCCGAAATCGAGCTTCTGGAACGCGGTGAGTTTCCATTTTCTCGATCGGTCGAGCCTCGTTTTTCGGATTATGATCCAAGATCCAAACAATAATAAACACGAAATGATCAATAAACTTATTAGGATCATTTTTGCATTTGATAAATGTCTCTTGTGAGAGAACTCCGACGGGCTCGTCTCCGAGGCACAGAAGGTTGTATTAGGCGGGCACATGTTCGGATTCCCGGCTAAAAATTGATCATCGAGATCTTTCAAAAGCCCATTCGTCGGCCTTCTCCCTGAAAAATCATTGTAAGAGAGATCTAATATTGTCAAGCTTTTCATCACCCCAATTTCACTTGGAATTAGGCCATCAAGCTGATTTCTTGATAAATTGAGCACATCCAGATTCTGCAAAATAGAAATGCTGCTCGGAATCGAACCTTCTAGAACGTTCCGACTAAAATCGACAAACGTTAAATGCTTGCAGCGAGCAATAGACTCCGGAATCCCCCCTGTCAACCAATTGCCACTCAAATTGAGCATCGAAAGCTTCTTTAGGTCGAAAATCGCGCTCGGAATTTCGCCCGAGAAATTGTTCGAATCGAGCGATAAAATTTCAAGATTCCCCAAATTCCCAATTGACTCCGGGATTTTTCCGGCGAGCCAATTGTTGGACAGAGCAAGACTACCGAGCACGGCCCCCGAAATTTCCTCCGGCAACTCGCCGGAGAAATAATTATCATTGAGCTCCAACATATCCAACGACGGCAGTCGGAAAAACCCCGCCGGAATACTTCCGTTCAGGAAATTCTTCCTCATTCGAACTCGAGCAAGCGATCTACATTGCCCGATTTCTTCAGGAATTGGGCCGTAAAAATAGTTATTCATCAGAATCAGAGTCTTTAACCTCCCACCTTCGCATAAAACCCTCGGAATAGTTCCGGTGAGATGGTTCCCGCTGACGTCGAGCAGCACCAATATCCGGCTCCAGCCGAGATTTTCTGGCAACTCCAGAGTGAAATTGTTATGCCACATTTGCAAAACTTCGAGATTAGGGAGATCGCCTATAAAACAGGGGAAGTGCCCCTGAAATTTATTCTGAAACAAATTGATCAGCGTCAAATTCTTCAGTACGGAAAAACTCTCCGGTATAACTCCGGCGAGATTGTTGACCGACAAATCCAACGACATCAAGCTCGTTAGCCCCGAAAGCTCCGCCGGAATATGCCCTGTTAGAAAATTCATCTGCAAAACAGAGTATGCAAATTCTTCAAATTCCCTAGGCTCGCCGGAATCTCACCGGACAGATTGCACATTCCGAGATCCAGCAACTTGAGCGTTGCTATCGAACCGAATTCTGGGGAATCCCGCCGGAATACGCGTTGTCGTACCCTAGATAAAGCTCCTGAAGATTCGGAATCTTCGCCTGGCAGGGTTTTTCCCGCCAGACTGTTCCCCTGTAACGCTAAATGCGTTACAGTCTGGAGATCTGAGTAGATCTCCGGTATCTCGCCGGAGAAGTAATTCCCGCCGAGATTCAAAAACCTCGCCCTGTTCAATCCCACGAACCCCACAGGGAGTTTTCCCGAGAAGTTGTTATTATAAATGTCAAAAATTTCCAACGAGACGAGCTTTGTCACCATTCTGTCGGGGAATTGCCCGGAGAATGAGTTGAAGCTGAGGTTCAAAAGTTTAAGCAAGGATAGCCGTGACAGCTCTTTAGGTAACGGGCCGCTGAGGTTATCGGCGGCGAGGGTGAGGTTGACGAGGCTGTCGAGAAGCCCGATTTCGGGCGGGAGAGTGCCGTGGAGTGGGACGTTGGTGATGTCGAGGGAGGTGACGCGGGCGGCGCCGTTGCACGTGACGCCGGAGAATGAGCAGTGGGGTGATGGGGGGCGCAGTCTTGGAGGCCCGAGCCCGAGGGCCCGATTAGGGATGATTTGAGGGAGAGGAGAATTTGGAGATCTGATAGTGCATGGAGATGTAGAGTTGGGTAAAGGATGAAGATGATGAGAATAATGGGGTTTTTTGGTGGCTTGATTTTTTTTCAATGTTGATCGCTCGAAATTTGGGCACTCTTTTGATGACTAGTGAATACCATCCACATGTTGTGGCAACTAGAAAGTAGTTAATACACAATCATTGAACCGTGTGTGTGTGTTTTAAGGGGTGAATTCATAGTGTGTCTTTTATTTTTTTATTTTTTAACAAAGGGGTGAATTAATAGTTACCACTTGACAATCATACACTAGATAGAACAAACAAACCAAGCTTTTAATCCTAAACAATTAGGCCCGTTTGGTTCGGAGGATAAGTCGAGATAGATCGTGATTAGCAGTCTAACTAATCCCAAATAATCGACCGTGTGATTCACTATATGAGGGCCCAAGATAGAATTTCAGTTGGGTACGAAAATATAATTAATTTTTATATTGAAGGACAAGCTTATCACATATGAAGGTGGGACATAGTCTGTTCCAAATACAATATTACAATATTACAGAATCTTGTATTATTGATTCATGTAGTAAGATTCATATTATAAGACATAGTGAAATAATTCAAGTGATTAGAACAACATTATCTATACCATGAACAATGACGGATCTAGGAGGGGCAAGTGGGGGCCGTTGCCCCCCTAGAGTTTTGAGTCTTATATATGTATATATGTTCACATGTATAAAATTATATTAATATGTGTATTTTTCCTTCTTGTTTAGATTTATATGTGTATACTGTTGGGAAATTTAGAGTTTTGATGAAAGTTCTAAAACACATGTAATAGGACCAGTCAGACCTGTTAGCTGACTGATGTTTTTATTACCAGTTATAAGATGACCGGTTGATAATTATTATATAGAACAACTGATGTATAAGATAGGTCACATATTGAGGGGAACCTCAATATGTATAGGTCGATCTAAAATCGGAAAGAACAAAAGATCACCGAATTCCGGCTGGCCCAAAAGGCAAGGAAGGATGAGGAAGATCGAGACGATCCGATAAAAGTCGATAATCGGTGAAGTCATGAAACACAAATTTAGAAGACCAAGATCGGATGACTACCGTAAGATCGTATAGACCTACATCACCGAAATCCGCTAGTTGAGCTAAGACAACCGGCACCGTAGACTTATCGAATTGACCGATCGGTTATAATCGATCGGTCACCACACCGTGTGTAATCGATGTTTCACCAAATCATACGTTGTTGATCTGAACAATAAGAATGTCAACTTTAGTTGGTAGAACAAACACTGAAAAGTGTTTTTGTTAACCAATAAGAACAAGACACGTATGAACGGAGCCGACAATACGGGATTTGGTGCTGCTTGGTCAAACGACTACAAAAAACGACATACACACTTTCGGCCATGCCGTACCTAGAAGCACGTCACATCAAATCGTACATAACTACCAAATATAGCCGGAAATTCAAATTGCTCTCCAACGGCTCTTTGATTTCGAGGTCTATAAATATGGGATTACTCTTCAGAGTGAAGACACGGAAATTATCAAGAAGCTCATACTATAGTCAAATTTTCGCACGAACACAACCTTAAAGATTATTTTCTAAGTGTTCATCTCATAGTTCTTAGCACAGAAATCTTATCCTCTAGCTATTAGGCTACTTAAATACTAGGAAAGATTTCAAAGTTGGAACAAACAATAAATCTTACCCAAAACCCAAAGTTAGGTTAAGTTTGTTTAGCAAGATTTCAGACTAGGGTTTCTAGTTCTGATTTCTGGGATCGGTTGAGTGAGAGCTCTATAAATATCCGTTGGTGTAATGTGTTGTACTAACACAATAATCTAAGTCCAGTTGGTTAAGTCGGTTAAGTTGGTGCCCCTTGTGATAGGGAAGAGTGGACGTAGGACTGGTTGTCCGAACCACTATAAATCTTGTGTGCATTTACCTGTTTGATTAACTGCTTCACACTATTGCACACAACTTGATTAAATCTGCATACATATTCTGAGTTAGGATCAGCTAGCACCAAGCTACTGATCTGACCAGATTGACTCCATAGTCAGCTGATTTGAAAACAGCTAACACAATAAGTTAAACTGATAGATACCAAACTGATCTGCCCTCAGGCGATTAGTAAGTTGGATATCAGTCAAAACTGATTCACTTGCACTCTGATCAGGCAAACTGCAATCACACCTGATCTGCACGAAAAAGTTTTCAGAAGTCTATTCACCCCTCCCCTCTAGACTTCTGCCCTCACGAAACCCGTTCGGGACCTACAAGTGGTATCAGAGCAGTGGTTCTACGGACCACTGACTTTGAATATCATCGGTTCTTGAGGAAGAACCTTTGTGGTCACTTGAACTGATCTTGAAAAACCTTTTTCAAATCTCATTTGTTTTCAAACTCACGATCAGCATGGATAATACTGTTGGGGAATAAGTTGCACAGATCTATTCTGGGTGAATATTTAAATACAAATTTAATTCTTATAATTATTACTAGCATGAATTAATCATATATTAATTCAAATAATAATTCAACAACATATCATGCATATAATTAACTCACGTAAATCCTACGCATGCGGAATTCTACGAGTTTACGTGAACGTACCTCTTGGGATGGCAACGGTCTGGCTGATTAGACTAACCAAAAGAACTTCCCAAGTATTCCCTTAATCCTTGCTCGACTATCCGGTGGTAGGACACTTGCGAACAATTAACAAAAGGAAAATAAATTATGTTGCACCACCTTTGTGGATTTGCTAATTTTTTCAACACATGGAATTGTACTTGGGAATGAAAGAGTCATCCCCTATTTATAGAGCATAGGTGGTCGAAATTTTGGGTAGAAAATAATGTGGGAAAATTTTTTCTTGATCTCCAAGAAATCTTGAATATATCTCCTATATTTTTTTTCCCATAATTATAATATTCCACAAAATCCTACCTACCCTTTGTTATGGGATATTTTCTAAAATAATAGGCAAGATTCCAAGATTTGGATCTTCTTGAATTTATGAGATATTCTTGTATTTCAAGAAATACATATCTTCCATAATATCTTTTCAAGAAAATCAAAAAAATCTTTCTTGCCCTTTATATTTCAAAAATTTCGAAATTATCTTCATGAATAACCAAGTGGGAGATTTCTTGAATTTAATGAGATAATCTTGTATTCCAAGAATACATATCTTCATTCCATAACAAAATTCAAAGAAAATCTTTCTCCCCTTTTATCCATAAATTTCGAAAATAATGAGAAAAAATAAGCAACAATATTTATTTTATTTTAAACACCTTTTTTTTTAGGTTATTGGACTATATGTTGGGCTACTCGGGGGCCTTTAGGAGAATTAAGATTGGACCTTCAATGGATCTTGAATTATCAATATTGAGCCACAATATTATTCAAGCCCATAAATATTAATTAATCCCACTATATAATTAATATTGCACTATCCATCTTAACCCATATTACGATCAATATGACTCCGGTTATTATTTCCGTGTTTAAGATTATCTAGCCCATTAATTAATTCAAGCCACTTTGAAATAGCTTTCCGTTAATTAATATCTTTTGTCCTTGGTCAAGGAACGGTTCAACATTATTATCCATACCTAAAAACTAATTCCACTTGCAAGATTTGGTATGATAAATCTTATGAACCTCCCAAGGGGGGCAAATCGAACAAAGCGTGCTTGCACCGCGATTCTCCGTATTAAATCTTAGCAATCACATGTGACCAATAATATTGTCCAAGATAAAAAGTATTGAATCTCGTTGATTCTCTACCCATGATAAGTTAAAGCAATAATTACCAACCACACATGATCCTATTTAAGGAACGAAGATTAAGAAATAACGAACCACTGAGGTCTAATTCTTCCTTGTTCGATTCAAGAATTTGTCCTCCCAGAGGTCCTATTCAAATCGATCATGCCATGCACTAGTGTAATCTCTTGGTCAAGACAAGCCAATCTGAGCCTTACACTTCAACCTTTCACGATGGATTGTTCATTTCCATCTAGGTCATGAATGGTGTACTTTTAGTTACAAGGGACTGTTAATTTAATCTTCTGTGATCTGGTATCACTAAATTAACTACAATGTAACACGTACTATTTAATGAACAATTATGCAGTAAATATATGTAACATTCAATGATATTTAAAGCATCAGTGATAAACAATTTATTTCAGTAAATAAGTCCGAAATTCAGTTTTGATTATACAAAGTAAAAAACATACTTTCCAGTATAATCCCAACAAATACTTCGGGTATGTATCATGATTTGCCTAAATTTTCCATTGATGAGTATGTAGACTGGAGGATATACATGAGCAACCATCTGGGATCAATAAGCAGCAGGATGATGGAAGTTCTTGAACGAGGACCCATCATCATCTATCATGACAACCCAGCTGTTGGAGGTGATCCAGATTTTGCAGTTGGAAGTCTTGTCAGAAAGAGTCTTGCCCTGATGGATGCTGAAGAGAGAAAGCTGTACACTCTGGATACGATAGCCATACACATAATCATGAAGACCATGGACAAGATAACCAGAGAAAAGATAAAGTATCTCAAGACAGCTAAACAGAGGTGGGATACGCTTGCTGAAATGTGTGTAGGAAATGATCTGATTAAAGATAGCAGACTGCAAGCTGAACTGGTGAAATTCGAGAAACTTAAGATGTTACCAAATGAAACCATCAATGAGCTCGTTGGAAGAATCACCATGTCAGTCAACAAGTTACGGGAACTTGGACGAGAAATGTCAGATAAAGACATCAATTACAAGATCTTGAGATCTCTGACTAAGAAGTGGGATATGAAAGTCACTGTAATAAAGGATTGTCAAGATATTGCCAAGATGAAGCCAAGCAACCTATTCCTGAGTCTTAAAGCCCATGAGTTCGATCTGATCGAAAGAGGGCAAGAAGAAGAAGATGAGTGGCCTGCTAAAGCCACACCTGCCACATCAAAATCAGTTGCATTCAAAGCAGCCAGCAGCAACTCAAAGTCTACTGATCCAGTTGGAAATATTATAAGCCAAACTGAACAGATTGCTTTGCTAACCAGAAAACTTGAAAAATCTAACATCCAACTTGGTAAGTATCGTAGATTTTACAGGGATTATCAAAACAGCAGAGGAAGAGATAGGAGGCCAACTGATAGATCTCCAGAAAGGACCAGATCTGATGACCGAAGAGATGATCACAGAAAGGATCCCAGAGAAGATAAGAAAAGAGATGATCGGTCTGATGAAAGAAGAGACAACAAATCTGAGAGAAGAAATTTTGATTACAATCGTAAGTCACCGATTCTCTGAACGTAATGACTCACCGCGGAAGAAGTTTAAGGGATCATGGAGCGTGTTTCAATTGTGAGAAACCAGGTCATTACAGCGCAGATTGCACAGATCTGACACCAAAATAAAGAGAAGAGAAGCGGAACAGAAGAGAGCAACACTATAGAGACAGGAAAGCCATGGTTGCCGATACATCAGAAATTGATGATTCTTATCTGCCTTCAGAGGATTCAGGCTACTCATTTGTAGAAGATTTATGTTTGATAAGCAACGTTGATGATTTCTACCACTACGATGATCTGATATTCTCTTCTGATGATGAAATCTGTCTGATGGCTAAGGAGGAAGACCAATCTGAGGTAACCTCTAAACCTTCTGCTCTTTCAGTTTCCACATCAGCTATGATTAGCACACTTTTTCTTTGGAGAGATTGACTTGCGGCTCTATTCGAGCAATTGCTTGATGATCTCTCTAACGCAGTAGAACACTTATACGATAGTGGAAGCTGAGAACGATAAGCTAAGGATTAAAAATACTCAGATTGTTAAGGAAAATACTGTCAGTAAAGTAGCTGAACTAAAATCAGCTGAAGCTGCTCAGAAGATAACTGAAGAACTGAAAGTTCTAAAAGTTAATTCTTCTGATCAGGAGAAGCAGATTAAGGAATAACTAGCTATCAATAAACAAAGCTGATGATTTTAAAATCCTACAAACCAAGTTTGATGATCTCTTCCGACTACATGAGAGTCTGAAATTAACTGAGGAAAGTTTACGGAAGAAAATACAGATTTTCACGAAATCTTTGAAAACCATTCAGGATATGAACAACTATTTTCGAACGACAACTAATAAGAAGGGAATTGGGTATGAAAACCCTTCTACATCCTCAAAAGCCCCGTCTGGTTCACTTCAAAAAGGTGTAATCAAACGAGTTTCTGATATAGATACACAAAAATCAAAATATGTATCTGACAAGGGAAAGAGACATGCTGAACAAGTAAGGCAAGTGCCCAATCAGAAAGGGAACATAAATGGACCCCAACTGATTAAGCATCAGCCGAGGAATCAACAGAAGAACCCAGTTCTTCTGAAGAGACCTCAACCTGATCAGCAGATTAGGTATCAGAAAAGACAATCTGTCAAAGGGAAATCTAATCTGAAACCTAATCAGGGTCATCTGCATAACAAGCAAGCTAAAGGTAAACTACTAAGACCATTTATGCCAAAAAGATATGAATCTTTTAATGGTAGCAGTCGTACCTACCCTTACAATCAGAAACCTAGGGCTGCTGCACCTGAGCCCCACTGGGTTAAAAGAAGACAAACTGTTGGTCCCAAAAAACCCGATTTAAAACTCGTAAAATCTCAATGGGAGGTGACTTAAATTTTTTTTCGAATGTGTTATGCAGATTTGCTAAAGTATGTGTGACAGTTAATATGAAAGCAAATAAGAACACACATATTTTTATAGTGGTTCGGACAACTCGTCCTACATCCACTCTTCCCTTCATGGGGCACCAACTTAACCAACAGATGTTTACCGAGTTCTCACTCAAACGGGACTTATCACCCTCTAAGGGATCACCTACCCTCCCTTTCGGGATTGCTTAGATGTTTACCGAGTTCACACTCACCTACAAACTTAACCGATTTGGGGGGTAGGTTTGTTTGGTTTCAACTAGGTTGAAATTTTCCTTACATTTGTTTAGCCTCAATGCTAAGGATGGGAAAATCTCTCTAAGCTTAGGATATAACATTTGTGCTTAGATCAAGGGTAGAACACTTTTGAATATATGTGTGTATTTCTTGCTTCGTGTTCTATGAATGGAGTTGCTTGAATATTTGGCTTTAATTTCACTTTGCAGATCCTCCATTATCTTCTTTTGAAGATAGTGCAATGTATTTATAGTGTGAATTTAAATATTACCGTTGGAAAGTAATATTCAAATCCATACTAATAACTTCCAATTTTTCTTTGTCCTTTGCACTTTTCCTTGCGAACTTTTATGTCACATCAATATGTGTGTTGTCTTCTTATTGGCCACCGCTTTTTGTTTGTGTCTAACTGGATCCGATCACCGTCGACATCGCTCATCTCTTCCGATTAAATCACTCGATTCGGTATCAGATTTCTGATCCGCAGAATCGTCCAGAGAAATCGTCCATAGATTGGGTCTCTCGATTTCGATCAAGACAAGATCGACGACAAGATAACATCGTCATCAGTGATCCGTCAAGAAGATCAGTCAATCGCGACTCGGTCAAGAACATCATCGGTCCAGATCCGTCAAGAAGATCGACAATCGGTCAGACGTCACCAGATCCGTCAAGAAGATCGGGTCACCGCACTCGTCAAGAATATCAGTCACCAGATCTGTCAAGAAGATCGAGTCAACTCATGATTAGGGTCACCAGATTCAGAACCGTGATCGAAAGATCGCACAAACAACTTAGAAAAATCCCAAGTCTTCTGATTCACTCAAGGCTCGCACAAATAATCATACTGATCAGAATGCATATGAAGAGATGTATGATTATGTAGATGTTTATGGGAGATAAATCAGGCCTTCTGATCTATCTGATTACAATAGAAGTGTCCCTGTTTGTATGGATCCCTAAAACCAACTCTAACCCCTCAGGACCCAATCCAAAAGGGGTACCTAAAGCCTGATTTGATTGCAGGTTCGTGTGGGTTTGGCCAACAAAGGAGGTGTACAAGCAACTATCTGGTATATCGATAGTGGATGCTCAAGGCACATGACTGAAAGCAAACATCTCCTTAGCTCTTACATAGAACAAGAAGGCCCACGTGTACTCTTTGGTGATGATAACTTTGGTTTTACCAGAGAATTCGAAACCTTAGAGAATGATGATGTATATGTTATTGGAGTCTCGTATGTCAAAGGTTTAAAGTATAACCTGTTATCAGTTTCACAATTCTGCGACAACGGAATAAGTGTTGAGTTCTCGACTGATCAGTGCACTATCAAGAATCGAGCTACTCAACAGATCTTGTTAACTGGTTCAAGGAAAGGTACGATTTATACAACAGATTGGAACAGTTGTCCAAGAAATGCATGCCTGATTGTTAAGAGTTCCAAAAGTAGCAGTTGGCTCTGGCACAAAAGAATGAGTCATCTGAACTTTAAAACTCTTAACAAGATAGCAAGGATGTCTTTGGTTGAGGGACTTCCGAATGAGGTATTTTCTAATGATCGGACATGTGTCGCGTGTCGGAAGGAAAACAGTTAAAGCCTCATTCAAGAGAATCCTCGACCAAAGATCAATGATATTACAAATCGCTCCATATGGACTTATTTGGACCCGATTACACCCGGTCGATCTCGTGGACGAAAATATACTCGTAATCGTGGATGATTATTCCAAGTTTACAGGTTGTATTCTTGTATAAGAAGAATGAGACAACAACAAAAGATACCCGAAATTTGCTCAAGAAACTACAAAACGAAAAGGGTGTCGATATAGTGAAAATCGGATCGATAAAAGGTACAAAATTTTGAACTCTTTTATTACTGATTTTTGCACTAAGTTTGGTATACAACATGAGACATCAGCTGCAAGAACGCCACAACAGAATGGTGTAGCAGAACGGAGAAATAGAACACTCAAAGAAGTTTTGCAAGACTATGTTAAATTTAACATGCAACACCAAGCCATTTCTCAAGCGAAGCCATCAATACTGCATGCCACACTCAGAACAGATGCTCTCTGACTAAGGCTCACTACAAAACACCCTATGAATTGTGGAAGGGCGGAAAACCTCGTGTTTCTTACTTCCATGTTTTTGGGTGCAAGTGTTTCATACACAACAATGGGAAGAGTCAGTTGAAGACTTTTGAGGCCAAGTCAGATGAGGGTATATTCTTAGGATATTCCTCATCCAGCAAGACTTTCAGGGTTTACAACAGGCGAACCCTAGCTGTGGAAGAAACACCTCATGTGATCTTTGATGAAACATCTTCTGAACAAGAGAAATCTGCCTCAGAACAAGAAATACCAGATCAACCGGTACCTGATGCACAGAAAATGGATCAGCTAAGTATCAAGGAAAAAGGATCAGAACATGTAATAGTGTATATTCCAGATCCTGCTGATTCACCAGGTCAATCAGACCTAAAGGTACGAACAACTGTCATTAAAGAAGCTGGTACAACTGAGACAGTATCAACTGAACCATCTGGTTCAGGGGGAACACCTGAAGTTCCTACGGACAGACATCAGCACATGATGAGTCCAACATCAGCTGAGACTTGTCCATGTCAAGTGGATCATAATTCTGCACCACTCCCAATCACTAGTAATGAACTACTATCAGAAGAGGATGATGTTCTCCAAAAAGATGCAAATCAGAAAAGAAGAACCTGGGTAACCAGTTATCCAACTGATCTGATCATCGGAGACCCATCTGATAGAGTTAAAACTAGACATCAAATTGGTGAAAGTGCCATGTATTGTTGTTACCTGTCTTTGAAGGAACCAACTAAAGTTGAGGAAGCTCAACAAGATGCAAACTGGATTCTAGCCATGCAAGAAGAACTGGAACAGTTTGAAAGGAATCAGGTTTGGAAATTGGTGGACAGACCAACCCATCAAGATGTGATTGGCACAAAGTGGGTATTCAAGAACAAGAGAGATGAGAATAATGTCATAACCGAAATAAAATAAGACTTGTTGTTAAGGGGTATTCACAATCGAAGGAATTGATTATGATGAGACCTTTGCACCAGTCTCTCGCCTGGAAGCCATTAGGCTGTTTTTTGTATATCTTTTACGTAGGGTTTATTGTGTATCGATGGATGTAAAGAGTGCATTCTTAAATGGGGTACTAGCCGAGGAAGTTTATGTTGAACAACCTCCGGGCTTTGAAAAAAGGCGTCGGTGTACCGCTTAAGAAAAAACTCTTTATAACTTTGAAACAAGCTCCTCGAGCTTGGTATGATACACTCTTCTCTCGATTCTTGATAGACAGTGGTTTCACTAAAGGAATAGTGGACGAACCTTATTCGAATAGAAGATGGAGAAGATATTCGATGGTTCGATTTATGTGGGACGACATCATCTTGGATCTCCCAACAAGAGTTTATGTGAAAAAATTGACAAAAAGTGATGCAAGGGAAGTTCGAGATGTCCATGATGGGTCGATGAGTTACTTTACGGGTTTACAAGTTAAGTAAAGTATGTAAGGGATATTCATCTGCCAAAGGCGAAAAAACACTAGGAGTTTATTGGCTAAGTTTGGAGTTCAAAACCGTAAGGAAGCGAAATTCCTATGATGACCGGATTCAAGATGGATCCGGATGAGGATGGTCGAAAAACTAATCGAGAAAGAATATAGGGCTCTCATTGGATCTTTATTTGTACTGACCGCCAAAGACCGGATATCACTTTTTTTGCAAAGAGGTGTATGTGTCATATTTCGACGTGCAAATCCAATGCAAAGCCACCGAAGCGACTAAGCGGATTCTTAAGTATCCGAAGGGGACGAAGAAAGCTTGGTTTATTTTACCCATCGATGATAATCTAGAGCTTAATGGGTATTCGATTACGATTATGGAGGTTGCGAGAATTGATAGGAAGTCAACCTCGGTACATGTAAGTTTTTTAGGTAGTAAAACCGATCTCGTGGTTTTCAAAAAAGCGGACATCGATTCGCGACATCTACTACTAAAGCGAGAATATATACGGTCAGCAGGAAGATGTTGCTCCCAACCGCTTCCGCTTAGTCGGCAAATTTGGGGATTATAACATTGTAGCTAAGAACGTACCTATATTCTGCGATGACGAATAATAGTCTTATTGCAATCACTTTAAATCTCGTTCTACATACAAGATGCAAACATGTGGATGTCGACACCATTTTATAAGAGATCATGTTGAAAAGAAGAATATCGAATGGAAAAGATCCATAACCGATAAAATGTAAAAGTCGATATTTTAACCAAGCCACTAGCTGAGATCAGATTTAGAGAATTATGCAATGAGCTAGGGCTTCTGGATCTTGGAGAAAAAGCACCAGAAATGTTTGGTAGACTGATCTCCATAACAAACCGGTTAAGAGACTAACCAGGTTAAGAGGAATCAGTTGAGTTAGGTATCTCAACTGATCAGAAGATCAGTCAAGGAACTGATATGAGAAAGCTTTATCGATTAAAAAGGAACCGGTCGATTAAAGAATTATCGATTAAAGGAATCGATCGGTTTGGTTGTTTCATACTTTGTAAGTCGATTAAGCTAATGTTCAACAAGCAAGTTACATAAGATTAAAACTTCAATCGCATAAGGAAACAAAAAATACACAACAATGGAATAATAGAAATTTTCATTGATAAAGACCCGGAGGTCAGATTTACATTACAAGTTACAAGTACAAAAGGACCCGAAGGTCAGTACATAAACTATAAACCGAAAATCCTAAGTGTAGGTCCCGAACGGGTTTCGTGAGGCAGAAGTCTAGAGGGGAGGGGTGAATAGACTTCTAAAAACTTTTTGTCTTGGTCGGGTGTGATGGCGGTTTTGCTGATCGAGTGCAAAGTGAATCGGTTTGGTGATATCGAACTTCTTGATCGCCGAGGCGGTCGATTCGGATCTATCAGTTTAACTGATTGTGCGGAAGTTAGTTTATACCCGTATGAAAAACCAGTTTGTAACAAATCAGATTCTGAAGTTGTTTTCAATCCGATGACTATGGGGTCAATCTGATCAGATCAGTAGCTTGGTGCTAGCTGATTCTAACTCAGAATATGTATGCAGATTTTAATCAAGTTGTGTGCAATAGTGTGAAGCAGTTAATCAAACAAGTAAATGCACTCAAGATTTATAGTGGTTCGGACAACCAGTCCTACGTCCACTCTTCCCTATCACAAGGGGCACCAACTTAACCGACTTACCCAACTGGACTTAGATTATTGTGTTAGTCCAACACATTACACCAACAGATATTTATGGAGCTCTCACTCAACCGATCCCAGAAATCAGAACTAGAAACCCTAGTCTGAAATCTTGCTAAACAAACTTAACCTAACTTTGGATTTTGGGTAAAATTTGTTGTTTGTTCAAACTTTGAAATCTTTCCTAGAATTAAATTAGCTTAACAGCTAGAGGATAAGATTTATGTGCTAAGAACTATGGGATGAACACTGAGAAAAATTAATCTTCAAGGTTGTGTTCTTCGTGCGAAAATTTTGCTATAGTATGAGCTTCTTGATAATTTTTGTGTCTTCACTCTGAAGAGTAATCTCATATTTATAGACCTCGAAATCAAAGAGTCGTTGGAGAGCAATTTGAATTTCCGGCTATATTTGGTAGATATGTACGATTTGATGTGACGTGCTTCAGGGACGGCATGGCCGAAAGCATGAATAGTTGTCTTTTATAGCCGTTTGACCAAGCAACACCAAATCCCGTATTGTCGGCTCCGTTCATACGTGTCTTGTTCTTATTGGTTAACAAAAGCACTTTTCAGTGTTTGTTTTTCCAACTAAGGTTGACATTCTTCTTGTTCAGATCAACAACGTATGAATTGGTGAAACATCAGTTACCACCTGGTGTGAGTTGACCTGATCAGTTACAACTGATCAGTCTACCTGATAGAGTCTTCTGGTGCCAGTTGTCTTAGCTCAACTAGCAGACTCGGCTGATGTAGGTCTTCTGGTCTGATCTTCTGGTAGTCATCTGATCTTCAGGTCTTCTGAATTTGTGTTTCAAGACTTCACCTGATTATCTGACTTTATAAGATCGTCTGAACTTCTGTCCTTCCTTGCCTTCTGGCCTGTCGGACTTCAGCTGATCTTTTGTTCTTCTTATCTTTAGATCTGACCTATACATATTGAGGTTCCCCCTTAATATGTGACCTATCTTATACATCAGTTGTTCTATATAATAATTATCAACTGGTCATCTTATAACTGGTATTAAAAACATCAGTCAGCTAACAGGTCTGACTGGTCCTATTACATGTGTTTTAGAACTTTCATCAAAACTCTAAATTTCCCAACACTAAGCCTAACCCTAGAAGGGGGAGAGAGAGGCTTTAAAGATTTTAAAGCCCGATGCTCCCATTTTCCCCCACTTAACCCTAAAAGGGGTGTGAGAGGCTTTGAAATAATCCTAAAGCCTCCCTCAGAGCTTCGGAGTGAGGAGCGAGAGTGGCATTGAAGGATTTTTAAGTCAGGATCCCCTAGTCCTAAAATCAATGGGCTCTCCAGCTGTTAAATGGGACACAAGTGCCAAAGATGTGATCCAAAGACCATATGGCCACAAGTGTCACATGCAAATATTGAGTTTGATATACAATGATCAGCTGTTGTCTGATCAAGATCGAATACCAAACTCATGTTTTTTATCAGACTGAGTCTGTTGATGCTAATTCAGTCATCTCTATAGGCACACAAGGTGCATAAGGTTAGGAGAAGTGTCTTCTCATTTGCGATAGTAGATCCGCCGCCTCGGTGGTAGAGAAGCTTGACAATAATTGTATGTGTAATCTTCGATGACGACGAAAGTAGTAATAAGGGACACACAGGGTTGATTTGAGAAGCTGAAATCATTTTAAAAGGGTTAAAGGTTTTCGCCGGAAGTTTCACCGGAAATAAGGGTTCACCGGAATACATGGTTTACAACACTTAAAGAAGATAAGTATGGTGAATGGGTTATGTTGTGTAAATCATTGGTCCAATTTATAGAGGCCAAGCAAGGGTGCAAATGCAAATTTAATTTCTCAAAGCCTTTTAGAGAAATTGGCACCGCAAGGACAGCGCTTAGGAAACACGCGACTGATGATTGGATAAGCTTACGGCGATTGATATCCCAAAGTATCCAGACTATTATTACGAATGTCGAATCGTGCCGACTTAGGGAATCGAGACGACTATCCGATTTTCAAGACTAAGTTTTGGCGGTAACACTTATCCCAAGAATTGACTTGGTCTGAGTAGAATCAGATTAGGTCAACTGAAATCTGATTAGATAAGAGACTGGTCAGATGAGGAAGATCAGTTGAGTATGATACCTCAACAAATCAGATAAATCAGTCAATAAGAAATCAAAAATAACAGTTGAAGGGGGAAATTCAACTGATCAGGGAGGATCAGAAAAGGGAATATCAGACGCAAAGTGGAGCGGATCAGTTGAGAAATTATAAGGATTAGGTAGAAAACTAAGATCAACAAGTGGTACAGACAGACTTCAAGTGGTATTGACTGATTACAATATCAGTCAACCAGATACGCATTTCTGCTTCTTTGTCTACTGCTTACATATCTGAAATTATCTGATAATATTTGCCTTTACTATACATATACTTTTGTGACGCATACCCTGCAAAGTATTTAATGCGGACGTAGGGTATATGTATTAAATGCCACTAAATGTATTTTTAAATCCAAAAGGTAATCGTGCGTGCATATCCTGACCACACGATCAAAACTGCTCAATCTGGATCGTTTATCCTTTTCAAACGTTTGATCTTCTAGTCTCGATTTTCCCTCCTTCCTTTTATAAGCTTCATCAAAACCCTACCAGATTATTTTTCTCAAAATTCTTGCAATTTATTCTCTGCAAACTCACGATTATCTTTCTGCGATTCAAAGTATTCTTACGATTCAACCTGTTTCAAAATCGAAAAACAGAATCTGGTAATTTCTGGTTATTTGATGAATTACTTTTCTAAAATCCATTGAACATATAGATTATGTCTATTTATGTTATCCTGTGTTATGCCTTATCATTTCTTGATATCCTTCTGTATTCAACGATTACTAGGTTTGAGAATAGGTCTGATAATCAATATATGATATCTTTATGGTTATGCACAAATTTTAATCGAGTATATCCTATTGTAGATGGCCACTCACGGAATTGGCAAAATTATGTGTAACTATGCGGATTTGGCAACCAAAATTGTTGAAGACAAATTTGTAAGGTTTGGTGTTACACGGGATCCGGAATTAATGGAGGTGGAACAAATTCTGAGGAAGGGTGGTCTCGAAAAATACTATGCTGCTCACTGCAATCTAGTAATGCAGTATGAGGCACTGGAATTCTTGAGGAATTTGAAGGTTGACGAGGAGAATCCTGGAAACGAACTGATATCTTCAGTAAATGGAGAGAAGATCAGACTTACAAATGATGATATATCTCGACTGTTCAACCTGCCCAAAGGAAAAATCTCTCCTGCTCACTACAGGGAGAATGAAGACGAACTGATCAGGAATGAACTCTTCAAAGAGGCTGATAAACACCAGACCGTAGGCTTTGTCAGGCCTATGTTGAAAAGAAAATACCGTTTGTTGTTTGACATTCTTTCAAAAACAATCATGGGTATCTCGTTCAAATTTTTATGGATTAACAAACAGTAAAAATGTATAGTATGGCTGTTATTATCGATGAAGCCAAAAATATTAATTGGCATGGTTTCCTGAAGGCTATTCTGCTCCAAGAACATGACAAGTTTGGAGTTAGTGAACAGAGACAAGTCTATCTGAAGAAGAGAATCAGCAATCTCAACAAGGTTGCAATCATTCTGAAGGACAAGATGCCCAATGCTGAATGGGATCAGAACGGACTGAAGTCCTACAAGGTCTTTCTCTCAACCTCAACTGCAATCTATGGGCCATCAGATGATGATATGCGACCCACCCCCCTAAGGTTAAGAAAGGGAAGAACAAAAGGCGACTAAATGCAAGAATCGATGCTCCTCAAAAGAAGAAGAGAAAACTGGTAAAGGCTCAGGAGAAGAGGCCAAAGAAGGTAAAAGCAGGGCCACCATGACTCTTTTTTCTAGAAGACGAATTCGATGAAGAAGGAGCGCCAGATCGGCGATGATCGCCACATAGATCGGTGAAAAAAAATCGACACAGCGAGGCTTCTCAAGTTGAGAGCTCGCCCGGAACATTCGAGGGAAGAGCAAGGATGAAAGATCTCCTTCACCTCAATCTCACGCTAATTCACCACTCGGACTTCTAGGCTGGCGAAAGATATCTCCTTCTTCTCCTTCCGCGAACACGAAAGTTCACCGGTTCGCGAACCAAGAAGATCACCTTCCGCAGAACCCGCACACACTTGCTGCTACAATGTAAACCTCTGCAGATTCAAATAATCGGTCAACATCCAAATACTCGAGACACCACCGAACCCTCTACATTTCATCAACCTAACACGGTCGATCTAAACAGATGATTCTCGAGTCCAGATCATCCAAGACCATCACCGAAAAATGGTCGAATGAGAATTGAACGCTAAATTGATGAGTTGTATCCAGAGTTGGTAGCCCATCCCGTTATTCGAGAGGAAGTAATGGAGATCCTCACCGAAAGATCTCCGTTTGAAGAACTTCTCGATTTCATGATCATTATTGAATGGATGGGAGGTGCCGATGCATTCACGATTTTGATTTCGACATGAAAAAATCTACTCGGTAGGATCACCAAATTGAATCGATAACTACTTGAAAGTGATCAAAGGTCCGATCCACGTAAAGCCGAATAATTGAACAAGTTGAACCGGAGGTCATTGCGAAAACTCCTAAGGAAGATGATCCTAAGGAAGATGATCATATGAAGAATGTGGGAGTTGTTGATGATAGTGGAACCGGTGTTTGCAGCTTCATGACCCGATCATTGGAGGCAAAACAACCGGAAATGATCGGTGATGCAAAATATTCTGCAACAACACATCACCACCGATCAACTTCGGAGATCGGATCGTTTTAAAGATCTTCCGAAAAAGAAGAAGTTGAGGGAGTGTTGGCTAATGAACTTAAGAAACACAATAGGCGATCGAGACAGATTAGCCTCAAAGAAATAACGGATCAACGGGAATTGGCTATTTCCCATTGAAGCAATCAAAGATCGGTTCTCTCAAAACAAAGACCAACCCGATCGCTTAATTTAAGAAGACATTAACGACAAGCTAGTCCAAAGTTGATCAACAACAAGTTTCTCTTCTAATGGTCACAGAAAAGCTTGAAATGACTGAAGAAAAAGTTGATAAACTCATTCTTACCCTCTCTACTGCCGTTGAATCTGTCAAGACTGAGCTAATCTCAAAGATTTAAAATCTATCTACTCAAGCTCAAGGTTTATCTGTTGAAGATCTTAACAAGGCCATATCAGTCAGCTTTGGATCTCTGACTTCCCACCTCAAAGCTCTTTTTGATCAAACCAAAAAGGGGGGATGACAGATTGAGAAACCAACTGACTTTATCAGAACAACAGAAGAACTGATTCAGACAGTTGAATCCTATGGCCAGAGACTAGACCATCTGGATCTGTTTGCTAATGAAATTTCTGAGAAGATGGAGAAGTCAAAGGCAAGAAAGTTAGGCTGCGGGTGTTTGGGACATCGAAACTGTACCCCACTCGCTCGGAGAGAGTCACGAGAAACACAGCTAGCTAGATACAGGTCGATAAGGAACTGGATGAGAAACTATCTAAGGAGCAGATTGCTGAAGAAGCTCGAATTAGTGAAGAAGAAAGAAGAGCAGAAAAATTGGCAGAGGCAGAAGATCTGAAAAAGAAATACAGATCGAGGGCGAAGAAAGGCAAAGCCAAAAAAATCGACCGTAACCTCGGTTGCAAAAAAGAGTTGATGAAATCATTCCAAAAAGCTAACGCATATGCCGATAGGTTCGAGGAATGGAATAAGATCGGCGTGAATGGCTTCGGATGCTTTTGTTCGATCTAGTGCCACAAGAAGAATCACCACCGATGCATAATTTCTCAACTGGTTGGAGAACAAGCACCCAGATTTTCTGAAATATCTGGAAAATGAGGCCAGAGTAATCAATGTGAGAATATCTCGTCAAGAGTATGACATGATGGACTACTCGAAGAAGGCAGATGGCTCATTTGACAGACTGACATTTCAAAGGTTCTATTTTGACATCCTGAACAAAGCTCGCATAACTGATCCTCAGCAGATCAATGATGTCAAATGGAAGCTATACCGGATATTCAACATTCCTCAGGATCAACGAGAAATGCCAGAGGGATATAAGCCAAGAGATTGAAGATCAGAAGACTGTTTAGGATCAGATGAATTTAAACCCACACTTTTCTGATGTAATATGTAATCGATAAATCTGATGAATGAAAAGTTTATTCTTTTTCTGATCCTAAGACAAAATCTCATTGTCTTCTTATTATGTGTTCTTTATTGTTTTATATTTATCAACTGTGTTGGTTTCTCAAGTGTTTTGGTTTCATCAAAAAGGGGGAAATTGTTGGGAAATTTAGAGTTTTGATGAAAGTTCTAAAACACATGTAATAGGACTAGTCAGACCTGTTAGCTGACTGATGTTTTTATTACCAGTTATAAGATGACCAGTTAATAATTATTATATAGAACAACTGATGTATAAGATAGGTCACATATTGAGGGGGAACCTCAATATGTATAAGTCAAATCTAAAGATCAGAAGAACAAAATATCAGCTGAAGTTCGACAGGCGGAAAAGCAAGGAAGGACGAAGATCGACGATCCGATAAAGTCAGATAATCAGGTGAAGTCATGAAACACAAATTCAAAAGACCTAAAGATCAGATGACTACCAGAAGATCAGACCAGAAGACCTACATCAGCCGAGTCTGCTAGTTGAGCTAAGACAATTGGCACCAGAAGACTCTATGAGGTAGATCGATCGGTTATGGCCCGATCGGTCACCACACCCGTGGTAACTGATGTTTCACCAAATCATACGTTGTTGATCTGAACAATAAGAATGTCAACTTTAGTTGGTAGAACAAACACTGAAAAGTGCTTTTGTTAACCAATAAGAACAAGACACGTATGAACGGAGCCGATAATACGGATTTGGTCTTTGCTTGGTCAAACGACTATAAAAATGACATACACGCTTTCGGCCATGCCGTACCTAGAAGCACGTCACATCAAATCCTACATATCTACCAAATATAGCCAGAAATTCAAATTGCTCTCCAACGGCTCTTTGATTTCGAGGTCTATAATTATGGGATCACTCTTCAGAGTGAAGACACGAAAATTATCAAGAATCTCATACTATAGTCAAATTTCCGCACGAACACAACCTTGAAGATTATTTTCTAAGTGTTCATCCCATAGTTCTTAGCACATAAATCTTATCCTCTAGTTGTTAGGCTACTTAAATACTAGGAAAGATTTCAAAGTTGGAACAAACAACAAATCTTACCCAAAACCCAAAGTTAGGTTAAGTTTGTTTAGCAAGATTTCAGACTAGGGTTTCTAGTTCTGATTTCTGGGATCGGTTGAGTGAGAGCTCTATAAATATTTGTTGGTGTAATGTGTTGGACTAACACAATAATCTAAGTCCAGTTGGTTAAGTCGGTTAAGTTGGTGCCCCTTGTGATAGGGAAGAGTGGACGTAGGACTGGTTGTCCAAACCACTATAAATCTTGTGTGAATTTACCTGTTTGATTAACTGCTTCACACTATTGCACAAAACTTGATTAAATCTGCATACATATTCTGAGTTAGGATCAGCTAGCACCAAGTTATCGATCCGATCGATTGACTCCATAGTCATCCGATTGAAAACAACTTTAATCGATTTGTTATAAACTGGTTTTTCACACGGGTATAAACTAGCTTCCGCACAATCAGTTAAACTGATAGATACCAAACTGATCTGCCCTCGGCGATTAGTAAGTTGGATATTAGTCCAAACTGATTCACTTGCACTTTGATCAGGTAAACTGCAATCACACCTGATCTGCACGAAAAAGTTTTCAGAAGTCTATTCACCCCTCCCCTCTAGACTTCTGCCCTCACGAAACCCGTTCGGGACCTACATATACATTTATAGTTACATCAATATTTAAGTGTTGATGTATATTAGTTAGACTTAAAACATGAGTTTAATATACTCTCGCCCCCGCAAAGTATCATTCATGAATCCGCCACTGACCATGAGGTCATGAATTCGAGTTATCATTTGACGTTTAAAAAGAAAAGAAAAAAGTATTCACATTGGGTCGAGTGCATGAACCCCAACGAAATTTGATGAGCTAATAAGTCATATATATGTATTAATTGATGATATAATTAGATTTATGTATAATAAAATGGGTAAATTGTGTCAAACTCCCATGTGGTTTGAAAAATCGGCATCAAACCCTCCTGTGCTTTAAAAATTGTATGAAATTTCCTTGTGATTTTATAAATATGGTGTGAAACTCCCATTTTTGTTGATACAATGAAAAGTATATCACACACTTGCTTTTTAGTGTTTTTTTCAACTATTTTTATTGGAAAATGACATAATTCCCCTACATTGTCTATATTAAAGTGGGGGTTTGACGTCAAGCCTTCGTATTTTTACAATTTCAATTTTTTATATAGTTATTTAATTGTAAAAATATGAAGACTTGGCATCAAAATCACCTTTAATATAATTAATAGAGGGTAATTTTGTCATTTTTCAACAAAAAAAGTGAAAAAAATAACACTAAAAAATGAGTGTTTAATACATTTTCTATTATGTCAACAAAAATGGGTTTCACGATATATTAAAAAACCACAAGGGGTTTAACACCATATTTATAAAACCACAAGAGGGTTTCACACAATTTTTAAAGCACATGTGGGTTTGACACCGATTTTATAAATCACAGGGGGGGTTTGATGCAATTTACCCTCATTAAAACATAATATGAATTATTCCCTCTGTCCTAATTTTGATTGACCAAATACTGTATACACGGAGATTAAGAAAAAATGGAAAATAATAGTATTAAATTATGTAAAGTTGGTAAAGTAGTTTGATGGAGGAAAAATAATAGTATTAAATGGTGTAAAGTGGGTTTGGTGGAGGAAAATAATAATATTAAATAATATTGAAAGTTGTTTTATTTACTTTTTAGAAAATGACCAAACAAAATAAAGACGTCTATCTACGGAAAGTTGTCAATCAAAATTAGGATAGAGGGAGTACCAAATTAAAATAGGGTTGCGAGCTTGTGGTGCAATTTTGATTCAATTTTGGATCATTCAGTTTATGCAAAATAAAAAAATTGTTTGATTGGATATTTATGGGTCAAAATTGGATAAAACTACACAATTGCAGGGTAAAATTTTCAGAACAAACTCAAACTGAAGTTCATATTAGTTTGACTTGCTTATAAAGAAACAAATCTTACCTTAGGGGTAACACTCTTGTAAACCAGATGAACCCTATCACTGTTATGTGTAAAAACAATCACTTATTGCATAAAAAAATTTCACTGTTTAAAATATAAAGCAATTTCTAAACAATAATAATTTTTTATGCATAACAGTGATAATTTTTATGCATAATAGTGAGAGTTTTTGTACATAACAGTGATACTAAAAAACCGAGCTCACGGTGAAGTTCACACAAGTTTTTGTCAAAGCGTAACTACTCAATCCATCCCAAAAATATGAATTCTTTCTTTCTTCACACCCCAATAAAATATCATTTATTTTATTTGAAATTCTGAATTTATATATAAAATTATTAATAAAACTTTATTTATCGAATACAAAAACTGCAATGTTTAATTACAATGTACATTAAATAGGGATGTTTCAAATAATTATGCACTTTTAATTTAATATGGAAGAAAACTAAAATTTGGGACAAACCAGAAAAAGAGATCATATTTTTGGGATGGAGAGAATATTATAATTAAGTCAATTTACTTAATCGCCACTGACACTGTTCCCTCCTAAAACAACATAAGTAAAACTGGGAACATACTTTAATCTTTGTGATAATGTACTTTATGGCATAAACTATGCAATGTGTTGGAATTTGATACAAGAAAACATTTGTGATGGAGGATATTGATTTATCCAATTGAATTCATATCTTGCACAAATATCCACCTTCTGCTATAATATTATATGACGTATCACATGTATATAAATGATTTCATGCAATGATAAAGTTAAAATAGGACTTACAAAGTGGGAATTAGAAGACAAGATTCATTTTGAATGATAGAAATATATGATCAAATTGAAGAGTATGTCTCTTTTGAGCTCGGTTCACTCTCCTGCACAAATATTACTGTTAAAAAAAATACTTAATTCTTAAATAGTCACTTCTTATGCCTAATAGAGATATTACATATGCAGATCAATAACATTTTGTATAAACAATAGTAATATTTGAAAAGAAAGAATTCACTTGAACTCGAGTTTATATAATTGTTTGCCCAAATTGAATATTCTAGCAACGAGTACAAAATGGTGGTCACATTTTGATTTAACGAGAAAAAGAAAAGAACCAAGAAGAGTTCTACAAAGACGTTTAATATTTTTGTGAAACACTTTTATAAGACCGCTTGGTTGGAGTAATAGAAGGGGATAATGAGAATTATATCTCAATAATATTGTTTGATAATTTTGATACCCATAATTAAAATATATTATAATAATTGATTACTCTATTTTTATTGTCTAATTCCACTCTTACTCAACATTCTTTTAATAATATCATAATTGATGTTTTAACCAAATAATTATAATGTAATTTATAATTTTATAGTGATTGAATCATCAGTGATATTGTTACAATTACCGTTCTCATGACGTATCAAGCTGGACCCTAAATATTTTACAAATAAAATAAAGGTCAATATATGGCATATTAAAATCTTAGGGTAAAACTAAAACTACAAAATCTCGTCATGGATTACGTAATTTATGAGTGGTGTCTATATATTATATATAGGCACTAGATGTATATCTTGGACGACTGTGTCAGAATGTTGTCAGTTGTACGCCTGACGTGGCAGCTTAACGGTGTCGTTTCGAAACGTGACATTTTGTGCATTTCCGTGAAAGGGTCAGAAAAAGGGGTCAGACTTAAAGGCTGGATATGTCTTTATGCAAAAGGACATTCGTACCCTGTCTGACTATTTTTGTAAGTGTCTTGAAAGTCAACCTATATATTTGTTTGTAGGTGTGAGTGTGTGGTTTTCAGGAATAGGGTGATGGCGGTTCTTTATGATTTCATAATTCTTGTTTGTTTGTTATATAGTAGGAACAAATCCAGCAGATTATAATGGCAGGGTGTTGTACCAATTTATCAGTTTTCTTTTTTACCAATTTATAAGTAAGAGCATTCACAATGGTTCATTCAATGAGTGATTTAACCATTGGAATTATTGGATGAATAAAAAGTTGATGTTTAAAATCATTGTGAATGTTCATTAGAATGGAAAGAGAGTGTCATTCATCATTTTGAATGGATGAAGAGAGAAAATATTTTTTTTTGAGAAAATTAGGTAAAAATAAGGTGAATGTGGTGCCACAAAAAGTGTGTTTAAATAATTAATTTTTTATAAATTAGTGATGTGGAGATGATATGTAGGAGAGATGGATTGATGAATTTTCTTCCGGCCATTGTGAATGCTCTAATAAAATAAATAATATGGTTGATATTCTGAGCTTAATTGAAATTGTTCCTCACTCCACCTAGTTTTGGCCCAACTAGAATAATTCTAAAAAACCACTTGTTCTTTCTTTCTTCTCTTTCAGATCTAAAACACATTATGCTGATTTTGCACAAGATTACTCCTTCATTGTTGACTTGCCATATTATTGCCGTGATTTTTGTTGAAATTGATACTTGATCGATTATATAAACTGATGATGGGAGTGTAGAAGAAGTACGCTGAAATACAAATTCTTTGTGGGATAGGGGTGGAGAGGGGGAAGAATAGAATTTGGTTCATATATACACAGTCGTCATAATAGGAGATCTGAGTCTGACTACAATCTTAAGTTTCCCACTGAAACCCAACAATGATTGATCGGATTCCATCTAATGTATAAATAATTATTTATGAAAATGTGATGGTTGATAAATAAATGATTGATACTACATTCATGTTACCCACGACAATAATTTGACTTTTCAGATCCATCACTGGTTAGTTCAGTTTAGTTTTCTCTTGCTACGTTTGTTTTGGGACTCACACGGATGGACTTAAAACTTTGTGTTCCCCGTCTTGTACGAGTTTGGGATTTAGAGTCTAGTTTTCAAAATTCACATTTCATCCACATCTACAAATATCTATAAAATTTGTTATTACTCTTCCCAATACATCACACTTTATACACTTTATTATTCTTCTCAATATAATATAATAATACAACATCAATCATTATTAAATATTGATTTGATATAAAGTTAAATCTCACTATACTCAAATCTCAAAACAAACACATACATTTACTATTCATCAAGTATTCTAAATCCCTAAATTTTAAAACCTTGACTTACTCTGCACACTTAAATCCCAAAACAAACACAACATTGGGGTTTTGGATTACTAATTATTGGTACATGGGTCATTCAGAAATTTGATTCACTCCCCCATAATATTAGGCCTTCACTTGCTAGGAGGTCATGATTCATGAATACCGACTTGTCAAGCTGCATACTTTGTCAATTATCTCTATCGAATCTTATATACATATCACATACTACATAACCTCATATACTATATAGTGTGTGAAGATACAACTGTTGGGGAATGAGTTGCACAGATCTATTCGGGGTGAATATTTAAATACAAATTTAATTCATTAATTATTACTAGCATGAATTAATCCTATATTAATTCAAATAATAATTGCAACAACATATCATGCATCTACGCATGCGGAATCTACGGGTTTACGTGAACGTACCTCTCGGGATGACAGTGACTTAGGTCGGACGGACTAACCAAAAGGACTTCTCAAGTATTCCCTTAGCCCTTGCTTGACAATCCGGTGGAAGGATACTCGCGAACAATTAACAAAAGGAAAAAATAAACTTTGTTGCACCACTTATGTGGATTTGCTAATATTTCCAGCACATGGAATTGTACTTGGGAATGAACTAATCATCCCCTATTTATAAGAGGGGGGTTGGACGAAATTTTAGTGATATTTCAATGTGGGAAAAGACTTTTCTTGGTCACCAAGAAATCTTGAATATATCTCTTATATTCTTTTTCCCATAATTAAAATATTCCACAAAAATCCCACCTCCTCTATAATATGGTGATTTTCGAAAATTTAGTGCTACAAGAATCCAAGATTTGGATCTTCTTGAATTTATGAGATATTCTTGTATTTCAAGAAATACATATCTTCCATAATATCTTTTCAAGAAAATCAAGAAAATCTTTCTTGCCCACTATATTTCCAAAATTTTCGAAAATTCCCTCATGAATAACCAAGTGGGAGATTTCTTGAATTTAATGAGATAATCTTGTATTCCAAGAATACATATCTTCATTCCATAACAAAATTCAAAGAAAATCTTTCTCCCTCTTTTATCCATAATTTTCGAATTAATTAGAGAAATATTAAGCAACAATATTTATTTTATTTTAATCACCTTTTCAGTTATTGGACTATATGTTGGGCTACTCAGGGGGCCTTTAGGAGAATTAAGATTGGACCTTCTAATGGATCTTGAATATCTAATATTGAGCCACAATATAATTCAAGCCCATAAATATTAATTAATCCCACTACATAATTAATATTGCACCATCCATCTTAACCCATGTTACAGTCAATATGGCTCCCGGTCATTATTTCCCGTGTTTAAGATTATCTAGCCCATTAATTAATTCAAGCCACTGAAATAGCTTTCCGTTAATTAATATCTTTTGTCATTGGTCAAGGAACGGTTCAACATTATTATCCATACCGGAAACTAATTCCACTTGCAAGATTTGGTATGATAAATCTTATGAACCTCCCAATGGGGCAAATCAAGCAAGCGTACTTGCACAAGATTCTTCGTATTAAATCTTAGCAATCACATGTGACCAATAATATTGCCCAAGATAAAAAGTATTGAATCTCTCTCGATTAAGCTACCCATGATAAGTCAAAGCAATAGTTACCAATCCCACGTGATCCTATTTAAGGGGCGAAGGTTAAGAAACAACGAACCACCGAGGTCTAATTCTTCCTTGTTCGATTAAAGAAGAACTTATCCTCCTTAGGGTCCTATTCAAATAATCGGTCATGCACTAGTGTAATCTCTTGGTCAAGACAAACCAATCTGAGCCTTACACCTCAACCTTTCACGATGGTTGTTCATTTCCATCTAGGTCGTGAATGACGTACTTTTAGTTACAAGAGACTGTTAATTTAATCTTCTGTGATCCGGTATCACTAAATTAACTACTGATGTAACACGTCATTTAATTATTGAACAGTTATATGCAAAGAATATATATAACATTCAATCATATTTAAAGCATCAATGATAAACAATTTATTTCAGTAAATAAGTCTGGAAATTCAGTTTCGATTATACAAAGTAAAAAAGCATACTTTTCAGTATAATCCCAACAACAACTTGAAAAATAAACAAACTTTTATATGAACACAAATTTTCATGCAAAACTTATTTATAGTATAAAATTGATATCATTATACTTTCAAACTCTTTTTTTTTATTAGTAAAAGAAAATTTATTAATCATGTTCAGGTATAAGGCATACCCGAAAGAAATTACAGAGACAAGGAATTAACAATTTAGAACTAATCTGGGATTCACAAGCTGGTCATTATACGAGAAACAATTCATAATTACATTCTTCACATAATATCAACTCCACAATCTAGCTTTAAATTCGTCAACTACTTTCTCAATAGAAAACGCCTTGCCTTCTAAAATCAAAGTATTCCTTCCTTTTCAAATTAATCAAATCACACATTTTCAAATTGAAATTTCCACTTGTCTCCCAATCTTCCCCTTTAAAAGATAGCTTTGAGCAATAATACTAGAGAAAGTTTGGAGTGTAGAGCAGTAGAAATTCCAAGCCAATCAAAACATTTTATCCATACCTCGTATGAGATAGAGCATTCAAACATGACATGTTTGCTAGTTTCGTCATTCTCTCCGCATAGGATGTTTCTTCTAAGATGATTAAGCTTTGTTGGTCGGTCCCAAAATAGCCTCCAAGAATGAGCAATGATCTTCAATGGAGTGATTGTGTTCCAAAAAAGTTTGAATCCGTGATCTTTTTTTTCCCCAACAAGGCGGTGTCTCGATTCCCAAGCAATATGGAATAGGCCTCCTTGGTAGTATATAATCCGTTAGAGGAACCTACCCATCTCCAAGAATCTTGAACACCATTTTGTAGATTTGACCTGTTTATCAAAGAAAAAAGTACATTAAAGGTGTCAAGCTCACGATTAAATAAATTTATTCTCCATCTCCACCTCCACCTCCATACTCCCTCCCCCCACTCACCAAAATCAACAATTATAGAGTCTTGGAAATTTTTGTTTCAAAGGCTTCCCCAAACCCAAATATCTTCCCAGAAACGAATCTCTCTCTCATCCACCAACACCCTCTCTAAACTACCCTTAAACCAACCCCCCTTTCCCCAAGAGTGTACCTCACTACATCCCTCCACCAACCCGACCAACTCTCTCTTCCCCCCTCAAAGACTCCCCTCTCTCTAAACCCCAATCCGCCCAATTTTTTGACACCAAAATCTTGACCCATAAACTATTTTTCTCCCTCAAGAACCTCCATATCCACGTCCCAATGAGAGCCTTATTAAAACACCCTAAATCCCGTACCCCCAAACCCCCTTTTAGTTTTGGAATACAAAGGACACTCCACTCAACCCAAACAATTTTAAAATCACTCTCCCTTCCACCCCAAAGAAAATTTCTTTGGAGTTTAATAATGTCACACAAGGTATACCATTACTCTTATAAATTAATAGGCAAATCCTTTAATACTATGATATCAATTTATAAGTGTAGAGATATCAAATTGATAAGTGTTGTGATATTTATTTATAAGTGTAATGATATAAATTTTATATTATGAAGTTTCATAAGAGACCTACTCTTATATAAAATGCTTCACAAATCTAGGATCCGTGAAATATGACCCAGCGATAGTGGTGAGTATTCTTACCTATCACGCGGGTGACCCGGTACCGTAACAATTAAACAAAGAAATCAACGGAGATTGAAAATGTTGTTTTATTTTTGTTCACTCTTCTTCCTGCGTCACTTTCGCTTGTGATGTTCTTGGAACATATAACTCTCTCTTTTTTGCTTTAGCGTGCCTTGAGTTTCGGTGTTGCCGGCCGCCACGGGCTCAGGATCCTATTCTAGCGACGGTGTCGGCAATGGACCAATTCTTCTTCTCTCTCTATTCAACGCTCACCAAGGTACACGAGATTCACTCACACACAAAGAAGGCTTTCAAAATCCACTTCAATGTGGACACTCCTCCAGCATTTTATCAATCAAAGAATTCTCAATCAGGGGTCAATGAAGAAAAACATTAATGAATTACTGAAATCAATAATTGAGGTCATAATTCACGGACAACACGTTTGAGAAAGAGAGGAAGAGGGGAAGAGAATTATGTGCTTTTAATAATGAGAACAATGAATATAGTAGTAAGCAGAAACATCTTTGTAGGCCTTGCATTAGGAAGTGTCTAGTCATAAGATTAATGAATGCATTAAGCCTAGGAATAACCAACAGTGTGGACTCGATCTAGAGTTCCTTCTCTACTCGATCAATATTATCTTGACATCTATCCTCGAAGTGGCCTTTATGTAGGATGAAAAATCCATCCTCAATAATTTTTATTTTCAAATTTAATATTTTCATTTTTTTTGTCAAAATTATGAGTCGGTGAGATCATGTGGGTTTTTTTTTTTCCTATTTGGCGCCTCAACTCAACAATTTAGCTTGAAATTGTCAATTTCCCCAAATTAATTCGAGCATGTGATCCGGACTGCGCATTTCCCACGAAATTTGAGTTCGGGCTGTAAAGTACTAATATTCGACATAAAAGGACTAACATGGAACACAGGCAGGCAGACTAAAATTAATAAATAAAAAAGAAAAAAGGATTAAAATGTATTCACCCAAAATCACAGGACAAAATTTGATATTTATCCTATATATACACTGTATCTTGGAATGCGTGGATATTCGAAAAATTTAAATAATGTAGTGTCTCATATTGCACGGATACTTGGACGGATCATGTTCCTCTTGTTTTGATATTATGTTTGTTTAGATGTTAATTAAAAAAAAATGAGAAATTATTTATACTTACATGAATAATATAAAATATTTCAAAAATTGTGGAATTATTTTTAAAAAATGGGTGTTTTCGTACCCATATCGTGTCATACATACACATGCCTATGCAACCTAGACTGCAACCTTTAATGAATTATTGATATATAAATTCACAAGAAGAGTGTAGCTTAATTTGTTGTTTATACAGCATGTGAAAATTAAGTACTATCATCATAAATCCTCCGTATACAATTTATATAATGCAGCAAAAAAGTAGTGCAAATTTATACAAAAATCATAGTACCACCTAAAACCAAAACTGTTGGCAGTCTCGTACTTACACCATCAACCATCATTAGTTATTCAAAGAAAAATAAAAAACACTGCAATTAGTTGTCAAGGTGCAGTTCTCCATTGCAACTCAATTTGAATCCGACCATTCTTGGAGTCGATAAGATGGTACCTCTCGTTGATCCGCTTGTTGGTGACGACGTCCGCTAGGTTTATGTCCACGTAACCAAGAGATTCCTATGTCAAAACAAGTTGGAATTAATAATCAAATTGATGTAATTAAAAAGAAATGTTGAATGAATGAATGTACCTTAGGGTGTCGAAGACCAATTTTTTTTGAAGAACTTGTAACTTCCATGTGAATTCTTTCGTTGGTCGGCGGCTCCTCCAACACGAACTGGAACTCCTCTTCCCATCTCGGCTCTCTCGTTCTCTTCAATCTCTGCAATGCACAATAACAAAATTATTTAAATTACTTCATCTCCATTATGGGATAGAATCCAAAATAGTTCCATAATTTTTCACATATAATCTTAAAAAAGTTTGATATACGAAATTGGTCACAATTTTTAACAAATTGTACCATTTTCGTCTCAAAATCGTCCTAATTGATGAAACGACGTCGTTTTTTGTTATGCATTTCAGTCGGAAATCTCCAATTTGAATGCTCATATGTAAGACACATAAATAAAAATGATCGTCGCCTTGTCAATTCTAACGAATTTGGGACAAAAATGATACAATTTACGTAAAATTGGGATCAATTTGGTAAAGCAAATCTTTTTTAGACCATTTTAAAAAATGTGAAATTATAAAACTTATTTTGGGTTGTATCTCTATCAAATCTTATTATACTTAAAATTAAAGCAGAATTGTTTATTACCTTAGTGTCTCTCTTGTCCCCTTTAAAGTGCAAACGAACAGCTGGATTGCAATGGTGCTTCCCTTCCAAATCTTGAGCTTCATGGATTATGACAAGAAGCACACCGCCACCTTCCGGCGTCCCCTCCGGCGCCTTCTGCACTTGTCCGGTCCCTTCAAAGTTGACCGGCATTTCGTTCTCGTCGAAAGGCTTGTACTTCACTTCCACCTCCAGCTGGCCCCTGTCCTTGTCATTCTGAGTATCATCCAGGTTCAGATTCTTGAGAATATCAAGCGTCATAACTTTTGGTTCATCTGGTGTTAAGTCTTTCAAGTGAATCACATTCACACCCATCTTCTCATGTTTTCCCACCTGATTTAATTATTAGCATCAGAAACAGAGTAAAGCAATCATGTATCAAATGTTGAGAGCGTTTTTTCCGGCTGAATTTTGAATTGTCGACCAAAATTGGACAAAAAAGGGACTCAAATTGATTTTTTTAAGATACATACAAATGGAGGAATTAAATTTAGGGTCTGAAAAATAGTAAATTTATAAGTTGGAAACATTAAAAAATTTTCCGTTGATTTAAGACTTGAAAATTTTCCAAAAAAAAAACATGGCTAGAAATCATACGTAAAGATTCAGAGATTAAGAGGTTTAGTAAAAATCTACTTAAAGAGAGAAGTATGTGGAGAAGATTAACTGGTGCACACAATAATCTACCCCAGTAATTTGGGAATGGTTGTTTATTTAAGACTTGAAAATTAGGAGACTGTCTCTTAAGCTCCAAAGATAAGGGTAAGTCTCCCATGAACCAGGTTCATGCCATGAATTTAGATTACTTGACCCATTAAACTCATTTTCAACACATTTTTCTAAACCACTAAACTTGACCCGTATTATACTCTGGGTATGATCAAATGCCATGAATTAAAAACCAAGTTCATAGCATGAACCAGGTTCATACAAGTGTTTGTCCAAAGATAAAAACTAATTAATTTAGGATTTACAAATATTAAGATCAAATATGACATCTTATAGTTTATATATTTATTTCATTGGTTAACATACATAATAGCTTTTATTCTTGGAATTGTTATTTGTTAACGTAAAGTATTAGAGTGGGTCTAATGTGCACCCGGGTGCACCGTGAACTCATAGTGCATTTTAGAAGTGTGCAATTATACAAAATAAAAACATGCAACTATTCTAAACAAAAGCATGCAACTATGTTCTCACATTAACAGTTGCACTTTTATGTGTAAACAAGTCGCACTTTTTAGCATAACAAGTTGCATGCTTCTAAAATGCACTATGAGTGCACGGTGCACCCGGGTACATACAAGACCTAGCCAAAGTATTATGTGCACTATATTCATCGTACACTATTATTACTATTGCTTGTCATAATTAATATTTAAATTGTAACGTGTTAATCCTTACAAGTAATAGTAATAATGGTGTACGGTAAATATGGTACACATAATACCTTCTCATTTGTAAATATATTATTGGATAACTATAAACTATAAGATGTCAAATATAATAAAAGACAAAAATTTGTATAAGATGGTCTCATACACGAGACTGTACAAATCAACACCCCCATTTTAAACTGTTAAAACGTCATCTCCAAATTATATTCCGTCTCACGCAAGTGTAACTCTTATTAAAATGTGTGTGTTCTAAATTGATCATTCATATCTTTCGGTCCTGAATTGATATTTTCATTTTTCAGGTCTCGAATCTAACAGAAAAAATCTTTCAGACTGGAAATTGATAAAAATGAATGAAAGCAGAATGAACCAAAGTTTGAGGATGTATTTTGAGAAATGCATAAGAAGAATGAAGTATATATAGTACCTTTTCCCAATCATAAAGAGTTATGATGAGATGTTGAGTTTGAGGATCCTTAACAGCCATGGTGAAGTCCTCGTCCCATTCGGGGTTCAAGTTGTTCTTTTTTACGCTCGTCTGCTTAGACGAGAGCCTGTCGTCTGCGAATTCCAGGACCACGTAAGGGTCCGAAGACCCTAACAGATCTTTCTTCTTCAGCTTCGATGCTCTCACAACTTTCACATTCAGGGACCCTACTGGTCTCTGCATTGCCCTGTGAAATGTGACATTACAAATCAATATTGTTTTGTAAACATAAACGTAGAAATAAACATGGACTTAGTTATGTACTTTATAGGGTCCATTATTTGAACTTCGAGTCTTTTAGGCAATAAATACATGTCACCAACTTGATCTTTGATGAGTTCCTGAAGAAGCATTGAAACTTATAATATCACTGAATTGAAGGAAACCCATGTGCATTCAGATGCACCGTGCACGATTCTGTATGCACATGAGACCCACTTAATAGTTGCACGATTCAGTGTAAATAAAATGCATCTTTCAGTATAACAAATTGCATGGTTCTAAAATGCACTATAAGTGCACGTTGCACCTGGATGCATACAAGGTTTAACCTTCAATATTAGAGCAAATGCTCACCTGTACTTTTCTGTATGCACCAGGTATGGACATTGCATCAGCACCCAGAATCTTTACTCCAAAATCAATATGAGGCTTCAAGTGTAATTTTAAATGGTATTAGTTGTTCTACTGAAAAGTATTAGTTGATCTCACTGAAAAGTATTAGTTGTGTACAGGTGCACAGTACAAAAATGAGTGTTACTCTCAATCATAATTCATATATACCTTATCCATTAGGGAAACATGTATGTTTGCGAAACAAGGAAAGCTCGGGACGAGAGGCTTCAGCGTGATACGAGGACAAGCAAATACTTGAAAGTCGAGAACCTGTCCGAAAAGAAACAAGAAATCACTTGAGAGAGTGAATATTCTGTACAAGATAAATCGATAATGTAGAGACGATACCTGCACGGTAGCTCTTAGTCCGAACGCCTTCACCGCAACCAGGATGTTAGGGTTACCTGCCCATTTCAACTCTAGCTCCATCATAAGCTGCTTTTCCTCTGTATTGTATACTTTCACTCCTGGACATTATATATGATTACGGAAGCTTACTCGTAATTCTACGTACGGTGATCAGATAAGATGATCACGAGTTGGTCTAATGTCAAACAGTTTTACCATACACAACTAATACTTTTTAATCAAACAACTAATACCTTTTAATGAAACAACTAATACTGTTTAAAAATACACACAAAACGATATTTATTGCACTGTTAAGAGCAAGAAATGTGTAGCCAAACCTTGAAAAGTAGGTGGAAGGCCACCTAAAGTTACTTGTTCAAATTCAACTGATTCAATTTTGTATTTTGGAATTTGCTCTGCTATGATTGGCTCTGCAATGTTCTTCGCCGTCTTGCATATAGCCTGAGGAGGACAACATTGTAATTTCAATATCATCTCATCAAATTGCAAAGTGACAAATAATTAACAGAAAATCGGCAAAAATGTCCTATATTGATAGTTCAAACTCGCTTTTGTCATATTATTAATGTGTATAGAAACGTACCTTGTCTAAATAAGGCCACATACGTTGGATGAACGTGTTCAACCAATCAATCTGCACAAGATAAATAATGTTACATTAGACTATGTTCAGATTAACTATTCTGTGCGAAATAATTTCATCTCATTTAAAAGCTCAAACTTGTATATAGGTATGAAATTAATTCATTTATTTAATTTCCCTAACAATGTGTAAAATAATTTTTATATCAAGATTAACAGTAAAAACGGAACTCACTCGATCAATGTCGGGATTTTTGATCCAAAGTGGTATTTCTGGAAGCAGTTTTTCGAGATATTCAGAAGTTTGTTCAACTAAGGGACGAATTTCAGGATCCTGTAAAAAATAATACCAAAAGTATGAACTGTACTATTAATAACGTGTTCTTATAATTTATTACCATACAATAAAATGTTAAGTGAGACGTATCAAATTAAATGCATATCTGATCATTAAATGATGAAGAATTTAGTGCAACGTTACAAGTAAATGGATCAATTATGTAAGAAGAAGAGCTAAATGAATTTACCTTAACATGATTTGGTTGGGAATAGATGAAGAGGAAGTATCCCGTAACAATCCCCACTGAAAACCCCATTCCGAAACCAAAAATACCCATTATTGTGCTTATAATACCCATTCTCTCTCTAATGATCTAAATTATTTCCAATCGTATATATCAATCAGATCACACAAAGAGAAGAAAGACATTAACTAACACAAGAATGCTCAAGAGAGAAAGCTTCATATTCCCATCTCAAGAAAACCAGTTTATGGATCTTGATTTAGAAAATTAAGGGACTCAAATTCAAGAACTCAGAATTTAAAAAAATTAAAATATAACGTTACGTCAAAATGAATTTTCTTATATGAAAGAAATTAAGAGGGAAGAAATAAAGGAAATTCAAGTTTATGGGATGAAAATTAAAACCTAAAGAATGTTTTGCATTCAACGAGTGTATAGTTGGATCCATGCATAACGGCTTTCTTTAACTATTCAAGCCTCTCAACCCGGGGGTGTTTTGGACTTTTCAACCAGGTTATAATGGAGTCGAGATATCTCTCGGGGAAATTTTTTTGAAGAAGAAAGAAAGAAATTCGACTTGTGATATAATAAATTGAATCGAGCTTAATAATACCAGTCTTCATATTTTACAAATTTTATGAAATTTCACAATTTTGTTAATCATTACACCAAAATATAAAGAGATACACTTGCTTACTGTGAGACGGAATATAATTTAGGCATGACGCTTTAACATTTTAAAGGGGTAGATGTTGATTTATACTAATTTATACTCCTTCTCATGTATGAGACCGTCTCATACGAATTTTTATTAAATATAAATCCCACTATAATTAATTGAAAACAAAAGTTTAAATTACTTAGGCACGGACTTGTTTGTTACCGTGTGTGATAAGGTGAGATAATGTACAAAAAGATTATGACTATGTCTTGTATGCATTTAGGTGCACCATGCATATATAATGTATTTTACAATCATGTAACTTATTAAACTGAAATATGCAACTTGTTACATTGAACTGTGCAACTATTAATATGAAAAAATAGTTACACTATTTAGTGTAAATAAGTTGTATCTTTCAATATAACAAATTGTATGATTTTAAAATACACTATGAATTAATATATAATGCACTTATATGCACATAACACCCACCCAAAGATTATTTCATGTGATTGCATTATTCAATTAATTGTTTGCTCCAATAAATTAACTACAAGTGATATCTCAAGGTTCATTGTTATCTCGTATTTGATGTTATGCATTATTAGATGTGAATAGCAAATGTCAAAATTTGTTCCTAACTCAAATAAAAAAACCTAAAAATTAAAAGGAATTTAGAAAATTGAGTTAAAAAGTAGAAAAAAAAAATCAGTATTTTAGCGACAAAGCTTAATTTCATTGCTAAAATCAGTATTTTAGCGGCAAAATAGAAAATTTTGTAGCTAAATTCTATGAATTAATATTTGCAACAAAATTATACGATTTCATCGCTACAATTGAGACAAATTTTATATTTCATAGCTAATTTTCAGAATAACGATGAATATTGTGTATCGTCGCTAATATTTTTAGCGACAAATCATAAGATTTCATAGCTAAATTCAAAGGATCAATATTTGCGATGAAATAAAAAAAAGTCATCACTATAATAGCGACAAATTATTCTATTTTATAGCTAATAATCAGAATAACAACTAAAATTGTAATTCATCGCTAAAATTTTAGCGACGAAAAAGAATTTTTTGTAGCTAAATTCTATGGATTAATATTTGCAACAAAATTATAAGATTTCATTGCTAATATTTGCGATGAAATATTTATTTCGTCGTAGAATTTAGCAATGAAATTATATTTCCGTCGTTAATAATTTGCGATGAAACTCATATTTCCATCGCTAATATTTGCGATAAAACTCTTTTTTTCATCGCTGAAATTTGCGATAAAAAACTTTTTTTCATCGCTAACATTTGTGACAGAAAAATTATTTTCATCGCTAATATTTTGCGATGAAATTAATATTTTCATCACTAGCATTTGCAATGAAAAGAAAATATTTGTCACAAACAGATTAGCCATGAGTGCATTGCGACAAAGCTGGCGACAAAATAATTTCATCGCAAATTCATGTTAGCGACGAAAATATTAGGTTTTGCGACGAATTTTTTCGCAGCTATTTCCCCTTTTTCTTGTAGTGGATTGAATTCTTTCGTGGTAACAGAGCTTTCGTGGGTTCGATTCTCGCTGAAAGCAACTCCACTCATATTAAATTGTCAACTTGATGGGTCTGATTCTCGCTGAAAGCAACTCAACTCATATTTTAATTGTCCACTTGATCGATGGGTCTCCACTCAGTGATGGAGTAAGAGAATTCAGCCCTCGAGTGACGGATTGTGTTAGGAAAATTAAATAAAAAGAATTAATTTCACACTTCTCTATAAGTTCGCACTTTTAGATTTTAGATGAAGTGGAATTCTTTCAATTTAGATAATTATCTTATAAACTTTTAAATTGAAATTAACAAAAAATATTATAACATTATCTGAATGGGACTTACATATTTATTAGGGATGAGTCAGGTAAACGTGTATGTAGGTTACGGATTATCCGAATTCAAATTTTAGTTACTAAAACAAATGAAAGAATACAAAACGCCTAATCTTGGGCATTTAATGAAGGTAGCTCATTTTCAGTTAAGGAGTCGGAGACATTTCATTTGACAATTAAGGACCTTTTTTACCCATATAAATTACCACATATCTCAAACCCCGTAAAAATCACTGAAATTGCTATTTTCTTTTAACGCTAATAAAAGTTATTTTCTCTTTGTTCTTTGTTGCTACTTCAATTTGTTGAAAATATGTCTGCAGTCTCTGAGCACCATGATCTAGGTAAAATTTTCGATTCTTTTTGTTTTATATAATATTATTTTGACCATATTGCTTAAATATTTATATATATGAAATATATTTCTACTACAACTTATGGAATTCTTGGATTCTTAGTTGCAAATGGGTCCACATTTTTAATGCTCAAATGGGGTTCGTAAAGTGTAGACAAGGTTTTTTACTTCGCATAAAAAAAAGAATTTAGATTCGATGCTGTACAGGAATGTGCGTGTGTGAATGGTGGGAGGGTGCACCTGTACAACACCAAATCCCTTCCCCTCTTCTCATGTCATATGGTCAATATATTTGGATTTTTTATTGACAAGTATAATTAATTACCAAAAAACATGTCTGCCTCCCTAAATTCGTACTTATTTAAATAATATATTTTCTTTGTAGGTCTTCATATGGAATCGAAGAAGATTCACAAAAATGAAGTTGAAATATTGGAAGAAGAATTTCCCATGCCCAAAACCAAAATTGAACCAAATAGTGGGTTTCAAGCCCCGGGAATGAACTCATTTGGTCACTCGTTTAGGTAGTCACCAATTGTTTCAATTTATTTTATTTTTTCATGATTAGAAAATTAATCATATAGAAAAATAACTCAATAATTAATTATAATGGGTCTCTATATATATATTTAAAAAAAAAAATCAATAATGGGTCTATATTGATAGGGACTATGATGCTGAAAGCGAGAGACAAAAGTCGGTTGAGGAATTCTACCGTTTGAACCACATTAACCAAACATATGACTTCGTGAGTGCAATTGATCAATTAATGTGTTTGATGAAAAAAAATAAATAAGATTCTTGTAACGTATTTGAATTGAAAAATGCAGGTGAAAAAAATGAGGGAGAATTTTGGGAAACTTGACAAAACAGAGATGAGCATATGGGAATGTTGTGAACTTTTGAACCAAATTGTAGATTAAAATGATCCTGATTTGGATGAACCACAAATTGAACACTTGATGCAAACTGCTGAGGCCATAAGAAAAGATTACCCTAATGAAGATTGGCTTCATTTGACTGCCCTCATTCATGGTATATACACATTTTTAACAGTATTAGTTATTTTCACTATTAATTTCATGGCCATAAGTAATATATATTATTAATTGCAGCTTTGCACAAGGTTGGAGCTTATTCTCACTTGATGAATGAGGAGGACAAAGATAACCTAAAGTGGCTAAAAATATTCAAGTAAATTATTATTTATAGTTCCACATAATTAAATTATATTCTTCATTTTAAAGTCACTAGAGTTTAATTAATTAACATTCTTGTTTCGAATTTGAAGCAAATATGATCTTTATAGCAAGAGCAAGGTCAGGATTGATGTTGAGAAAGTGAAGCCATACTACCTCTCTCTCATTGAAAAGGTCCCTAATTAACTTTAGATAATTAATTAATGAGTAGGTCTCCGGTGAAATTTGTTCATAGTATAAAATTTATATCACTACATTTACAAATTAATATCACTACACTTATCAACTGATATCATTACATTTATAAACTGAAATCATAGTATTAAATCATATATGTACTAGTTACAAAAATAGTGGTATCACTTTATAAGTGTGATGATATGAGTTTCATACATACCATGAACAAGTTTCACAGGAGAATTTGTGTTCATTTAATAATTCTCTTGTTCACATATATATATATATATATATATATTCCTACTTAATTTTGTCTATATATTTTTTTGCTAACATCATTTAATTTTTATTGCAGTACTTTCCAGCAAAACTGAAATGGTAAATTTGGCTACGATAATAGAACATAGTCCGATGATTAATAAAAGCATAAGCACCCCGTGATTATCATTTAATTTCGAAGCTGCTTATGAATAATTAAATAATATACTTGTTTTGTGCCTGTAGTTGAGAATAACATACATGCACAATGAGTCGATATATACTTCTTCATTTGACCATTTCACTTGAATGTTAATTTATTTTATTTTTCATTTTTGTTATGCTAATATATATAAGTTCATTATTTATTCATGTTCTACTTTACATATTATATAGGTTTCTATTGAACTCTTGATTAGTTAATTAATTACTCTACCAAGAGCAATTTGAGAGATTTTATGTATTAAACTATTGCAATTAATTAGTCGTAAAAATATTGGATCGAATATTAGGAAAAATATTTGAATATACGTCCGTTTTATTATTTGAATTAAATCTAACTTTTATTTGTATTTGAAAATAGTATCCAAATATTCACATTTGAAATTTTGCACTTAAATTTCACTCTTTTCTTATTTCGATAGAAAGAATTTCACTAATATTTTAATAATTCAAGGGAGACTTACTAATAAGTACATTTTAGAATTGTAACTTACTAATAGATACAAAATTATTATGTATATGCATATATATTTGCATGTTTGTATTTAATTTTAACTGCATATGCAATTTATTTTTATTTATTAGCAAGTTGATCCCAAATTTTGTACTATTAGTAATTTTTCCATTTTTTTCTCGAAATTTGTTTTAAAATTTTATGAAATCCCAACAATGTAACACATGCATAAGGTACATGTATCTACATAATAATCAACTAAACAAATTTACGTAGATGTAGTCCAAAAGTCAAAAGCTGCCGAATATCCAATATAATTATTATTTATCTAATATGTAAAAGGTATAGCGATTCATTGTCAAACGGAGTGAATACAGGAAAGAGAAATAAGGACTAAATACATTTATATGAATTTATATAAAATTAATTCATTTTTAAATTAATATGTATATTTATTCAAATATTTGTTAATAGACAAATTCTCATGTGCACCATTTGCACCAAATCAATTTGGTACAATTTAATTTTATGAGTTCTTTTTCTTATTTTTTTCAGTTTTAGTTTTAGTTTTTTTTTTTTTTTATTTCAGTTTTCTTTTAGCTTTAATTTCAGTTTTAGGTGTTTTTTTTCTCGACCCGGACCCAAACCCATCCCGAGTGGTTCATAGTTGGTTCATGGTTCACCCGACCCGAATGATTCATATATGATTTAGGGTTCATTGTTTAGGGGTTAGGGTTTAGAGCGCATAGTTCATCCAAATTAAAATTGAATTCAATAGCACAAATTTGAATTGGTGCATGGGGTGCACAGGAGAGTGACTCTTGTTAATATATATACAAGTCAAATATATTCGAATCTTAAAAATAATTTTTTTTCTTAAAATTTCATTTTTCAAATTTGAATCTTCATATTCGAATTCAAATATTGAATTGTTGAATATAAGAATTCGACTCTTTTATGATACTACTAGCTTGCCAACTAGACATCACATATAGTAGATCATATGTGCTAGATATATTCCATAAACTAATTAGTAATTACACTCTAAATATAATAAACATTTTAATATAAATAATGATAACCTTTCAAAAAATAAAAAAAATCACAAAGCAAGTTTAGAGTAGGCTAGGGCAAAGGCACTAGCTACTATCCATTGTGCAAATAAGAAATCACGCACGTATGATATATAACGCTGTGGGTGTTTCGGTTCAGGCTTTTTTCCAGTATTCCAACACACGTGTACGGCTAGGATTTGGTGATCATGTCAATGGAGATTTCCGAGGAAAGCGAGGTGATGATGGACGGTTGGCATCGCGAGAAAAGATAGTTCTAAAAATAGGAGAATCCAGTGGCCACAATCGCAGAGTCGGTCGCCGCCCTACCCTTTAATATCCATATTTTTATTATCTTGCATCACCAAACAAACAGCCGCCTACATCTTGTCGGTAAATTACCTGGAAAATCTATTATATTTCCTTTTTATTAATATACAAATACGATCAAAACGGTCCGACTCTTTTATGCATTAAGTGCACTGTGCATTCTCTAATGTATTTTAGAAATTTATAATTATTACTTTGAAATGTTACGATTTGTTACAATGAAACGTGTAATTATATTTTACGAACTCAAGTTGCACGTTTCAATGTAATAAATCGTACATTACGGTACAATAATTTGCAAGTTTTTAAAATATAATATGAAATGCACAGTGCATTTGGTACACGTGAGACTCGATGAAAACCAATCTATTGGATAATTAATTAACACATGATAAAATTATAAATGACTAGTATTAAATTGATGTAAAATAAAGGGGTGCAGTGTATTCTTCTCCTATTTAAAGGTCATCATAGATAGTAAGCTTCAAGAAAGCGCTCCCTGGAGGAATAGGGTAGTATATTAATTATAGTACGTGTGTTTATATAAATCTTGAATTTTCTAGTTTTTCTCCTCATTCTTCTTTACTTCCAAAATTTTGAACTTGATTGATTATATAAGGTTTTTTTGTGGTTGTAATTTTTGTGTTCTTGAAGATGAGCTAGTTTCTTAATTTCAAGAAACAAATTATTATTATTATTTCCTTTTCAAAAGAAGAAATATTACACGAATAATTAAGTAGATCATGGAAGAAGATGGCTTGCATGGGGTAGATCAATATTCACCCTATTTTTCAACATCACATATGAGAAACCCCATGAAAATCCACAAACCCTACGACATGTTTGGTAACCCTAATTCAAAAGGACTCCTAAAAGCTCCACCGTTGCCTCTCCGTCAACCGCCGCTCCTTCCTCTTCCGGCCACCCATCTCCGCCGCAGCTCCTCCACCATTGGCCACTCCTACACACCTCCCAATGCAAATGGTCAAACAAGACACCATTCATTTAGCCTCAAGAAATCAGGCAAGATTCCGAAGAAGAAATTAACACCTAAAAGATCTTCAATGGGAGATTCAGATCATGTCATGTTTGAGGGTACTTTTTTGTTCTCTCCGCCGCCGAGCAGCCTGCCGTTGCCGACGTTTTGTCTGAGGCCAAAGCCGATGATCGGAGTAGACGATGCCGGGACCAGCGACGACCTCCAACGACTTTTTCATCTCCGGTGAGTCTTCGGTGAAACTTGTTCATAATATGAAATTTATATCATTACATTTATAAAATAATATCATAACACTTATCAACTAATATTATAAAAAAGTTAATTAAGTGTTATTAATATTTATTTATAAAAATAATAATATTAATTTATAACTATAATAATATTAAATTCATGGTATGAACAAGTTTGAAGAGAGTTCGTGATTTTCAATATTTTGCTGTATGGCATTAAAAAATCGAACAAGTTCTCTCGTTTTTTGTTCTTGACTTTGTAAATTCCGATGCCATCTCTGTTGTTTTTAGAATGAGATGGTATGGAATTAAGTTACATGTAATATTAATTTTATATTATTATAAATTTTAAGTACAAATAATTTCTTTAACATTGATTCTCAATTCCCTTTTTATATATTAATTTTCAATTCTTTTTCTTAAATAGTTCACAGTCTAGTATTTATATTGGCAAAGTATAGTGTGAACAAGTTTTACGGTGAAACTGGTTAAGGAGTGTGACTTATATTACTAAAGAATGTGACTTTTTACTGTAAAGGATGTGACGTTTTACTATAAAGAGTATTACTCATAAAAGTGAAAGATGTGACTTATATTATAGCAAATAGTGTCGGAGTGATAACTGAAGGGTGTGACTTATATTACTAAAGAGTATGTCTGTAAAAAAAAACCAATTTCACAGTGAACAAGTTTCACAGCATACCAACTCATTTATATTTCCTCATTTTTATTTTTTTTTAGGAAAAAAACAAAATTATATTATTGGGGGTATCAGGAATACCCCAAGAATACAGAAAAGAGATTACAACAGATCCTCAAACAACTCCGCCTTAGCTAACACATAGATATGGTTCTCTGATCCAATCTCCAATAGAGTTCCAATTGTTGATATAATTTTTTGCCTTTAACCAAAAAAAAAAAAGAAGAAATACGAATCTTGAACAACACGTCTTGATCATCTGGTTTTAAACCTCTGAACACAGCTGAATTCCTAAGCCACCAGATATGCCAGATTGAACAGTGCCAAATCAACTCCCAAGCAATTTTCCACTCTGAACTTGAGCAGCTGCAGTGATGAATAAAGTGGTCCAACTTTGTAATGTTAGCCTGGTAATTAATCCCAAACCAACCGTACAAATCCTCCCATAACTTCTTGACAATAGCACATTTGAAGAATAAATGGTCAACATCTTCCTCTTCCCCTCTGCATAAAACACACAAAGTTGAATAGTTGATATTGAGAGCTCCCCTTTTGCGAAGATTGAGAGTAGTTGGGATCCTATCTTGGACCATTTTCCACGAGAAAGCGGCCACTTTGAGCGGGACTGCTTTACACCAAATAATACTCAAATCATACCTCTGATAATTTGGAGAATCGGCAACATCGAATATAGTAGCATAAGCTGAACTAACTGAATACATCCCCGAGCCAGATTTGCCCCATTTCCAGCGATCCGTTTCCATCGAAAAACTCAGAAAACCAGCAACTCGGGCAATCAAGTCCTCCAACAAAGTTAGCTCCCAATCAAATAACCTTCGGCGCCACTCCCAAGTCCAACTTCTTGTACCTTCCACCCACTTAACTCTATCTGCAATAGTGCAAGAAGAGTTGCGATCAATTTTGAAGAGACGGGGCAATTTGAGGTTCGAACCACCAACCCAATTGTCCGACCAAAATCTGATGTTAGAACCATTTCCCACGACTTGGTAGCAATTGTTGTTAAACCATTCTTTAGATACTATTTCAGAAATAAGCGAGAGCCACCAATAAGACCAATTCTTCCTGGACACTTTGTAAGCAAGATAAGAGTAAGTCTCCCATGAACCAAGTTCATGCCATGAACTTGGATTACTTGACCCATTAAATTCATTTTCAACACATTTTTTCTAAACCACTAAACTTGACCCGTATTATACCCTGGGTAGGGTCAAATGCCATGAATTAAAAACCAAGTTCATAGCATGAACCAGTTTCATACAAGTGTTTGTCCAAAGTTAAAAACTAATTAATTTAGGATTTACAAATATTAAGATCAAATATGACATCTTATAGTTTATATCTTTATTTCATTGGTTAACATACATAATAGCTTTTATTCTTGGAATTGTTATTTGTTAAGGTAAAGTATTAGAGTGGGTCTAATGTGCACCCGGGTGCACCGTGAACTTATAGTGCATTTTAGAAATGTGCAACTATACAAAATAAAAACGTGCAACTATTCTAAACAGAAGCATGCAACTATGTTCCCACATTAACAGTTGCATTTTTCTGTGTAAACAAGTCGCACTTATTAGCATAACAAGTTGCATGCTTCTAAAATGCACTATGAGTGCACGGTGCACCCGGGTACATACAAGACCTAGCCAAAGTATTATGTGCACTATGTTATTATTACTATTGCTTGTCATAATTAATATTTAAATTGTAACGTGTTGATCCTTACAAGCAATAGTAATAATGGTGTACGGTAAATATGGTGCACATAATACCTTCTCATTTGTAAATATATTATTGGATAACTATAAACTATAAGATGTCAAATATAATAAAAGACAAAAATTTGTATAAGATGGTCTCATACACGAGACTGTACAAATCAACACCCCCATTTTAAACTGTTAAAACGTCATCTCCAAATTATATTCCGTCTCACGCAAGTGTAACTCTTATTAAAATGTGTGTGTTCTAAATTGATCATTCATATCTTTCGGTCCTGAATTGATAATTTTCAACTTTCAGGTCTCGAATCTAACAGAAAAAATCTTTCAGACTGGAAATTGATAAAAAAGAATGAAAGCAGAATGAACCAAAGTTTGAGGATGTATTTTGAGAAATGCATAAGAAGAATGAAGTATATATAGTACCTTTTCCCAATCATAAAGAGTTATGATGAGATGTTGAGTTTGAGGATCCTTAACAGCCATGGTGAAGTCCTCGTCCCATTCGGGGTTCAAGTTGTTCTTTTTTACGCTCGTCTGCTTAGATGAGAGCCTGTCGTCTGCGAATTCCAGGACCACGTAAGGGTCCGAAGACCCTAACAGATCTTTCTTCTTCAGCTTCGATGCTCTCACAACTTTCACATTCAGGGACCCTACTGGTCTCTGCATTGCCCTGTGAAATGTGACATTACAAATCAATATTGTTTTGTAAACATAAACGTAGAAATAAACATGGACTTAGTTATGTACTTTATAGGGTCCATTATTTGAACTTCGAGTCTTTTAGGCAATAAATACATGTCACCAACTTGATCTTTGATGAGTTCCTGAAGAAGCATTGAAACTTATAATATCACTGAATTGAAGGAAACTCATGTGCATTCAGATGCACCGTGCACGATTCTGTATGCACATGAGACCCACTTAATAGTTGCACGATTCAGTGTAAACAAATTGCATCTTTCAGTATAACAAATTGCATGGTTCTAAAATGCACTATAAGTGCACGGTGCACCTGGATGCATAAAAGGTTTAACCTTCAATATTAGAGCAAATGCTCACCTGTACTTTTCTGTATGCACCAGGTATGGACATTGCAATAGCACCCAGAATCTTTACTCCAAAATCAATATGAGGCTTCAAGTGTAATTTTAAATGGTATTAGTTGTTCTACTGAAAAGTATTAGTTGATCTCACTGAAAAGTATTAGTTGTGTACAGGTGCACAGTACAAAAATGAGTGTTACTCTCAATCATAATTCATATATACCTTATCCATTAGGGAAACATGTATGTTTGCGAAACAAGTAAAGCTCGGGACGAGAGGCTTCAGCGTGATACGAGGACAAGCAAATACTTGAAAGTCGAGAACCAGTCCGAAAAGAAACAAGAAATCACTTGAGAGAGTGAATATTCTGTACAAGATAAATCGATAATGTAGAGACGATACCTGCACGGTAGCTCTTAGTCCGAACGCCTTCACCGCAACCAGGATGTTAGGGTTACCTGCCCATTTCAACTCTAGCTCCATCATAAGCTGCTTTTCCTCTGTATTGTATACTCACTCCTGGACATTATATATGATTACGGAAGCTTACTCGTAATTCTACGTACGGTGATCAGATAAGATGATCACGAGTTGGTCTAATGTAAAACAGTTTTACCATACACAACTAATACTTTTTAATCAAACAATTAATACCTTTTAATGAAACAACTAATACTATTTAAAAATACACACAAAACGATATTTATTGCACTGTTAAGAGCAAGAAATGTGTAGCCAAACCTTGAAAAGTAGGTGGAAGGCCACCTAAAGTTAGTTGTTCAAATTCAACTGATTCAATTTTGTATTTTGGAATTTGCTCTGCTATGATTGGCTCTGCAATGTTCTTCGCCGTCTTGCATATAGCCTGAGGAGGACAAGATTGTAATTTCAATATCATCTCATCAAATTGCAAAGTGACAAATAATTAACAGAAAATCGGCAAAAATGCTCTATATTGATAGTTCAAACTCGCTTTTGTCATATTATTAATGTGTATAGAAACGTACCTTGTCTAAATAAGGCCACATGCGTTGGATGAACGTGTTCAACCAATCAATCTGCACAAGATAAATGATGTTACATTAGACTATGTTCAGATTAACTATTCTGTGTGAAAGAATTTCATCTCATTTAAAAGCTCAAACTTGTATATAGGTATGAAATTAATTCATTTATTTAATTTCCATAACAATGTGTAAAATAATTTTTATATCAAGATTAACAGTAAAAACGGAACTCACTCGATCAATGTCGGGATTTTTGATCCAAAGTGGTATTTCTGGAAGCAGTTTTTCGAGATATTCAGAAGTTTGTTCAACTAAGGGACGAATTTCAGGATCCTGTAAAAAATAATACCAAAAGTATGAACTGTACTATTAATAACGTCTTCTTATAATTTATTACCATACAATAAAATGTTAAGTGAGACGTATCAAATTAAATGCATATCTGATCATTAAATGATGAAGAATTTAGTGCAACGTTACAAGTAAATGGATCAATTATGTAAGAAGAAGAGCTAAATGAATTTACCTTAACATGATTTGGTTGGGAATAGATGAAGAGGAAGTATCCCGTAACAATCCCCACTGAAAACCCCATTCCGAAACCAAAAATACCCATTATTGTGCTTATAATACCCATTCTCTCTCTAATGATCTAAATTATTTCCAATCGTATATATCAATCAGATCACACAAAGAGAAGAAAGACATTAACTAACACAAGAATGCTCAAGAGAGAAAGCTTCATATTCCCATCTCAAGAAAACCAGTTTATGGATCTTGATTTAGAAAATTAAGGGACTCAAATTCAAGAACTCAGAATTTAAAAAAATTAAAATATAACGTTACGTCAAAATGAATTTTCTTATATGAAAGAAATTAAGAGGGAAGAAATAAGGGAAATTCAAGTTTATGGGATGAAAATTAAAACCTAAAGAGTGTTTTGCATTCAACGAGTGTATAGTTGGATCCATGCATAACGGCTTTCTTTAACTATTCAAGCCTCTCAACCCGGGGGTGTTTTGGACTTTTCAACCAGGTTATAATGGAGTCGAGATATCTCTCGGGGAATTTTTTTTGAAGAAGAAAGAAAGAAATTCGACTTGTGATAGAATAAATTGAATCGAGCTTAATAATACCCGTCTTCATATTTTACAAATTTTATGAAATTTCACCTTTTTGTTAATCATTACACCAAAATATAAAGAGATACACTTGCTTACTGTGAGACGGAATATAATTTAGGCATGACGCTTTAACATTTTAAAGGGGTAGATGTTGATTTATACTAATTTATACTCATTCTCATGTATGAGACCGTCTTATACGAATTTTTATTAAATATAAATCCCACTATAATTAATTGAAAACAAAAGTTTAAATTACTTAGGCACGGACTTGTTTGTTACCATGTGTGATAAGGTGAGATAATGTACAAAAAGATTATGACTATGTTTTGTATGCATTTAGGTGCACCATGCATATATAATGTATTTTACAATCATGTAACTTATTAAACTGAAATATGCAACTTGTTACATTGAACTGTGCAACTATTAATATGAAAAAATAGTTACACAATTTAGTGTAAATAAGTTGCATCTTTCAATATAACAAACTGTATGATTTTAAAATACACTATGAATTAATATGCAATGCACTTATATGCACATAACACCCACCCAAAGATTATTTCATGTGATTGCATTATTCAATTAATTGTTTGCTCCAATAAATTAACTACAAGTGATATCTCAAGGTTCATTGTTATCTCGTATTTGATGTTATGCATTATTAGATGTGAATAGCAAATGTCAAAATTTGTTCCTAACTCAAATAAAAAAACCTAAAAATTAAAAGGAATTTAGAAAATTGAGTTAAAAAGTAGAAAAAAAAATCAGTATTTTAGCGACAAAGCTTAATTTCATTGCTAAAATCAGTATTTTAGCGGCAAAATAGAAAAAATTGTAGCTAAATTCTATGAATTAATATTTGCAACAAAATTATACAATTTCATACCTACAATTGCGACAAATTTTATATTTCATAGTTGTTGGGATATTTTAGTTTTGATGAATTATGTCAAAACATTATCAACTTGTGTTGTTGAAGCTGATTTACAGATAACAAGTTGAGGGGGAACGAGAGAATTTTGAGGGGAACTAACGAAAATGAATGATTCAAACGAGAGGTATCGATCGATGAGTAAGATGAGTTCTAATAAAATTTTAAGTCGCGAAGATCGGATGACCGATGACAAATGACCAAATCGATGATCGTAAGAGAAGGTTCATCGGAAGATGAGCAAAAATTCGAAATATGAAGATGAGATGATCAAAATCGACGTGGTTGAGATCGGATGTGCTAAACCGATATGCTAACCTAAAACCTAATGTACTAATCATCGCGATAAACCGATATCATGTGAGCATATCGCGGCAAGAAATCGGACAGCGAGAAGAAATCGAAATCGAAAAACCAAAATTACTAGAAGCCATTAAGAGAAGTCATAGTCATATTCATCGAGAGTCGAATATGACAACTAAAATTGTAATTCATGTCTCGTCTAAAAACTTTAGCCCGAAAGTGTCAAGATGCTCGACGAATAAGGTCCGTTGAAGTCAAAAGGAAAAAAAGACAACTTTGATTCCAGCTAAATTCTATGGATTAATATTTATGGATTTGAATGTGACTCCATCCAAAAATCCACACTATAAATAAAGATCTTCCTTCATTATCAAGAGTGGAAAAATCGTGAAACATCCATCAAGCCAAATCATCTAAAGATTCCCACCATAGAACACAGAGCAAGAAATACACGATATATTCAAGAGTGTTCTACCCTAGATCTAAGCACAAATGCTATATCCTAGAATTTTTCCCATCCTTAGCATTGAGGCTAAACAAATGTAAGGGAAAATTATTGGAAACCAAACAATCTTATACCCAAACCCAAGAGTCGGTTAAGTTTGTAGGGTGAGTGTGAACTTCGGAACATCTAGCAATCCCGAAAGGGAGGGTAGGCAATCCAAAGGAGGGTGATAAGTCCCGCTTTGAGTGTGAACTCGGTAAACATTTGTTGGGTGTTGGACTAACACGTTAAACTAAGTCCATTGGTTTAGTAGGTGCCCCTGATGATAGGGAAGAGTGGATGTAGGAGTTGGACTCCGAACCACTATAAAATCGTGTATTCTTTACTGCTTTATGTTCTTACTTGCCATATGCATTCGATTATAAGCAAAACACAACACATGTTCTTAAAAGCAAAAAATATGTAATCACTCTGTCCTCACCCCTGTTTTATATGCATCACAATTCATGTTTGCTTCACGCCGCAAAATGGGTTTTCAAAATCGGGACCATCAATAGCTAATTTTCAGAATAACGATGAATATTGTGTATCGTTCGCTAATATTTTTAGCGACAAATCATAAGATTTCATAGCTAAATTCAAAGGATCAATATTTGCGATGAAAAAAAAAATCATCACTATAATAACGACAAATTATTCTATTTTATAGCTAATAATCAGAATAACAACTAAAATTGTAATTCATCGCTAAAATTTTAGCGATTTAAATAGAATTTTTTTGTAGCTAAATTCTATGGATTAATATTTGCAACAAAATTATAAGATTTCATTGCTAATATTTGCGATGAAATATTTATTTAAAGAAATTTAGCAATGAAATTATATTTCCGTCGTTAATAATTTGCGATGAAACTCATATTTTCATCGCTAATATTTGCGATAAAACTCTTTTTTTCATCGCTAATATTTGCGATAAAAAACTTTTTTTCATCGCTAACATTTGCGGCAAAAAATTATTTTTCAAAAATTATTTTTTTCATCTAATATTTTGCGATATAATTAATATTTTCATCGCTAGCATTTGCAATGAAAAGAAAATATTTGTCACAAACAGATTAGCCATGAGTGCATTGCGACAAAGTTGGCGACAAAATAATTTCATCGCTAATTCATGTTAGCGACGAAAATATTAGGTTTTGCGACGAATTTTTTCGCAGCTATTTCCCCTTTTTCTTGTAGTGGATTGAATTCTTTCGTAAAAATAGAGCTTTTCGTGGGTTCGATTCTCACGAAAAGAACTCCACTCATATTAAATTGTCAACTTGATGGGTTTGATTCTCAAAAGCAACTCAACTCATATTTTAATTGTCCACTTGATCGATGGGTCTCCACTCAAAGATGGAGGAAAGAGAATTCAAATTTCGAGTGACGGATTGTGTTAGGAAAATTAAATAAAAAAAATTAATTTAACACTTATCTATAAGTTCGCACTTTTAGATTTTAGATGAAGTGGAATTCTTTCAATTTAGATAATTATCTTATAAACTTTTAAATTGAAATTAACAAAAAATATTATAACATTATCTGAATGGGACTTACATATTTATTAGGGATGAGTCAGGTAAACGTGTATGTAGGTTACGGATTATCCGAATTCAAATTTTAGTTACTAAAACAAATGAAAGAATACAAAACGCCTAATCTTGGGCATTTAATGAAGGTAGCTCATTTTCAGTTAAGGAGTCGGAGACATTTCATTTGACAATTAAGGACCTTTTTTACCCATATAAATTACCACATATCTCAAACCCCGTAAAAATCACTGAAATTGCTATTTTCTTTTAACGCTAATAAAAGTTATTTTCTCTTTGTTCTTTGTTGCTACTTCAATTTGTTGAAAATATGTCTGCAGTCTCTGAGCACCATGATCTAGGTAAAATTTTCGATTCTTTTTGTTTTATATAATATTATTTTGACCATATTGCTTAAATATTTATATATATGAAATATATTTCTACTACAACTTACGGAATTCTTGGATTCTTAGTTGCAAATGGGTCCACATTTTTAATGCTCAAATGGGGTTCGTAAAGTGTAGACAAGGTTTTTTACTTCACATAAAAAAAAGAATTTAGATTCGGTGCTGTACAAGAATGTGCGTGTGTGAATGGTGGGAGGATGCACTTGTACAACACCAAATCCCTTCCCCTCTTCTCATGTCATATGGTCAATATATTTGGATTTTTTATTGACAAGTATAATTAATTACCAAAAAACATGTCTGCCTCCCTAAATTCGTACTTATTTAAATAATATATTTTCTTTGTAGGTCTTCATATGGAATCGAAGAAGATTCACAAAAATGAAGTTGAAATATTGGAAGAAGAATTTCCCATGCCCAAAACCAAAATTGAACCAAATAGTGGGTTTCAAGCCCCGGGAATGAACTCATTTGGTCACTCGTTTAGGTAGTCACCAATTGTTTCAATTTATTTTATTTTTTCATGATTAGAAAATTAATCATATAGAAAAATAACTCAATAATTAATTATAATGGGTCTCTATATATATATTTTTTTAAAAAAAATCAATAATGGGTCTATATTGATAGGGACTATGATGCTGAAAGCGAGAGACAAAGGTCGGTTGAGGAATTCTACCGTTTGAACCACATTAACCAAACATATGACTTCGTGAGTGCAATTGATCAATTAATGTGTTTGATGAAAAATAAATAAATAAGATTCTTGTAACGTATTTGAATTGAAAAATGCAGGTGAAAAAAATGAGGGAGAATTTTGGGAAACTTGACAAAACAGAGATGAACATATGGGAATGTTGTGAACTTTTGAACCAAATTGTAGATTAAAATGATCCTGATTTGGATGAACCACAAATTGAACACTTGCTGCAAACTGCTGAGGCCATAAGAAAAGATTACCCTAATGAAGATTGGCTTCATTTGACTGCCCTCATTCATGGTATATACACATTTTTAACAGTATTAGTTATTTTTACTATTAATTTCATGGCCATAAGTAATATATATTATTAATTGCAGCTTTGCACAAGGTTGGAGCTTATTCTCACTTGATGAATGAGGAGGACAAAGTTAACCTAAAGTGGCTAAAAATATTCAAGTAAATTATTATTTATAGTTCCACATAATTAAATTATATTCTTCATTTTAAAGTCACTAGAGTTTAATTAATTAACATTCTTGTTTCGAATTTGAAGCAAATATGATCTTTATAGCAAGAGCAAGGTCAGGATTGATGTTGAGAAAGTGAAGCCATACTACCTCTCTCTCATTGAAAAGGTCCCTAATTAACTTTAGATAATTAATTAATGAGTAGGTCTCCGGTGAAATTTGTTCATAGTATAAAATTTATACCACTACATTTACAAATTAATACCACTACACTTATCAACTGATATCATTACATTTATAAACTGAAATCATAGTATTAAATCATATATGTACTAGTTTATAAAAATAGTGGTATCACTTTATAAGTGTGATGATATGAGTTTCATACATACCATGAACAAGTTTCACAGGAGAATTTGTGTTCATTTAATAATTCTCTTGTTCACATATATATATATATATTCCTACTTAATTTTGTCTATATATTTTTTTGCTAACATCATTTAATATTTATTGCAGTACTTTCCAGCAAAACTGAAATGGTAAATTTGGCTACGATAATAGAACATAGTCCGATGATTAATAAAAGCATAAGCACCCCGTGATTATCATTTAATTTCGAAGCTGCTTATGAATAATTAAATAATATACTTGTTTTGTGCTTGTAGTTGAGAATAACATACATGCACAATGAGTCGATATATACTTCTTCATTTGACCATTTCACTTGAATGTTAATTTATTTTATTTTTCATTTTTGTTATGCTAATATATATAAGTTCATTATTTATTCATGTTCTACTTTACATTTGAACTCTTGATTAGTTAATTAATTACTCTACCAAGAGCAATTTGAGAGATTTTATGTATTAAACTATTGCAATTAATTAGTCGTAAAAATATTGGATCGAATATTAGGAAAAATATTTGAATATACGTCCGTTTTATTATTTGAATTAAATCTAACTTTTATTTGTATTTGAAAATAGTATCCAAATATTCACATTTGAAATTTTGCACTTAAATTTCACTCTTTTCTTATTTCGATAGAAAGAATTTCACTAATATTTTAATAATTCAAGGGAGACTTACTGATAAGTACATTTTAGAATTGTAACTTACTAATAGATACAAAATTATTATGTATATGCATATATATTTGCATGTTTGTATTTAATTTTAACTGCATATGCAATTTATTTTGTATTTATTAGCAAGTTGATCCCAAAATTTTTAAAATACTATTAGTAATTTTTTTCCATTTTTTTCTCGAAAATTGTTTTAAAATTTTATGAAATCCCAACAATGTAACACATGCATAAGGTACATGTATCTACATAATAATCAACTAAACAAATTTACGTAGATGTAGTCCAAAAGTCAAAAGCTGCAGAATATCCAATATAATTATTATTTATCTAATATGTAAAAGGTATAGGTCGATTCATTGTCAAACGGGGTGAATACAGGAAAGAGAAATAAGGACTAAATACAATTGTATGAATTTATATAAAATTAATTCATTTTTAAATTAATATGTATATTTATTCAAATATTTGTTAATAGACAAATTCTCCTGTGCACCATTTGCAATTTAATTTTATGAGTTCTTTTTCTTATTTTTTTCAATTTTAGTTTAAGTTTTTTTTTTTTAATTTTAGTTTTTTTTTAATTTTAATTTTAGGTGGTGTTTTTTTTCTCGACCCGGACCCAAACCCGTCCCGAGTGGTTCATAGTTCACTCGGTCCAAGTGGTTCATCGTTCACCCGACCCGAATGATTCATATATGATTTAGGGTTCATTGTTTAGGGGTTAGGGTTTAGAGCGCATAGTTCATCCAAATTAAAATTGAATTCAATAGCACCAATTTGAATTGGTGCATGGGGTGCACAGGAGAGTGACTCTTGTTAATATATATACAAGTCAAATATATTCGAATCTTAAAAATAATTTTTTTTCTTAAAATTTCATTTTTCAAATTTGAATCTTCATATTCGAATTCAAATATTGAATTGTTGAATATAAGAATTCGACTCTTTTATGATACTACTAGCTTGCCAACTAGACATCACATATAGTAGATCATATGTGCTAGATATATTCCATAAACTAATTAGTAATTACACTCTAAATATAATAAACATTTTAATATAAATAATGATAACCTTTCGAACTCTACTATATCACAAAGCAAGTTTAGAGTAGGCTAGGGCAAAGGCCACTAGCTACTATCCATTGTGCAAATAAGAAATCACGCACGTATGATATATAACGCTGTGGGTGTTTCGGTTCAGGCTTTTTTCCAGTATTCCAACACACGTGTACGGCTAGGATTTGGTGAATTCATGTCAATGGAGATTTCCGAGGAAAGCGAGGTGATGATGGACGGTTGGCATCGCGAGAAAAGATAGTTCTAAAAATAGGAGAATCCAGTGGCCACAATCGCAGAGTCGGTCGCCGCCCTACCCTTTAATATCCATATTTTTATTATCTTGCATCACCAAACAAACAGCCGCCTACATCTTGTCGGTAAATTACCTGGAAAATCTATTATATTTCCTTTTTATTAATATACAAATACGATCAAAACGGTCCGACTCTTTTATACATTAAGTGTACTGTGCATTCTCTAATGTATTTTAGAAATTTATAATTATTACTTTGAAATGTTACGATTTATTACAATGAAACGTGTAATTATATTTTACGAACTCACGTTGCACGTTTCAATGTAATAAATCGTACATTACGGTACAATAATTTGCAAGTTTCTAAAATATAATATGAAATGCACAGTGCATTTGGTACACGTGAGACTCGATGAAAACCAATCTATTGGATAATTAATTAACACATGATAAAATTATAAATGACTAGTATTAAATTGATGTAAAATAAAGGGGTGTAGTGTATTCTTCTCCTATTTAAAGGTCATCATAGATAGTAAGCTTCAAGAAAGCGCTCCCTGGAGGAATAGGGTAGTATATTAATTATAGTACGTGTGTTTATATAAATCTTGAATTTTCTAGTTTTTCTCCTCATTCTTCTTTACTTCCAAAATTTTGAACTTGATTGATTATATAAGGTTTTTTTGTGGTTGTAATTTTTGTGTTCTTGAAGATGAGCTAGTTTCTTAATTTCAAGAAACAAATTATTATTATTATTTCCTTTTCAAAAGAAGAAATATTACACGAATAATTAAGTAGATCATGGAAGAAGATGGCTTGCATGGGGTAGATCAATATTCACTCTATTTTTCAACATCACATATGAGAAACCCCATGAAAATCCACAAACCCTACGACATGTTTGGTAACCCTAATTCAAAAGGACTCCTAAAAGCTCCACCGTTGCCTCTCCGTCAACCGCCGCTCCTTCCTCTTCCGGCCACCCATCTCCGCCGCAGCTCCTCCACCATTGGCCACTCCTACACACCTCCCAATGCAAATGGTCAAACAAGACACCATTCATTTAGCCTCAAGAAATCAAGCAAGATTCCGAAGAAGAAATTAACACCTAAAAGATCTTCAATGGGAGATTCAGATCATGTCATGTTTGAGGGTACTTTTTTGTTCTCTCCGCCGCCGAGCAGCCTGCCGTTGCCGACGTTTTGTCTGAGGCCAAAGCCGATGATCGGAGTAGACGATGCCGGGACCAGCGACGACCTCCAACGACTTTTTCATCTCCGGTGAGTCTTCGGTGAAACTTGTTCATAATATGAAATTTATATCATTACATTTATAAAATAATATCATAACACTTATCAACTAATATTATAAAAAAGTTAATTAAGTGTTATTAATATTTATTTATAAAAATAATGATATTAATTTATAACTATAATAATATTAAATTCATGGTATGAACAAGTTTGAAGAGAGTTCGTGATTTTCAATATTTTGCTGTATGGCATTAAAAAATCGAACAAGTTCTCTCGTTTTTGTTCTTGACTTTGTAAATTCCGATGCCATCTCTGTTGTTTTTAGAATGAGATGGTATGGAATTAAGTTACATGTAATATTAATTTTATATTATTATAAATTTTAAGTACAAATAATTTCTTTAACATTGATTCTCAATTCCCTTTTTATATATTAATTTTCAATTCTTTTTCTTAAATAGTTCACAGTCTAGTATTTATTTTGGCAAAGTATAGTGTGAACAAGTTTTACGGTGAAACTGGTTAAGGAGTGTGACTTATATTACTAAAGAATGTGACTTTTTACTGTAAAGGATGTGACGTTTTACTATAAAGAGTATTACTCATAAAAGTGAAAGATGTGACTTATATTATAGCAAATAGTGTCGGAGTGATAACTGAAGGGTGTGACTTATATTACTAAAGAGTATGTCTGTAAAAAAAAACCAATTTCACAGTGAACAAGTTTCACAGCATACCAACTCATTTATATTTCCTCATTTTTATTTTTTTTTTGGAAAAAAACAAAATTATATTATTGGGGGTATCAGGAATACCCCAAGAATACAGAAAAGAGATTACAACAGATCCTCAAACAACTCCGCCTTAGCTAACACATAGATATGGTTCTCTGATCCAATCTCCAATAGAGTTCCAATTGTTGATATAATTTTTTGCCTTTAACCAAAAAAAAGAAGAAATACGAATCTTGAACAACACGTCTTGATCATCTGGTTTTAAACCTCTGAACACAACTGAATTCCTAAGCCACCAGATATGCCAGATTGAACAGTGCCAAATCAACTCCCAAGCAATTTTCCACTCTGAACTTGAGCAGCTGCAGTGATGAATAAAGTGGTCCAACTTTGTAATGTTAGCCTGGTAATTAATCCCAAACCAACCGTACAAATCCTCCCATAACTTCTTGACAATAGCACATTTGAAGAATAAATGGTCAACATCTTCCTCTTCCCCTCTGCATAAGACACACAAAGCTGAATAGTTGATATTGAGAGCTCCCCTTTTGCGAAGATTGAGAGTAGTTGGGATCCTATCTTGGACCATTTTCCACGAGAAAGCGGCCACTTTGAGCGGGACTGCTTTACACCAAATAATACTCAAATCGTACCTCTGATAATTTGGAGAATCGGCAACATCGAATATAGTAGCATAAGCTGAACTAACTGAATACATCCCCGAGCCAGATTTGCCCCATTTCTAGTGATCTGTTTCCATCGAAAAACTCAGAAAACCAGCAACTCGGGCAATCAAGTCCTCCAACAAAGTTAGCTCCCAATCAAATAACCTCCGGCGCCACTCCCAAGTCCAACTTCTAGTACCTTCCACCCACTTAACTCTATCTGCAATAGTGCAAGAAGAGTTGCGATCAATTTTGAAGAGACGGGGCAATTTGAGGTTCGAACCACGAACCCAATTGTCCGACCAAAATCTGATGTTAGAACCATTTCCCACGACTTGGTAGCAATTGTTGTTAAACCATTCTTTATATACTGTTTCAGAAATAAGCGAGAGCCACCAATAAGACCAATTCTTCCTGGACACTTTGTAAGCAAGATAAGAGTAAGTCTCCCATGAACCAGGTTCATGCCATGAACTTGGATTACTTGACCCATTAAATTCATTTTCAACACATTTTTTCTAAACCACTAAACTTGACCCGTATTATACCCTGGGTAGGGTCAAATGCCATGAATTAAAAACCAAGTTCATAGCATGAACCAGGTTCATACAAGTGTTTGTCCAAAGATAAAAACTAATTAATTTAGGATTTACAAATATTAAGATCAAATATGACATCTTATAGTTTATATCTTTATTTCATTGGTTAACATACATAATAGCTTTTATTCTTGGAATTGTTATTTGTTAAGGTAAAGTATTAGAGTGGGTCTAATGTGCACCCGGGTGCACCGTGAACTTATAGTGCATTTTAGAAGTGTGCAACTATACAAAATAAAAACGTGCAACTATTCTAAACAGAAGCATGCAACTATGTTCCCACATTAACAGTTGCATTTTTCTGTGTAAACAAGTCGCACTTATTAGCATAACAAGTTGCATGCTTCTAAAATGCACTATGAGTGCACGGTGCACCCGGGTACATACAAGACCTAGCCAAAGTATTATGTGCACTATGTTCATCGTACACTATTATTACTATTGCTTGTCATAATTAATATTTAAATTGTAACGTGTTGATCCTTACAAGCAATAGTAATAATGGTATACGGTAAATATGGTGCACATAATACCTTCTCATTTGTAAATATATTATTGGATAACTATAAACTATAAGATGTCAAATATAATAAAAGACAAAAATTTGTATAAGATGGTCTCATACACGAGACTGTACAAATCAACACCCCCATTTTAAACTGTTAAAACGTCATCTCCAAATTATATTCCGTCTCACGCAAGTGTAACTCTTATTAAAATGTGTGTGTTCTAAATTGATCATTCATATCTTTCGGTCCTGAATTGATAATTTTCAACTTTCAGGTCTCGAATCTAACAGAAAAAATCTTTCAGACTGGAAATTGATAAAAAAGAATGAAAGCAGAATGAACCAAAGTTTGAGGATGTATTTTGAGAAATGCATAAGAAGAATGAAGTATATATAGTACATTATTTTTACCAATCATAAAGAGTTATGATGAGATGTTGAGTTTAAGGATCCATAACAACCATGGTGAAGTCCTCGTCCCATTTAATGAAACAAGTTGTTCTTTTTTTAAAAATCGTCTGCTTTTAGATGTTAAGAGCCTGTCGTCTCATGAAACCTTGGACCAGTAGGTGGAAGGCCCTAACAGATCTTTCTTCTTCAAATTCGATGCTTCAATTTTCACATTTTGGGACCCTACTGGTCTCTGCATTGCCCTGCAATGTTCTTACAAATCAATATTGTTTTGCATATAAACTGAGGAAGGAAACATTGTAATTTCAATATCATCTCATCAAATTTTTATAGGGTCCATTATTTGAACTTCGAGTCTTTTGGCAAAAAATACATGTCACCAAACTTGATCTTTCATATTATGAGTTCCTAAGAAACGCATTGAAACTTAATAATATCACTGAATTGGATGAAAACTCATGTGCATTCAATCACACAAGATAAATGATGTTGTATTAGACATGTTCAGATCCACTATTCTCGTATTGAAAGATTTCATCTAAACAAAATGCAAACTTTATATAGGTATAAATTAATTCATTTATTTAAAATGCACTAACAATGTGTAAAATAATTTTTATATCAAGGTTTAACCTTCAATATTAGAACAAATGCTCAATGTGTACTTTTTGTATCCAAAGTGGTATGGACATTGCATCAGCACCCAGAATCTTTGTTCAACAAAATCAATTTGAGGATCCTTCAAAAATAATTTTAAAAGTATTAACTGTTCTATTAAAACGTGTTCTTATAATTTCACTGAAAAAATGTTAAGTTGACGTACAAATTAAAGTACATAAATGATCATTAAATGATCAATCATAATTCATATATACGTATCCATTAAATGGAACATGTATGTTTGAAGAAACAAAATGAATTTACCTTAACATGCTTTGGTTGGGAATAGATGAAGAGCAAATATCCTGAAAATCCCCAGAAAACCTGTCCGAAACCAAAAAGAAATCATTATTGAGAGAATAAATATTCTGTAAAGATAAATCTATAATGTAATCGTATATATCAATCAGATCACTCTTAGAGAAGAAAGACATTAACTAACACCAGGATGTTAGGGAGACCTGCCCATTTCAACTCTAGCTCCATTTATGGATCTTTTCCTTTGTAAATTATACTTTCACTCCTGGACATTAACTATATGATTTTAAAAAATTAAAATATAACGTTACGTCAAAATGATTTTCTTATATGAAAAGAAATCAAGAGGGAAGAAATAATGTCAAACAGTTTTACCAAATTAAAACTAAAGAATGTTTAATCAAACAACTAATACCTTTTAATGAAACAACTAATAACTATTCAAAATACACACAAAACGATATTTATTTTCAACTGGTTAAATGAGCAAGAAATGTGTAGGGGAAATTTTTTGAAAAGAAGGTGGAAGGCCACCTAAAGTTACTTGTTCAAAATCAACTGATTCAATTTTGTAATTTTGGAATTTGCTTTGCTAATTTTTGGCTTTGCAATGTTCTTAATCATTACGTCTTGCATATAAAGAGGAGGACAACATTGTAATTTCAATATCATCTCATCAAATTGCAAAGTGACAAATAATTAACAGAAAATCGGCAAAAATGTCCTAATTTATAGTTCAAACTTCTCATTTGTCATATTATTAATGTGTATAGAAACGCACCTTTGTCTAATATAAATCCACTATAATTAATTGAAAAACAAAAGTTTTCAACCAATCAATGTGCACAAGATAAATAATGTTACATTAGACTATGTTATGATTAACTATTCTGTTTAAAATAATTTCATCTCATTTAAAAATGTAACTTGTATATAGGTATGAAATTAATTCATTTATTTAATTTCCCATAACAATGTGTAAAATAATTTTTATATCAAGATTTACAGTAAAAAGTTGAACTCAATATATCAAATTGTATGATTTTTTGATCCAAAGTGGTATTTATATAAGCAGTTTTTCGAGATATTCCCAAGTTTGTTCAACTAATGGACGATTTTCAGGATCCTTTAAAAAATAATACCAAAAGTATGAACTGTACTCATTAATCTCGTATTTGATATTATTTATTAGATGTGAATAAAATGTTAAAATTTGACGTATCAAATTAAAAACATATCTGATCATTAAATGAATGAAGAAATTTAGTTAAACGTTAAAAAAAAATGGATCAATTTTATGACAAAGAAGAAGATTGCTAAAATGAATTTACCTTAACATGATTTGGTTGGGAATAGATGAAGAGGAAGTATCCCGCAACAATCCCCAATTTCAAACCCCATTCCGAAACCAAAAATACCCATTATTGTAGTTTATAATATATTTTAGTTTTGATCTAAATTATTTCCAATCGTATATATCAATCAGATCACAAAGAGAAGGGGGAGACATTAACTAACACAAGAATGCTCAAGAGAGAAAGCTTCATATTCCCATCTCAAGAAAACCAGTTTATGGATCTTGATTTAGAAAATTAAGGGACTCAAATTCAAGAACTCAGAATTTAAAAAAATTAAAATATAACGTTACGTCAAAATGAATTTTCTTATATGAAAGAAATTAAGAGGGAAGAAATAAGGGAAATTCAAGTTTATGGGATGAAAATTAAAACCTAAAGAATGTTTTGCATTCAACGAGTGTATAGTTGGATCCATGCATAACGGCTTTCTTTAACTATTCAAGCCTCTCAACCCGGGGGTGTTTTGGACTTTTCAACCAGGTTATAATGGAGTCGAGATATCTCTCGGGGAATTTTTTTTGAAGAAGAAAGAAAGAAATTCGACTTGTGATAGAATAAATTGAATCGAGCTTAATAATACCCGTCTTCATATTTTACAAATTTTATGAAATTTCACCTTTTTGTTAATCATTACACCAAAATATAAAGAGATACACTTGCTTACTGTGAGACGGAATATAATTTAGGCATAACGTTTTAACATTTTAAAGGGATAGATGTTGATTTATACTAATTTATACTCATTCTCATGTATGGCTCGAATATACAAAGAATTTTTATTAAATATAAATCCCACTATAATTAATTGAAAACAAAAGTTTAAATTACTTAGGCACGGACTTGTTTGTTACCGTGTGTGAAAGTGTGAGATAATGTACAAAAATGGATTATGACTATGACTCCATCCATGCATTTAGGTTCAAATGCATATATAATGTATTTTCAATCATTATCTTATTAAAAAATATGCAACATCCATACATTGAAATCATCTAACTATTAATATGAAAAAAATACACGAGTTATACAATTTAGTGTAAATAAAATGTTATATCTTTCAATATAACAAATTGTATGATTTTAAAATACACTATGAATTAATATATAATGCACTTATATGCACAATAACACCCAAAACCCAAAGATTATTTCATGTGATTGCATTATTCAATTAATTGTTTGCTCCAATAAATTAACTACAAGTGATATCTCAAGGTTCATTGTTATCTCGTATTTGATGTTATGCATTATTAGATGTGAATAGCAAATGTCAAAATTTGTTCCTAACTTCAAATAAAAAAACCTAGAAATTAAAAAGTTTAGAAAATTGAGTTAAAAAGTAGAAAAAAAAAAACTCAACCACTATTTTATTCTTTACAAAATGTTCTTAATTTCATTGCTAAAAACAGTATTTTAGCTTAAAATAAAAAATTTGTAATAAATTCTATGAATTAATATTTTTAACAAAATTATATTCATTTCATCGCTACAATTGCGGGTTTTTCAAAAATTTATATTTCAATAGCTAATTTTCAGAATAACGATGAATATTGTGTATCGTTCGCTAATATTTTTAGCGACAAATCATAAGATTTCATAGCTAAATTCAAAGGATCAATATTTGCGATGAAATAAAAAAAAGTCATCACTATAATAACGACAAATTATTCTATTTTATAGCTAATAATCAGAATAACAACTAAAATTGTAATTCATCGCTAAAATTTTAGCGACGAAATAGAATTTTTTGTAGCTAAATTCTATGGATTAATATTTGCAACAAAATTATAAGATTTCATTGCTAATATTTGCGATGAAATATTTATTTCGTCGTAGAATTTAGCAATGAAATTATATTTCCGTCATTAATAATTTGCGATGAAACTCATATTTTCATCGCTAATATTTGCGATAAAACTCTTTTTTTCATCGCTAATATTTGCGATAAAAAACTTTTTTTCATCGCTAACATTTGCGACAGAAAAATTATTTTCATCGCTAATATTTTGCGATGAAATTAATATTTTCATCGCTAGCATTTGCAATGAAAAGAAAATATTTATCACAAAGAGATTAGCCATGAGTGCATTGCGACAAAGATGGCGACAAAATAATTTCATCGCTAATTCATGTTAGCGACGAAAATATTAGGTTTTGCGACGAATTTTTTCGCAGCTATTTCCCCTTTTTCTTGTAGTGGATTGAATTCTTTCGTGGTAACAGAGCTTTCGTGGGTTCGATTCTCGCTGAAAGCAACTCCACTCATATTAAATTGTCAACTTGATGGGTTTGATTCTCGCTGAAAGCAACTCAACTCATATTTTAATTGTCCACTTGATCGATGGGTCTCCACTCAGTGATGGAGTAAGAGAATTCAGCCCTCGAGTGACGGATTGTGTTAGGAAAATTAAATAAAAAAAATTAATTTAACACTTATCTATAAGTTCGCACTTTTAGATTTTAGATGAGGTGGAATTCTTTCAATTTAGATAATTATCTTATAAACTTTTAAATTGAAATTAACAAAAAATATTATAACATTATCTGAATGGGACTTACATATTTATTAGGGATGAGTCAGGTAAACGTGTATGTAGGTTACGGATTATCCGAATTCAAATTTTAGTTACTAAAACAAATGAAAGAATACAAAACGCCTAATCTTGGGCATTTAATGAAGGTAGCTCATTTTCAGTTAAGGAGTCGGAGACATTTCATTTGACAATTAAGGACCTTTTTTACCCATATAAATTACCACATATCTCAAACCCCGTAAAAATCACTGAAATTGCTATTTTCTTTTAACGCTAATAAAAGTTATTTTCTCTTTGTTCTTTGTTGCTACTTCAATTTGTTGAAAATATGTCTGCAGTCTCTGAGCACCATGATCTAGGTAAAATTTTCGATTCTTTTTGTTTTATATAATATTATTTTGACCATATTGCTTAAATATTTATATATATGAAATATATTTCTACTACAACTTACGGAATTCTTGGATTCTTAGTTGCAAATGGGTCCACATTTTTAATGCTCAAATGGGGTTCGTAAAGTGTAGAGAAGGTTTTTTACTTCACATAAAAAAAAGAATTTAGATTCGGTGCTGTACAGGAGTGTGCGTGTGTGAATGGTGGGAGGGTGCACCTGTACAACACCAAATCCCTTCCCCTCTTCTCATGTCATATGGTCAATATATTTGGATTTTTTATTGACAAGTATAATTAATTACCAAAAAACATGTCTGCCTACCCTAAATTCGTACTTATTTAAATAATATATTTTCTTTGTAGGTCTTCATATGGAATCGAAGAAGATTCACAAAAATGAAGTTGAAATATTGGAAGAAGAATTTCCCATGCCCAAAACCAAAATTGAACCAAATAGTGGGTTTCAAGCCCCGGGAATGAACTCATTTGGTCACTCGTTTAGGTAGTCACCAATTGTTTCAATTTATTTTATTTTTTCTTGATTAGAAAATTAATCATATAGAAAAATAACTCAATAATTAATTATAATGGGTCTCTATATATATATATATATTTAAAATCAATAATGGGTCTATATTGATAGGGACTATGATGCTGAAAGCGAGAGACAAAAGTCGGTTGAGGAATTCTACCGTTTGAACCACATTAACCAAACATATGACTTCGTGAGTGCAATTGATCAATTAATGTGTTTGATGAAAAATAAATAAATAAGATTCTTGTAACGTATTTGAATTGAAAAATGCAGGTGAAAAAAACGAGGGAGAATTTTGGGAAACTTGACAAAACAGAGATGAGCATATGGGAATGTTGTGAACTTTTGAACCAAATTGTAGATTAAAGTGATCCTGATTTGGATGAACCACAAATTGAACACTTGCTGCAAACTGCTGAGGCCATAAGAAAAGATTACCCTAATGAAGATTGGCTTCATTTGACTGCCCTCATTCATGGTATATACACATTTTAAACAGTATTAGTTATTTTCACTATTAATTTCATGGCCATAAGTAATATATATTATTAATTGCAGCTTTGCACAAGGTTGGAGCTTATTCTCACTTGATGAATGAGGAGGACAAAGATAACCTAAAGTGGCTAAAAATATTCAAGTAAATTATTATTTATAGTTCCACATAATTAAATTATATTCTTCATTTTAAAGTCACTAGAGTTTAATTAATTAACATTCTTGTTTCGAATTTGAAGCAAATATGATCTTTATAGCAAGAGCAAGGTCAGGATTGATGTTGAGAAAGTGAAGCCATACTACCTCTCTCTCATTGAAAAGGTCCCTAATTAACTTTAGATAATTAATTAATGAGTAGGTCTCCGGTGAAATTTGTTCATAGTATAAAATTTATACCACTACATTTACAAATTAATATCACTACACTTATCAACTGATATCATTACATTTATAAACTGAAATCATAGTATTAAATCATATATGTACTAGTTTATAAAAATAGTGGTATCACTTTATAATTGTGATGGTATGAGTTTCATACATACCATGAACAAGTTTCACAGGAGAATTTGTGTTCATTTAATAATTCTCTTGTTCATATATATATATATATATATATATATATATATTCTACTTAATTTTGTCTATATATTTTCTTGCTAACATCATTTAATTTTTATTGCAGTACTTTCCAGCAAAACTGAAATGGTAAATTTGGCTACGATAATAGAACATAGTCCGATGATTAATAAAAGCATAAGCACCCCGTGATTATCATTTAATTTCGAAGCTGCTTATGAATAATTAAATAATATACTTGTTTTGTGCTTGTAGTTGAGAATAACATACATGCACAATGAGTCGATATATATTTCTTCATTTGACCATTTCACTTGAATGTTAATTTATTTTATTTTTCATTTTTGTTATGCTAATATATATAAGTTCATTATTTATTCATGTTCTACTTTACATATTATATAGGTTTCTATTGAACTCTTGATTAGTTAATTAATTACTCTACCAAGAGCAATTTGAGAGATTTTATGTATTAAACTATTGCAATTAATTAGTCGTAAAAATATTGGATCGAATATTAGGAAAAATATTTGAATATACGTCCGTTTTATTATTTGAATTAAATCTAACTTTTATTTGTATTTGAAAATAGTATCCAAATATTCACATTTGAAATTTTGCACTTAAATTTCACTCTTTTCTTATTTCGATAGAAATAATTTCACTAATTTTTTAATAATTCAACGGAGACTTACTGATAAGTACATTTTAGAATTGTAACTTACTAATAGATACAAAATTATTATGTATATGTATATATATTTGCATGTTTGTATTTAATTTTAACTGCATATGCAATTTATTTTGTATTTATTAGCAAGTTGATCCCAAATTTTGTACTATTAGTAATTTTTCCATTTTTTTCTCGAAATTTGTTTTAAAATTTTATGAAATCCCAACAATGTAACACATGCATAAGGTACATGTATCTACATAATAATCAACTAAACAAATTTACGTAGATGTAGTCCAAAAGTCAAAAGCTGCCGAATATCCAATATAATTATTATTTATCTAATATGTAAAAGGTATAGGTCGATTCATTGTCAAACGGGGTGAATACAGGAAAGAGAAATAAGGACTAAATACATTTATATGAATTTATATAAAATTAATTCATTTTTAAATTAATATGTATATTTATTCAAATATTTGTTAATAGACAAATTCTCATGTGCACCATTTGCACCAAATCAATTTGGTACAATTTAATTTTAGGAGTTTTTTTTCTTTTTTTTTTCAATTTTAGTTTTAGTTTTTTTTTTTTTTTTTTCAGTTTTCTTTTAACTTTAATTTCAGTTTTAGGTGTTTTTTTTCTCGACCCGGACCCAAACCCATCCCGAGTGGTTCATAGTTGGTTCATGGTTCACCCGACCCGAATGATTCATATATGATTTAGGGTTCATTGTTTAGGGATTAGGGTTTAGAGTGCATAGTTCATCCAAATTAAAATTGAATTCAATAGCACAAATTTGAATTGGTGCATGGGGTGCACAGGAGAGTGACTCTTGTTAATATATATATAAGTCAAATATATTCGAATCTTAAAAATAATTTTTTTTCTTAAAATTTCATTTTTCAAATTTGAATCTTCATATTCGAATTCAAATATTGAATTGTTGAATATAAGAATTCGACTCTTTTATGATACTACTAGCTTGCCAACTAGACATCACATATAGTAGATCATATGTGCTAGATATATTCCATAAACTAATTAGTAATTACACTCTAAATATAATAAACATTTTAATATAAATAATGATAACCTTTCAAAAAATAAAAAAAATCACAAAGCAAGTTTAGAGTAGGCTAGGGCAAAGGCACTAGCTACTATCCATTGTGCAAATAAGAAATCACGCACGTATGATATATAACGCTGTGGGTGTTTCGGTTCAGGCTTTTTTCCAGTATTCCAACACACGTGTACGGCTAGGATTTGGTGATCATGTCAATGGAGATTTCCGAGGAAAGCGAGGTGATGATGGACGGTTGGCATCGCGAGAAAAGATAGTTCTAAAAATAGGAGAATCCAGTGGCCACAATCGCAGAGTCGGTCGCCGCCCTACCCTTTAATATCCATATTTTTATTATCTTGCATCACCAAACAAACAGCCGCCTACATCTTGTCGGTAAATTACCTGGAAAATCTATTATATTTCCTTTTTATTAATATACAAATACGATCAAAACGGTCCGACTCTTTTATGCATTAAGTTAATTGTGCATTCTCTAATGTATTTTAGAAATTTATAATTATTACTTTGAAATGTTACGATTTATTACAATGAAACGTGTAATTATATTTTACGAACTCAAGTTGCACGTTTCAATGTAATAAATCGTACATTACGGTACAATAATTTGCAAGTTTCTAAAATATAATATGAAATGCACAGTGCATTTGGTACACGTGAGACTCGATGAAAACCAATCTATTGGATAATTAATTAACACATGATAAAATTATAAATGACTAGTATTAAATTGATGTAAAATAAAGGGGTGTAGTGTATTCTTCTCCTATTTAAAGGTCATCATAGATAGTAAGCTTCAAGAAAGCGCTCCCTGGAGGAATAGGGTAGTATATTAATTATAGTACGTGTGTTTATATAAATCTTGAATTTTCTAGTTTTTCTCCTCATTCTTCTTTACTTCCAAAATTTTGAACTTGATTGATTATATAAGGTTTTTTTTGTGGTTGTAATTTTTGTGTTCTTGAAGATGAGCTAGTTTCTTAATTTCAAGAAACAAATTATTATTATTATTTCCTTTTCAAAAGAAGAAATATTACACGAATAATTAAGTAGATCATGGAAGAAGATGGCTTGCATGGGGTAGATCAATATTCACCCTATTTTTCAACATCGCATATGAGAAACCCCATGAAAATCCACAAACCCTACGACATGTTTGGTAACCCTAATTCAAAAGGACTCCTAAAAGCTCCACCGTTGCCTCTCCGTCAACCGCCGCTCCTTCCTCTTCCGGCCACCCATCTCCGCCGCAGCTCCTCCACCATTGGCCACTCCTACACACCTCCCAATGCAAATGGTCAAACAAGACACCATTCATTTAGCCTCAAGAAATCAAGCAAGATTCCGAAGAAGAAATTAACACCTAAAAGATCTTCAATGGGAGATTCAGATCATGTCATGTTTGAGGGTACTTTTTTGTTCTCTCCGCCGCCGAGCAGCCTGCCGTTGCCGACGTTTTGTCTGAGGCCAAAGCCGATGATCGGAGTAGACGACGCCGGAACCAGCCACGACCTCCAACGACTTTTTCATCTCCAGTGAGTCTTCGGTGAAACTAGTTCATAATATGAAATTTATACCATTACATTTATAAAATAATATCATAATACTTATCAACTGATATTATAAAAAAGTTAATTAAGTGTTATTAATATTTATTTATAAAAATAATGATATTAATTTATAACTATAATAATATTAAATTCATGATATGAACAAGTTTGAAGAGAGTTCGTGATTTTCAATATTTTGCTGTATGGCATTAAAAAATCGAACAAGTTCTCTCGTTTTTGTTCTTGACTTTGTAAATTCCGATGCCATCTCTGTTGTTTTTAGAATGAGATGGTATGGAATTAAGTTACATGTAATATTAATTTTATATTATTATAAATTTTAAGTACAAATAATTTCTTTAACATTGATTCTCAATTCCCTTTTTATATATTAATTTTCAATTCTTTTTCTTAAATAGTTCACAGTCTAGTATTTATATTGGCAAAGTATAGTGTGAACAAGTTTTACGGTGAAACTGGTTAAGGAGTGTGACTTATATTACTAAAGAATGTGATTTTTTACTGTAAAGGATGTGACGTTTTACTATAAAGAGTATTACTCATAAAAGTGAAAGATGTGACTTATATTATAGCAAATAGTGTCGGAGTGATAACTGAAGGGTGTGACTTATATTACTAAAGGGTGTAACTTATATTACTTAAGAGTATGTCTGTAAAAAAAAAACCAATTTCACAGTGAACAAGTTTCACAGCATACCAACTCATTTATATTTCCTCATTTTTATTTTTTTTTGGAAAAAAACAAAATTATATTATTGGGGTATCAGGAATACCCCAAGAATACAGAAGAGAGATTACAACAGATCCTCAAACAACTTTGCCTTAGCTAACACATAGATATGGTTCTCTGATCCAATCTCCAATAGAGTTCCAATTGTTGATATAATTTTTTTTGCCTTTAACCAAAAAAAAAAAAAAAAATCTGAATCTTGAACAACACGCCTTTGATCATCCGGTTTTAAACCTCCCGAACACAACTTGAATTCCTAAGCCACCGGATATGCAGATGAACGATTGCCAAATCAAATCCCAAGCAATTTTCCACTCAACTTGAAAGCAAATTGCGGTGATGAATAAAGTGGTTCAACTTTGTAATGTTAGCCTGGTAATTAATCCCAAACCAACCGTACAAATCCTCCCATAACTTCTTGACAATAGCACATTTGAAGAATAAATGGTCAACATCTTCCTCTTCCCCTCTGCATAAAACACACAAAAAGTGAATAGTTGATATTGAGAGCTCCTTTTGCGAAGATTGAGAGTAGTTGGGATCCTATCTTGGACCATTTTCCACGAGAAAGGCCACTTTGAGCGGGACTGCTTTACACCAAATAATACTCAAATCATACCTCTGATAATTTGGAGAATCGGCAACATCGAATATAGTAGCATAAGCTGAACTAACTGAATACATCCCCGAGCCAGATTTGCCCCATTTCCAGCGATCCGTTTCCATCGAAAAACTCAGAAAACCAGCAACTCGGGCAATCAAGTCCTCCAACAAAGTTAGCTCCCAATCAAATAACCTTCGGCGCCACTCCCAAGTCCAACTTCTAGTACCTTCCACCCACTTAACTCTATCTGCAATAGTGCAAGAAGAGTTGCGATCAATTTTGAAGAGATGGGGCAATTTGAGGTTCGAACCACCAACCCAATTGTCCGACCAAAATCTGATGTTAGAACCATTTCCCACGACTTGGTAGCAATTGTTGTTAAACCATTCTTTAGATACTATTTCAGAAATAAGCGAGAGCCACCAATAAGACCAATTCTTCCTGGACACTTTGTTTGATTTGAACATTTCCACACAGGCTTGCAAATCACCGTATTTCGAGATAAGAACATCAACCCACAAATTTTTGTTGTCCTTCTCGAGTAGACGCCATCCCCATTTTTCCAAAAGAGCGTGATTGAAAGCTTTGAGATTTTTGATACCTAATCCACCCTTCGTTTTAGCTTTGCAAATCTTTTCCCAACTAACCTAAGCGATCTTTCTTTCAACACCTTTTCTACCACCCCATAGGAAGCGACACTGAATTGAAGTGAGCTTTTTTATAACACATGCAGGGGCACGATTTAGAGATAAAGCATAAGTGGGAAGATTAGCTAAAACAACCTTCGTTAGAATAATTCTACCACCGAAAGATGGAAACTTGTTGTCCCATCTGTTAAGTCTAGACTCCATTTTCTTCACCACATCAGTCCAGCTTGCGCTCCTACCATAATTAGCACCAATTTTAAGACCAAGATATTTGATGGGAAACTCAGTTGTTTTACAATTCATCAAATCAGTCATACTAGAAATGATATTGCTCGGTACATTTATACCCGACAAAGTACTCTTATTGAAATTGATCTTCAGCCTCGACCACAACTCGAACATTCGAAGGATACTTTTTAGTACGATGATATTCTTACAATTAGCTTCACCAAAAAAGATAGTGTCATCCGCGAATTGTAGATGAGAAATTTTAACACACTTCGATCCAACAAGAACTGGAGAAAAGACACCCCTGTCAACCGCTTTTTGAACCATCGGACTAAGACAATCAGCTATCACAAGGAAGAGGAAAGGTGAGAGAGGATCACCTTGCCTTAAACCTTTCTCTAGCATAAACTCTTTAGTAGGACTCCCATTCACTAGGACAAAAATAGAGGCGGATTGAGTGCACGTTTTAATCCATTCACACCATTTAGGGTCAAAGTTCATTGCTGCCATCATATCTTGCAGGAAGGAGAAGTCAAAAGAATCATATGCCTTCTCGAAGTCAATTTTTAACACGAATATACTCTTTCCCTCTTTTCTGGCTTCGTCCACAACCTCATTTGCCACGACAACACTATCAAGAATATTTCTGCCTCTAATAAAAGCAGATTGATTTGGAGAGATAACATCCTCCAATACTTTCGACAATCTATTTGCCAACAATTTCGCCAAAATTTTGTATACACATCCGATTAGAGAAATCGGTCTAAATTCAGAAATAGAGGTTGGGTTCAGTACCTTTGGCACAAGAGTAAAGAAAGAGGCATTAATACCTTTCACAAATTTGGCATTCGAATGGAAATCAGACACAACCTTGCACATATCTTCTTCAATTAGATCCCAGAAACATTTTACAAAGCGGAAGTTGAATCCGTCTGGCCCCGGGCTCTTGTTATCCCCACAACCCCAAACAGCCTCTTTAATTTCACTCCTAGAAAAAGCAACAGAGGAGATTTTTCCTATCCTCAATATCTCTACAAGACCAACCCTTTAACTCGAGTTTGACGTCAAGAGAAGACAACTGAAGTTCTGTTTCCTTAATTTTAGATTCCATATTATTTCCTCCTTTCATCCTCCAAGTGTTGATTGATTGTTTAATAATTTTCAGTTTCTCCATGTGACCCCCATCCATCCACACTTGCATTGATCCACGAATGACGGATAATCTTCTTTAGCTCATCAATATCCAACCACCAGTTAACAATCTTAAATGGTTTAGGACCCCAGTTCACAGGGACTTCCATTGCAAGAGTAATAGGGGCATCATCCGAATAACATCTACGAAGGCCTCAGGCCTCTTTGAGTAGAAGAAAACCAATTCCTTGAAATAAGGAATCGATCCAACGTGGAAGGCTTTTTAAAGTCTTAGCTTTTGTATTTCATTTTTGTTTCTTAAGCCGGGATGTTGCCACTAAAATGCCAAATGAATATTTCCTATTCTCTTTTATAAAACGCACATTAATTCTCTATTTCTTGTACAGGTTGGAATACCCCTTGTACTCCAATTATTATTATGAATGCACTTTTTCCTGATTTAAAAAACAAAAAACACTCTATTTCTTGTACAATAGGTCTACATTAAATAAGAGATCACCTTGGGGACAGTTAATAAAATATGCAGCAAAGCTAATACAGATTGTTACAATTGAGGTGAATTAAGTTACATCAACTGTGATGATACGATTGAATTCTACGAGTTCTCTGTTTGTTTATAGGCGCAAATGGGGCACGTATAAAAGATTGTTTGTCCTTCATCAGCTGACCTAGTCTGAAGAACGAAAGAGACGAGAAAAGCTCATTACAACAGAAAATATGAAGCATCAAACAGTAATATCAAAATGCTTGTTGAAAAGCCAATTTTTTTTTACCTGTCTAGCAACATAAGCCATCCCCAAGTGCTGGCATGCTTTGCATTTTGCATTGTAATCCTGTTTCACAAAATGTAACTACAATATTAAATTTATTTTTCATTAAAAAGGACCCCTTAGAAAAGACCAAGTGTAACATAATTCTGACCATCTGTTTCAGTGCCCTCTCTTCTTCGATGTCATCAAGGGCAGATAGTCCTAACTCCCTCCTCATGTCCTGCAAAATTTGTAATGAATGTTGCTTAGATAAGAAACGATTAGCAAGTGTGATGGAATAACAAGGGTCAATCCTAACAGGTTTTGGGTTCCAGTGATTTTCAAGAACCTCAAACTTGTACTTGCTTCTAAATCTGACAATAAGTAGCCATGGGAAACTTGGAAGCCATAAATGCAATGCAGAACCTAGAAATTATTAAGGCCGACTATAAAAATAACAGCGCAACTTTTTTTTCCTTTTTATTGAAAATATAAATTTTTTTTTTATTCCACACAATTATGGACAATCACAAACCTATCTAAGCTGTCATAATTCCCTAAAACCAGTTTCATATGAAATATATGACACCAATATGTGTATTCTTCCATTTTTTCCTCTTGCACTCATGACAATGATCTTTTAAACATGAAGATAAACATTAATTAAATTAGTGACTAGGCTACGACACAAAGTTATTCAACAAGGGAAATCTTTATTACTACTATATGTCAATCACCCACTAATGTGTAAAACCATCTATTTTGAAATCTTGCCATCTATTTGAAATCTTGCTTTCTCATTGCTTTTGAGTTATATGTGGCACGTTATGCTACTTAATGGAGTATATTTTTATAGATAATTTTAATTATATTCTTCATTAATTTCGGTTTTCTTGATTGAACAGTTTAGGGTGATTGAAAGGAAAAAAAAATGTTCATATATAAATTGTATAAAGAGATACATTTCTGAATTGTAGGTCGGAATAATGGAGAAAATAATATGTTTGCAATTAGTCGAATTAAATAAATATATAAAATTTTACCAAAAATTAATTAAAAAAATTCAATCCATAAATTCAATATGCATCAACAAACTACTGAAAAATTTATGAGAATTAAGGCAAGAAAATCGAACAGCCTTACCTCAGAGCTGACTGTATAGCGAATCTCTTTTCTAGCAATCTCTGAGAAAATGAGAGAATTATGGCATCAACAATCCTCAACCAACAGGAAAACTTTATAACTCTAGCTTTCATGAAATGAGAACGAACACAAATACATAATTGCCTACACCATTTAATAGTAATGCTTACCAAATCATAATTCGTGTGAAGCACGGGTAGAATATCAAAAAAAGAAAAGGAAAGATTTCTCCAGGAAATTACTTCATTATTTCTTCAGTTCTAAATTGATCCCACATAGACACTAAATTTCCAGTAATACTATAATACAAACACAGAAAGGCCCTTATCCATTAGCTTAGGAATACTATCAAGAATAAATCAACTTCAACAAAATCGCCTGCTGATTCCGAAATTAAATGTATAAACCGACGCTTAACAGACAATACTAAAACACAAATAATCAATAAAAAAATGCATAATTCTGAACAGGAACGGAATAGCAAATCACCTTTGAGGCGCTTCTGAGATTTGCAGAGCGGGCATCGAGCGTACTTCGGTGTATCAAATGATAGCATACTCCCGCACATCTCGCAGAACATGAAATCACGCTGATGGCTGTAATCCGTCATAATTATGATTTTTACACAATAAATTCGAAAAACGATATATGTAAATACTATGATTTTCGGTTGATTGATCAGAAAATTTTAAGGTGATTGAAGAAGATTTAGGGCCAGGGTTTTAGCAGGGAGGAAGGTGAAGAGAGGTTTAAAGGAGTTATAAATAAACGGGTCAGTTAGTGGCCAACCCCAATATGTAGGCCCATCATAACTCAGCTTTACATTATCAATATTGGCCAAGGTTATTAGCACCCGCACTTCTCAAAATACCCCCTCCTTCCTCTTAGCCGTTTCTGGTAATATTGCAATAGTGATGTCTCTGTCTTTTTTTAAATTTTTTTGGATATGGACTCTGCTTGTTTTGAGAGGCTGAATAGGTTTTGAGTTGTATGTTTATAGTATATTCATTTGCTTACTACTTTGTCATCAATGGGAATCTATTCTATTCCTTGCTAGTGAATTTATCATTCCCTTTGGTATTAGTTTTGCTTAACAAGTTGGAAGGAGGAGGTAGTTGATATAACAACTACCTTTTGTTGTGGCTTAGAAATCAGGTGTTCTTACATTTAGGTATATTGAGTGAATTAATCGATGATAATGTAACAATCTAACTTCTCTATAAGAATTCCTAGATGAATATTATCAAACAAATTTTGTACATCCCCTAAGTATTTACATTATTTTGTTCTGTTATAATATGACTCAACCATTTATTTTTCTTTGAATATAATCAAATTTTACATCCCCAAGTAATTAAGATTATTTTAAGATGTTATAAATTTGTATTAACGCTGTATACCATATCATGTATAAAACTATCTCATACGAAAATCTCCTCTAAACAAAGATTATATGTTCATCACACCACTATTACAATCCTTGTAAAAATCAACACTCTATAAATAAAATGTTGATTTTTTAGGTGAGAAAAAGGGTAACAAAATAGAGAAAGAATATGTATAATTCACATTTTCAATATACATATAAATGTATTCGACTCTGTTAATATAAAGATGTTTAGTCCAAATAATTTTTCGAAAAATATATAAAAATTTTAAAAGTGCATTTTAACTACACTCTGTTATAAATTGACTCAAAAATTTATTTTTCATCCCATCCCCTATAATATAATACATACGCAGACATTGATGCTGTATATAAATGCCTCAACGAGAAGTATGGGGTTAAAGATGAACAACTAATACTTTATGGGCAGTCTGTTAGTAGTATAGATCACATTCTATGATACGACTTTATACACACTCCTATATTTCAATTACCTTTTGAGTATGTGGGTATTTAGTATTTACTTTTGGCCTCAATGTTTTATAGAGAGACATGATCGCATTGCTTTTAATACCCTTCAAAGTTTTTTTTCCTTATGATTTGAATGCAATACTATTATAATTTTCATGTAATACTATTGTGTTTTGCTAATAATACTGCTTTCTTTTCGTAATGTAATACCTTTCCAAATTTGAAATTTCCCTTGATGAATTGTCCATTTACAATTTATTGGGTCTGACCCGCTCCACTTACCAGATTTACTTTCTGTTTCAGATTCGTATTTATACATACTTTTCATATTAATCATTTTTGTGTTCTGTGCGTTGTGAACCAGACCATCGTCACTTTTGTCTTCTCCTTCAACCTCTCTCTCTCTCTCTCTCTCAGATTGTGAAGGAAAGGTGACACTAACGGGTGAAAAAAACAATGACAAGAAATGAGTAAGAAGAATGAGTCAAAGACTAATGATGATGATGATGATGATGATGAAATGGTAGATAATGTGCTTAGGAAAGAAGAGAAGAAGAAGGATGTTCCAATGATTAATTTGATGGTAATCAAGGTGGAAAAAATAGTGAATTATATAGTTAAATGAAACTTTTGAATGTAAAAATTGTAATATTGTTACATTTATCTATTAAATATATTATGTTAGATGTTTCCATGACTACTTTTATAGCAAACGTAATACTTTAAAGTGTAATGATATAATATTGTTAATTGTAATGTTGTAATACTAGTTTATAAAAATTGTGATACTATTATATTTATTTATAAAATATAATATTTTAGATGTTTCACAAACTATCTTTTAGTACTAGGATTTTTCCAACTGTTTTGGAAAGTAAAATTTTCTAAGAGAATGAAAAAAAAATCCCTATTTTGCAAAAAAAAAAAAAAAAAAAAAGGATGTTAAAAAATGAAAAAAAGTTTAAAAAAGAACGAAAATAATGCTCAATTTTGCAACAATAAAAAATTTAGAAAAGAAAAAAATGATATCCTAAAGATCGTAAAATAGATGGGAATTGAACTTCCAATACCATAAATGCACCAACCATCTGGACATAAGACAATTTTAAGTATTCTTTTCTGTTTCATGCATTTAATAGGCCGCTTTATTCTCCGGGTCAGACACCGCCCCATGACTTCTAGTTGTGACCCGCTAATTTAACTAAATTATCCTTTTTTTTTTCACATGTAAAAATTTTCATATAAGACCTACTTTTCCGGCAGTTGAACGATGGTGAGCGATCGTATGCAGTGATGACAGCCCCAGTCGAAGGGGGAGGGAATGTTCATTCATTTGTATTTGTATGTTGTATTTTCTTGTGTTTTTAGTGAATCTCATATTTGGATATGGTTGTAAATCTTGAAAACATCCTATTTTTTAGACTTTTCAGTTTCTGATGCAATATCTATCCAGACACAGTTCTTGCTGGATGTGCTCTACTTTACAGCGAAGTATTTCAGTTTATGGGGTGAATGCAATCACAAAAGAAAAAGATGAAAAATGTTAATTTTGTCATTTTAGCTATGTATTAAAATATTAAAATTAATTGGGTTGTGTATTTCCTAAAAAGGGTGATGCTAATAACCTGAGCCATCAATATTTTGAATAATGGCCCATTGTTTGCGGGTTAATTAGTTAAAAGTCCACCTTCGATTATCCTATTATTTTATTTTATGTTGTTATTTCGACTATAATAATTTAAGTATAAAAAGATGATAAAATGTCGTATAAGATGGTCTCATGCATGAGACGGGATAGAACCTAATACAAATCAATACACTCCTCTTCTAAAGTGTTAAAGTGTCAATACTCAATTTATATTTCGTCTCACAATGAGAGGATCTCACGCAAGTGTCTCTAGAAAGAATTATGATTTTTCTATTAGGATATTTAATTTATTTAATTCATTCTTAACAAGAATATTCAATAATGAATAACACTCATGTGAACCAAGTTCACACTATGAACTCTAATTCAATATGACCCATTTTGAGGGATGAGCTGACCTCAATTTTCGCCCTCAATTTATTCGTCACTGTTATTCTATTAAAACTCTCATTGTTATGTTATAAAACTATCACTGTTGTTCTATAAAACTCTCACTATTATACTATTTTTATTAAAACTCTTACTGTTATGTTATAAAACTATCACTGTTATTCTATAAAACTCTCACTGTTATGCTATAAAACTATCACTCTTAAAACTCTCACTGTTATGCTATAAAACTCTCACTGTTATGTTGTAAAACTATCACTGTAATTTAGAAAAACTCTCACTGTTATTCAGGAAAACTTTCATTGTTATTCAGAAAAAACTCTCATTGTTATTCAAAAAAACTATCTCTATCACTATTATTAAAATAAATATTATACGACGCTGGCGACAACGTTATTAACGAATCAATACAGAAACGATTCTACAGAAACAAATCTATAAACGATATCCCTACTTTAACAAATTCACCAAAGATTCATCTCAAAACCTTCAACCTTCTTTTCCACACAGCAAATTGCAAATATAAACATCAGCTAATACATACATTAAATTACCCCTTCTCTTAATCCCCAAATGGAAACAGAAACAAACAAAAACCAACGCGAATCTAAACTACATCGTGAGTCGTTGGTGCTAGTAGAGATGAGAAGGGAAAGTTTCGTCACTTCCGCTCCGTCACCGGCGCTGGGAGAAAGGAGAAGGGAAAGTTTTGTCGCGTCTGTTCCTTCGTGAATCACCGACGCTGGGATAAAGAAAGGGAAAGTTTTGTCCCGTCTGTTCCATCGCGATTCACCGGAGTTGGGAGAGAGAAAGGAACAAGCAATTTTGCACGAGAGAGAAGTGAAAGAGCGGTTTCTGGAGAGAGAAGGGAGAGGCGGCCTAAATGAAAAAGAAAGAATGACCCAAATAATTTATATCTGACCCGCTTTGTAGTATATGAGTCAGGTTTGACCCGGGTTCATAGCATGAACCAGGTCTACATAAGTTTTTGTCTTCAATAATTTTAAACTAGAATAACACCGTATGAATCAACTTTATTCATGAACTTTATCACTATACAAGTTCTTATCATTATTATACACAAAAATTATATTATTGTATATAAAAATTTCACTTTTTAAAAAATATTTTATTTTTTAAATAGTGATAATTTTTTTACTAAATAACATTGATATTTAAAAAATAAAGTTTAATGCAAACTTGTGTACAACGAGAATAAAGAGTTGTATGTTTTCCTTATATGACATAAAATACATTTCACCCTTGTTCCAAAAAATAATATATGCACCTATACATTCCCTTTACATTCTTCCATGTATTTATATACTCCTTCCGTCCTAATCTTTAAAAAAAAAAATATATGCACCTATATATACTTCCATGTATTTATATACTCCCTTCGTCTCAATCTTAAAAAAAATCTTATTGTTCTCATAAGAATTTAATGAAATAGTGATAAATTGTTAGGGATAAAAAAATTATTTATTAATATTTTATGTGATAAAGTAATAAAATGAATATGTTTATTTTAGGAAAAATTCTCTTAAGATTGGAACAAAAAAATGGAAATAGTTCCCTTAAGATTTAGACAGAGGGAGTCTTGAATCCACTGTTCCAACATTTTATTTCATCTACTATTCCACACTCTCGGATGGATGACACATGTCCACTTTCCAAATTTCATAATATATGCCGTGAACTTCTGTTAAGTTGAGAGCTTAACAAATCTTCCCTAAAATAAAAAATCAGAATATTAGAGCAAATCTTAACAAAAAATATATTCACAAGATTGTATCAAATCGTACCAAAAATTCATCAAAATTCGATGGAAAATCCAATTAAAAACAGAAATTCGCGGGAACAAAGAGAAGTCGCAAATTTTCAAGGGCAAAGTATAGTGTGAACAAGTTTCACGGTGAAACTGGTTAAGGAGTGTGATTTATATTACTAAAGAGTGTGACTTTTTACTGTAAAGGGTGTGACGTTTTACTGTAAAGAGTATTACTCATAAAAGTGAAGGGTGTGACTTATATTATAGCAAAGGGTGTAGCAGTGATAACTGAAAGGTGTGACTTATATTACTAAAGAGTGTGACTTATATTACTAAAAAATATGTCTGTTAAAAAAAACCATTTTTACGGTGAACAAGTTTCACAGCATACCAACTCGTTTTCAAGTTGTACAAAAGATGTGCTAGATTTGTTTTTCCTGAGTTTTTGAGGAATCTGTCGAATCCCCATGGATAAAGATGAGAGAGGAAATGGTCGTGAATTAGTGGGAATGGAGGTGTGTTTACAGGAGTTCATGGCAACTGGCACATGTACATCGTATGATAGCAATTAAATGAATTTGCTAGCCAGCTATCATGATTATCTAATTGTTGTTAATTATAAGAACTTTTTTGTATATAAACGTACATGTTTATGGTTGTGATTTATATCAATCTTTGTAACTTTTATAGAGTGTAATTTTTCTAATATAATTATAATATTCTTTGTTCTTGTTGAAGATATAATTGTGTTTGTTTATGATTTTATTAATTTCAATTTGGGAGCCGTGGGATCTCAGTCATGAGACAAATACTGATCTCATTCATCGAGCAACTAGTCACATGTACTTCTCTCACCACGAAGAAACGTTACAAGTGTTGGGGTTATACGTGAAAGTATGTTTTTACTTTGTATAACCTATGTATTAAACACTTATTTACTGAAATAAATTGTTTATCACTGTTGCTTTAAATATGATTGAATGTTATACATATTTATCGCAAACCGTTCATAGCACGTGTTACATTGTAGTTAACGTGGTGATACCAGATCACAGAAGATCACGTTAACAGTGCCTTGTAAACGAGTGTGTGTTTCACAACTTAGATAGATCTTAACAATCTATTGGTAGAAGTTGATGTGTAAGGCTCAGATTGACTTGTCTTGACCAAGAGATTACACTAGTGCATTCGATGCGCTGAAGCGGACCTGCAGAGAGGATAAACTCATTCGCACTGACTTAAGGGATGAAGAGTTAGACCTCAGTGGTTGTTGATTTCTTAATCTCTGTCACTTAATAAGGACTGTGTGTGATTAGTAGTTATTGCTTTGACTTATAAATGGGAAGAGAATCATTGCAACTTTGATACCCTATATCTTGGGCAATAATATTAATTGCACGACAGTTGCTAAATTAATACAGAGAATCGTGTGCTTGCAATGTCTTGCTTGATTGGTCCCCTTGGTGGGCCCGGAACATTTATCATACCAAATCTTGCAAGTGGAATTAATTTTCCGGTATGGATAATAAAGCTGGGATGTCCTTACTCCAAGGATAAATATATTAATTAATATAAAACTTTTCAGTGACTTAATTAATTAATGGACTAAATAATCTTAAACACGGGAAATAATAACCGGGAGCCATATTACCGTAATATGGGTTAAGTTGGATAGTGCAATATTAATTATATAGTGGCATTAATTAATATTAATGGGCTGAATTATATTGTGGCTCAATATTGGAATTCAGAAGCCCATTGGAAGGTCAATCTTAATTCTCCTAAAGGCCCCTCAAGTAGCCCAATTATAGTCCAATAAATAAAAGGTACTTAAAATAAAATAAATTATTGTTGCATTATATTTCCTTATTTTTTCGAAAATATTAAAGAAAAGAGGGAGAAGGATTTTCTTGAAAAGATTTTATGGAAAGGAGATAATGTATTCTTGGAATACAAGATTATCCCATAAATTCAAGAAATCTCCCACTTGGCTTCTTTAAGAGGATTTTTCGAAAATATTATAAAAGAAAGGGAAGAAATATTTTCTTGATTTTCTTGGAAAGATTTTATAGAGAAATATATGTATTATTGGAATACAAGAATATCTCATAAATTCAAGAAAGATCAAATCTTGCAAATTTTCTTGTAATTTTCGAAAATTAAGGCTAAATAAGGGTGTGAGATTTTTATGGAAAAAGTACACATGGAAAGAAGAATATATTGGATATATTCAAGATTTCTTGGAGGTCAAGAAAAGATATTTTCTAGCCCTAATTTGCCTTGAAATTTTTGAACCCTCCCTCAATTATAAATAGGGGATGAATTTTTCATCCCCAACTAGTGTTCCATGCGTTGGAAATATTAGAAATCCACAAAGGTGGTGCAACAATATTTTTATTTTCTTTTGTTTTATAAATAGTTCATTAGAGAACCTTCCACCGGGGTTATTGGACGAGGACTTGAGAATATTTGAGAATGACTTTTGGTGGGTATCCAGATAATTGATCATGTCTGTCTCAGATCGTCTCTCCAACGGGGTACGTTTACGTAAATTCCTAAAAATTCTGCATGCTAAGATCTTTTACGTGAAATATTATTTGCATGTCGTTGTTGGATTAATTATTATTTGAATTCACTTAGATAAATTCATACTAATAATAATTATTAATTTAAATTTGTGTTTATGAGGTCATCCCTATAGATCCTGGCATATGTTATCCCAACAATTGATAATTCCATAAACACAAAACTTGTTTATTGACAAATCACCAAAAAATTGGTAATCGTTACTGAGAAATTCACCGTCGTCGATGCCAGAAATACCAACGGTGTCGTACGCAAGAAAATAATTTTTGAATTTTGGTGAATTGTGGCTTCTTTTGGTTCCCGTGAATTTCTGTTTTAATTGGATTTTCCATGAATTTTGATGAATTTTTGCTACGATTCGTTCCAATCTTGTGAATATATTTTTGTTAAGATTTGCTCTAATATTCTGAATATATATTTTAGGTAAGATTGTTGAGCTCTCAAATTAACAGAAGTTCACAGCGTTTATTATGAAATTTGGAAAGAGGACATGTGTCATTCATTTAGAGTGTGGAATAGTGGATGGAATACAATGTTGAAACAGTGGATCCGAACCGAGTATAATATATATAACACTATTAAAAATTAAAAATATTTGGCTATTCATATAATAGAAAATATATATACACAAAAGTGTGTGCGTGTACAACAAAAGCATATATACTGTGCATCCTGCTAAAGCTATCTTTAAATACCACCCTTGGAAAAACAAAACCAGAGAAGTACATGCTTTGATGAGTTCAAAAAACATCTGCATTAATAATTTCAACATACACACATGGTTGAAGCCCATAACCGCCTTAAAAAATGGCCAACCAGGAGAACTATTCCATACACATGACATGAGTCATTGGTTATTTCAGCTCAATAAGGAATTACAAAAGGTAATGCAAATGCACCAACTTCAGGCAAATATTCTGCACGAGCCCACGATTCTGAGCTTCGGCAGCACGATGCGTTACCACCAATTCCGCATCTCTGCCTTTTCTCGTCTTGTTTCTCTCGATTCCTGAAGAGCCAGTCGGAATCATGTATATAAAGGCTCGTATCCTGAAGCCGAGGTGGAAGCCAGTTCTCTAGTAAATCTTTATATCGCAATTCTACACCTTGCATAGAATTTACTGCACAATCAGACATTGGTCTATTTGTTTTTCCATCCCCAATCTGCCCAGAAGGCAAACAAGTTTCTTTCCCATTATTTCTAATATTGATAATACCTTCGGTATTGCAGACCTCTTGCCTTTTTGAGGGCAATCTTAACAAGATAGGTTCCCCTGTTTCACAACCATGATGCATATAAGAAACACGAGCAATACAAATATGGAAAATACAGAAACACCAGTTGCACCGTGCAATTCAAGTGCAACTTTAAATGGTATTAGTTGTTTTACTGAAAGGCATTAGTTGGGCAGCATTAGTTGTTTTAACTAAACAGTATCAGCTGTGGTGCAGGATGTAGCATTTATGGGAAATGAAACTTACTATGACCATTACTATCGTCCTCAGGTGCTCGTTTCATCCTATTGCTGGTGTTTTCTGTGCTTTCACAAGATGAGGTGGGACCTGGTAAGCTATTAGGGTATCCATGCTCCTCTGTGAGGCTGCTCAGTTCAAGTTTCTCACATTTGGCTTCTTCACTTCTCGTCTTGGAAAACTTATCTTTATGATCCGAGCAAACTTGTTGTCCAATTTGACCCTTCAAAATATCAGACTTATCTGAATTTGGACATGTCTTGCCTTTCTTATTTTTTCTCCTCTCTCTCCTCTCCCTTTTCTCTTTCTTCTGCCTTCTTTTCTCCTTCTTCAGTTCTTTTTCCTCTTGGAGCTTTAGAGCACCAAATTTAGAATTTTTAGAAATATGGAGATCAGGAGGAGCAAACACACAGATTCAAATTCAGATGCATAATTGCCTTTTTTTATTTTAAAAAAAAAAAAATAGCAATCATAGTGAAGTCAATGGTCTCATAGACTCGTACACAATCATATTTTTTTTTCTGGCTATCTAACTCTTAGAATGAAGAGTTCCCAATTGAGTTCAAGAGAGAACTCATATTTTAACTCTTCAAAATTGATTAATAGGTTTCCTCAGGGCTGCATTATCGTCTAACAAAGCCTATTATGAAGTAACAACTAACCCAAACTTCAGAATATATATACTATTTCCATGATATATATTTCATCTTAGTTAGGCAACAGATCTCAAAAGAAAAACTCTCTTTACAGTTTACCCAGAAAATATAGATCTATATATCCTACAAGCAAAACCACAGAACAAACATATATATTTGCTCTAAATCTTAACCACAATATCCACTTATTGTCAAACAAGTGTCTACTATTATGCTAAAAGCGTTCACAGGACTACAACTCAGACTACGCCAGGAACCTTCAATACCAAATACCCCATATAACTTAACATCTGAAATACTGGGGCTTAGATCTACAAAACTCATGTTAATTATACATAATCCAATTTCAGGATCAAATAGACCATCCACCCCCAAAGAGATTATTGTCAAACAAATCAGTTCTACTATTATGCCAAAACGCGTTCATCAGGACTACAAATCAGACTACGCCAACCCTAAATCCACAATACCAAATACCCCATGAACTCAACATCATAAAAATAATCAAGGTTCTCCGTCCAAATCTACAAAAATTCATGTTAATTATACATAATCCAATTTCAGGATCAAATAGACCATCCACCCCCAAAGAGATTACTTAGAAAAGTAATCAGATTCAACAAACACCACAACGCAGAGATCCAGTTTGACCCCCAAAATCAGACATAAAACCCTAAATCCACAAGAATTACATGGATGAACTCATGCTCATACACAAATTAATCAAGGTTCTCCGTCCAAAAAGACCTTTTATCAATTTTATTTGATTTCCTTCGTTGCGCTGCTGTTTATTAATTCGGGGAACTTGGAACGGGAAGCACCGAGACATATTATTAATTTTATGTTTAACGAATCGGAGATTTATCGAAAATAGATGAACAATAATTTTTGATGAAGGAAATCTTTTTTTTTCTTAATTGCAGCCAAAATCAGGCGAATCGATTGACCCAGAAAAACGAGATCTAGGGTTTCAATATCGTGGAGATGCAAAGTCGGGCAAGCAATTTGTGGAGAGAGGAAGCGCTAGTATATATAGGCGTGGGAGTGGAGTCGGCGTTCCCCAACCTAAAAGACGCTTTTACCCTTTTATTTGATTTCATTCTCCGCTACGCGTTTTTATTAATTCGGGGAACTTGAATTATCGGATTTTAATGACGCTTTTACCCTTTTATTAATTTTACTTTTTAACATTAATAAATGGGATTTCTTAATAATCTAATTTTTTTTTTTTTAACATATATTTTCAAAAATTATTTTTGATAACATCTTTATATTAATCAATCGAATACGTTTATATGTATATTGAAAATGTGAATTATACATATTCTTTCTCTATTTTGTTACCCATTTCTCACCTAAAATCAACATTTTATTTATAGAGAAATGATTTTTACTGAATAGATTTAAACCCGTGTACTACATGATGCAGATAATATTGTTTAAAGGAATGCAAACCTTAAATATGAGATAGTTTTATAAGGCATAATCTAATCTACTTTAGATCTACCTACATTAGATTTTTTTTTTTCTCTCTCCCTATATAAATGGTATTAACAAGAGTCCCTTGTGATTTTTTTAGGTGACATAAGTCACGTAATCCTAGAAATGAAAAGTCAGTATCATGTGAAATTTCTTTCATATTTACTAGATGCTAAACTCAGTAACACTTGTATGCATTTATGTTGTCAAAAAAAACTTTTGTACACATGAATGTACTTATATTGCATTTCAAAACTTTTTAATTTATTATACAGAAAAATGCAACTTATTTATATTAAATCGTGCAACTATTTTTATGAGTTTCATCTTTCAATATAACAAATAAGACCTAAATGCCGTGTGAGTACTTAAATAAGTTTTATTTTTTAATTTAACAAATTAAATAATTTTAAAATCGTTAAAAGTCTTATTTATGTCTTGAATCTTACCAAACCCCACTTTTTACTAAATGAATCCAAATAAGACCTAGTATTAATTATCAAAGATAATATTCATTTATAATATAAGTTATACTTATAACGAGCAATACTATTTTTGTAGTATAATAAATCGTACCATTCTTTCTTATGGGTCTACTTATAAACCCAGGTTATTAGCACCCCTCTTTTAGGAAATACACCACCTACTCAATTTTATAATTTTAATTAGTAGATAAAATTCCAAAATTACCCTCACCCTCTCCAATGACTTGATCGCATCAAATAGTTTTCTGGAAAGATTTGCAGAACCATTTTTGCGAGAAAATAAAAACGCCATTAAAAACATCAAAACTTTGTCCTCACCTCCAATATTAGTAAGAACTCTCAGTTTTTTCTCCTTAATTGGAATCACCACAGCCTCACAAAATTTTCATAAAAAAAAAGACACAAAATTTCATCAAGTTGCACTGCTGCAACACCATACTTCCATTGTTCCTCACAGTAATGAATGAGAAAAATTAGAAAAAAGAGAGAAAATGATTTACTTCGTTCTTATTAGTTTTTTCTCAATTAAAGCATACACTTTTTTTGAAACCCTAATTGAAAATTTGTTATGGCTCTAGAAGAATATGGAATAAAAAAACAGAAAAACCAACATGAGGATCCACCGAACGATGTCGTATTCAGCCAATTGATCAAATTAAGACTGTACGGAGTTGAAATTGGGGAAAAAAAATCACAGACCTTTAATTCGAAAAACCCATTCGGCCCAAGAGGATTGGATCTTCACCATTAGTAAGGACGCTAAGAATGACGTTTACTCTAACGCGTCAGATATTGGGACCACTAGTGAAGGACATCATCACTCACTCATGTTTACTTTTAATCAAGAAAGAGAAAAAAAAAGTTAGTGGCGGTGTTGGCGGCGTGAACAAAAAGGAGGAAAAGAAAGAAATGATTATGCGTAAAATTGTGCGACTCTATCCTCTCCTCTCAAATTTCTACCTTCTTCTTCACTAATTTCTTCTAATTTCCTTATCCTCCATTTACATTGCGGTGTGTGAGCTCGATCCACTTTTTTCATTTTTATCTTTTATTTTATTCCCAGAGAGAGAAATCTTATATTCCCATGTTTGCCATATTTCACGTTTCTATTAAATCAAACCATTATCATTGTTGGTGTTATTTAATATTAATTTTTTATATTATTATTAAATTAATTTGGGCCATAACAATTTGGTATCGAGGCGGGTGATTCCTCGAGACTCGGCGTAAACATGGCGGATGGAACTAGATTGAAGGAGATCTGAAAGTTAGAGACACTAATCAATGATGAGAAAAGGGCATAGAGTGTTGATGCAATCTGCGATAGGAGCTTTGCAAGTTTCTCAAGAAAGGTGTCGCGAGAATACAATGAAAATATTGGAAGCAAATCAGAAAGCAAGGGTTGTACAGATGCAAGAGATCTCTAACCAGCTGCAATTACTCAACGAAGGAAAACATGTTGATGATGGTATTCTACCTTCACCAACCAGGGGAATCTTGTTCAACAGGGGAGGATCTAGTTCTCAAAGCGAAATGAGGAAACAACCACACTTACACTCCAATTCAGAAAATAGAGTTTCCAAAGTTTGATGGAGCAGAACCTAGAGCTTGGGTGAGAAAGTGCAACAGGTATTTTCAAATCATTAATACCATTACTGAGGATTGCAAAGTTTTGTATGCCACTATGCATTTAGAAGGCAAGGCTGAATTATGGTTTCAAGGGTTTTCTGAAACTAGAGGGGAGATTAGTTGGGAGCAATTTGTTGAAGCTATTTTGAATAGATTTGATGATATTGATCCAGAGTTAGTTATTGGAGAATTTCATAATCTAAAACAAACTGGATCAGTTGCAGAGCTAGTTGAAAATTTTGAAGAGCTCAAATCATATCTTCAAATATTCAAAAGAGAGTTGTCAGAGGAGTATTTTGTCTCAAGCTTTATCAACAAGCTTAGGGATGACATTAAGGGGCCTATATTAATTTTCAAGCCTAAGTGTTTTGAAGAGGCAGTGTCCATGGCAAGAAAACATGAATTAAATGCTGATGCGATTGCAAAGAGATACAAGCAGGCTGTAAGAACAGCCACTAATTACACACAAGAGAGACCCACACCAAACTTCCCTAGGTCTAATAACTTCAAAGGACCTCCTGGAGATAAAACAATCCTTAAGAAGGATGGAGAAATCAAATTGCCTCCTAGAAGGTTGCTCACGTAGTTTGAAAATGGCTAGCAGGAGAGAGAAGAAGTTATGCTATAATTGTGATGAGATTTTTGTGCCAGGACACAAGTGTAAAAACAGGCAGATTTTCATGCTCATGTCAAAAGAAGAGGAGGAGGCTCTTGAAGAGGAGAAAGAATTGTTAGAAGAATTGAATGAGCCTATCATGACTGAGGATATGACCATATCCTTAAATGCCATTGATGGGTATTCAAACATTAATACTATCAAAGTAAGAGCCAAGGCTTTTAGGCTAGAGATATATCCCTTGATTGATAGTGGAAGCACTCACTGTTTTGTAGATGAAGAGATCTGTTTCAAAACACAATGCAAGGTGGAGAATGCTATGCCTATGATGGTGACTATAGCTTGTGGAAGTAAAGTCATTAATAGGAAAATATGCCCAGATTTTACATGGGAGGTTCAGGGGCACAAGTTCACTTATCCCATGAGAATCATCAAGTTGGGGGGATGTGACATGGTCTTAGGAGGAGATTGGCTGAGGAAACACAACCCTATTGAGATAGATTACAATGACATGAAACTCTCAATAAACAACAGTGGCAAGAAAATTAGCATTAAGGTCATGACTCAAGAAGCTGAGATCAAAATCATTTATGGGGAAGGAATGCACAAGCTGCTGAAAGGTGAAAAATGTTGTTTATTTGGGAAGCTATATACTGTGCATACAACATAATATTCAAGTAATGAGAAGCTGGAAAAATTACTTGATGGCTTTGAAGATATATTCAAAGAACCAACTACTCTACCACCAACAAGAAGCATCCAACATTATATAAACTTAATACCAGGAGTTGTACCAAAGAAGCAAGCACCTTACAGGTATCCTTATGTGCAGAAAGGAGAAATTGAGAAGTTGATCAAAGAAATGTTGAGCGCAGGGGTGATTAGAGCTAGTCAAAGTCCATATGCTTCACTCATAATCATGGTGAAGAAAGAAAGATGGAGGGTTTGGAGGATGTGTGTTGATTACGTGTATTTAAATACTCTTCTTTCAAAACATGTATTTCCTATACCAGTAATTGATGAACTTTTGGATGAGTTGAATGGAGCTAAATACTTTTCTAAAATAGATCTAAGGTCGGGGTATTTTCAAATAAGGATGAATGAAGAAGATATACCTAAGACAAGTTTTGTCACACATAGTGGACAATATGAATTCTTAGTGATGCCATTTGGCTTATGCAACGCCCGAAAACTTTTTCAAGCCCTTATGAACCGTGTTTTTTGAGCTCTATTTGAGGAAGTTCATTTTGGTATTTTTGATGACATACTTGTGTATAGTCCCGATTGGGAAACACATGTAGAGAACTTGAAGTCTACATTGAAATTCTCGGGAAAAATGAATTATATGCTAAGAAAAGCAAATGTTCATTTGGGGCAAGAAGATAGAATACTTGGGTCATGTAATTTACGGGGATGGAGTGGCTCTGATCCTAGTAAGATTGAAAGCATGGTGAATTGGCCTAGGCCTAAAAACATCAAGGCATTGAGGGGATTCCTAGGATTAACAGGCTACTATAGGAAATTTGTTAAGGGGTATGGAGTAATTAGTAAACCTCTTACTAAATTACTCAGGAATGATTCATTTAATTGGGAAGATGAGGCAACCGAAGCATTTGAAGCTCTAAAAAAAACCATGACTACCACACCTGTTTTGGCACTTCCTGATTTCACAAAAACATTCATTGTGGAAACAGATGCTTCTGGAAGTGGAATGGGGGCAGTATTGATGCAGGAAGGAAGGCCCATTGCTTATCTAAGCAAAGCTTTTGGACCAAAGAACATGGGGCTATCAATCTATGAAAAAGAATTTATGGCTGTGTTATTAACCATAAATAAATGGAAGCATTATTTGCAAGGAAATCACTTCATTATCAAAAGTGATCAATTGAGCTTGAAGCACCTGTTAGATCAAAAACTTTCAACTACTATACAACAGAAATGGATCAGCAAGTTACTTGGGTTTGACTATGAGGTACAGTACAAAAAAGGAACTGAAAACAGGGTAGCAGATGTCTTATCAAGGAAAGATGAGATTGAAATTGAAGTGGTCAGTTGCAATGCCATTACTCAAGTACAACCTCTGTGGATGGAAGAGATTATCAAAAGTTATGAAGGTAATATAGGATTAAAAGAGATCATCACATCAAAGTTGTTGGATGCTCAATCTCATCCAGATTATACCCTTGTAAAGGGTATATTGAGGTACATAGGAAGGATTTGTGTTGGGGAAAATGGAGACATGAAGGGAATAATTATAACTGCCCTACATTATTCACCTTTAGGGGGGCATTCTGGAATACAAGGGACTTATCAAAGAATTAAACCCATTTTTCATTGGCTTGGAATGAAAAAGGATATCGAAGAATTTGTGAAAGAATGTGATACTTGTCAGAGGAACAAGGATGAGCATGTGAAGTATCCTGGATTGTTGAATCCATTGCCCATTCCACAGCAATCTTGGATTCATATTGTTATGGATTTCATAGAAGGGCCCCCTAAATCTGAGGGAAAAGATGTCATACTTACAGTAGTTGACAGATTTTCTAAATATGGGCATTTTATAACACTATCACATCGCTAAAGAAGTAGCTAGGGTCTTCCTGGATCAGATTTACAAATTGCATGGGATGCCCAAGAGTATTGTCTCAGACAGGGATAAAATTTTCACAAGCACATTTTGGAGACAGTTATTCAAACTAGCAGGAGTGAGTTTGGATATTAGTACTGCTTATCATCCACAAACTGATGGTCAATCTGAGAGATTGAATCAGTGTGTAGAGGGATACTTAAGATGTATGGTGCAAGGGAAGCCAAAACACTGGGCAAAATGGCTACCCTTAGCTGAATATTGGTATAACTCCAATTTTCATACTAGAATTAAGATGACCCCATTTGAGGCTTTGTATGGGTATCCTCCACCCCAGATTAGTCTTGGGCAAGTAATGTGGGATCTAAGTCCAAGTGTTGAGGACTTTGTACAAGAAAGGCAAAGGACGCTGAAAGTTTTGAAGGAAAATTTAGAAGTAGCACAACAGAGAATGAAGAGGTATGCTGACATGAAGAGGACAGAGAGGAAATTTGAAGTTGGGGATTATGTTTTCCTGAAATTACAACCCTACAGACAAGCTTCAAAGGGAGCTCGGGAAGAAACGATAAAGCTTGCTCCTAAGTACTATGGCCCTTATCAAGTCATGGAGAAGATTGGTCGACGAACACAAAACTCAAAATACCTCTTGATTCTATGATACATCCTGTTTTCCATGTTTTTTATTAAAGAAAAGAAAATTGGAACTAAGTACATCTCTAGCACAAAATTGCCTCAAATTGATAAGCAGGGCCATCTCAGAATATATCCCTTATCAATTCTTGATAGGAGGGTATACAAGAAGGGTAATGACATGGGGGTTGAATTGCTAGTCAACTGGATCAATCTTCCAGCAGATTATTCTACATGGGAGGATTATGATAATCTTATGTTACAATTTCCTAATTTCGATCCTTGTGGGCAAGGATCAACTCAAGGAGGGGGAAATGTTATGTCTCTAGAAGAATATGGAATAAAAAAACAGAAAAACCAACATGAGGATCCACCGAACGATGTCGTATTCAGCCAATTGATCAAATTAAGGCTGTACGGAGTTGAAATTGGGGGCAAAGCTATCACAGACCTTAATTCGGGAAAAGTCCATTCGTCCCAAGAGGATTGGATCTTCACCGTTAGTAAGGACACTAAGAATGACGTTTCTATCTCTAACGTCAGCATATTGGGACCACTAGTGAAGGGCATCATCACTCCACGCGGTTACACGCTGAAGAAAGAGAAAACAGTTAGTGGCGGTGTTGGCAGCGTGAACAAAAAGGATTTAAAAGGAGAAGAAAGGATTATGCAGAAAATTGTACGACTCTATCCTCTCCTCTCAAATTTCTACCTTCTTCTTCACTAATTTCTTCTAATTTCCTTATCCTCCATTTCTGTTGCAGGTGTGTGAGCTCAGTCCACTTTAATGGAGTTTTCCTTCATTTTTATCTTTTATTTTATGTCTTTCTGAGAGAGAGTCCTCTTATATTCCCACAAAAGGCGTGTTTGCCATATTTCACGTTTCTATTAAATCTGAAACCATTATCTGCTATTGGTGTTATTTAATATTAATTTTTTATATTATTATTAAATTAGCTGGGTCATAACAAAATTATCTGCCATAATTCCTTTCATCATCTAACCTCTACTCATAATACAGGATGACAGGAGCAGCGGGGCGGGGCGGTTGGCGGAGATAGGTGGCGGTGGAGTGTACGCAGCGGCAATTTTGAAAAACTGCTATGGTGGATTGTATGCAGTGGCGGAGGCGGCGAGCCAGTGATAGACGCGGTCGGCCGGAGGAAGGCGGCGGTGGGCGGTGGCTGTTTTGCAGAGAAATTTCAAACTCGCAGGACAGGATGGGGGGTGTATGCACGATTCTAGTTTACAAAGTAATGGAGAATGAGGGTTGAAGGATTATGAGGGAAGAGGGTAATTTCGGGAGTGCTGGGGGGTGTTTTAATCCTTAGATAGGTGAATTAATAATGTTGGTGTATTTCCTAAAGAAGGGGTGCTAATAACCTGAGCCTAAACCCAATTGTAGTTTGTAGTTCGGCCGGTCTATATGGACTTATGAGCCCATACATTTCATGGGCCGAGTCCCACAAAGTAAACAAGTTCTGAAAAAGAAGCAAATTAAGTGCCCATTTGCAAGCACTAGTATCTCCAAAAAAGTGTTGTTAAGTGATTTTTGTAGCAAAATGAAAAGTGATAAGTGTTTTAAAAATAAAGTGATTTTAAGAAGTGATAAAGAAAAATGTGTTTGCAAAAAAATCACTTAATTAATTAAAATTTACAAAAATAACCCTGAACCCCATTTTATCCTATACCATTTCATACGTGTGATAGAAATCAGATTTCCCAATTTTCTAATCCAAGAAATCCAAATCCAGTGAAACAAAGGGAAGCAAAGCTGAAGAACCCAGAAACAAAATTGAGCGAAGAAGATGGGTTAGCACAAGTGATCATCAAAGTGACAGAGTTGTAAGTACCACAAATATAAACCCTATATTGTATATTTGTTCTTTTCTTCTTCCCAAACTTGAAAAAGAACCGTTTGTACTGTATGTATAAACTCATCTTTGATTTCATATCAGGCCGTTTTTCAGTCGAATAAACGGCGGCCGAACGAAGCTCGTGGGACACAACTACAACCTTTTCTCTTCTCTTCTCCATTCTGGCAATCTGCATAACGATTTTCATAGGTCATCGGATATCTAAGTGAGCTTTAATTTTACCAGATGTGATCTTTGTTCCTGCAACCTATTTGCCAAAATCATATATTGTATATTGCCATTTTTTTCTTATTTTCTTGAATTAGGGTTTTAGTAACTTTTCTCAGAATGCATTTTTTGTAAAGAACTATTGAAAAAGGGATTTGTTCAAAATTTTAGTTCTTGGGACAGGATTATAGATATTGATGGGGCAGAGAGGAATTGCTCAAAAATTTAGTTCTTGGGACAGGATTATAGATATTGATGGGGAAGATTTCCTTCCTGTACTATTCAATTCATCATATCAAATAAGATTGTTTTGTGGTTCTTTTTTCTATCAGACCCCCTCCCCCAACATGACCAGATCCTTTGAAGCTAAGTTGAGCATTTGTAACAAAACTTAAATAATTCAGGCACTTGTATTCCTTCTTATTAATTGGCACCCACAACATTAAATATGAGATCTTTGCTAAAGGCAGAGATCACAACCTTCCTGATTATTTTAGTTATCCACTGCATAATACATCAGTTAAACCAAACATTTTCATGCATAACAATTTTAATTAAACAAAGATCATACATACATGCAACTTATAAAATCTATAAACAAATGGCTAATAAATTCAGATATTTATTCACATATATTGAACAAGAGTCACATTAAAGTAGACACAATAAATCACCAATTTACACGATTTTTGTTCACATGTATTGAAAGTTGTATAATGTTTTCAGTGCTGAAGGAAGCTGGATCATTAATAGCAAGCTCTACATCATCCATCTGCAAAGCAACCCTTGCAACCAAACATCTGATCGTGTAAGTTCCTACAACACATATTTTTTTATTGAATAGGGTAACACAAATTCACAGTAGAGCACTGATGATACATCCTGACCTTGATTACTAGACTACTAGTTTAGAAAAATGAAAGAGAAACTGCATTGTCACAGTTAATCTAGAGAAGACCCTGAACTTAAAAGTATAGAAATAAAGTTAGTAAAATACACATATATATGATTTAAAAGTACATAAATAGAAAGAGAGGAAAATCATGTTTCATAGTGTACTGGCTTTAAGTGAGCGAAATAGATTTCTGGTGGAATTACACGCGGATTCAATTTCGAGCTTCTCACTGATTGTATGGAGCTTGTGAAAATCATATTATTTCTATTAAATTTTTATTGTTGTTATTATTATCATGTTTGCTTATACATTATATATTTCAAAAACAGATTCCTTTGTTTTGAGTTGAAAAAGTACAAGATTCCTCCAAGTTTTCTTTGGATCAGAAAGAGCAAGAAACACTAAGACAACAAAACAAGAGACCTCAATCTATTTTGAAGGTATATCTCAAATCATCTTGTTATTGAAAATATGAATCTATATCATGTTTTAGTTTTTCATTCTATGACATTCTTTTTGTGTGTAAGATATATATATATATATATATATATATATATATATATATATATATGTGTTGTCCTCTACATTACAGATTATGCCATTAATTATGTATGATCTCTATAATTTTGTCTCATTGTTAGTTATACTATTAACTTAAATTTATGTAGTTATGGGCTCACAAATGCCTTGGGCAAGATTTTCTGAAACTAACTCCCAAACGCACTCTCAACCATTATCTCAATCATCTCAAAGCGTAGAAGGTAGTAGAGGTCCGCTCCATATAATGAAACCAAGTGTGAAAGCAAGTTGGGATCGTAATGCCATCAAGCATTTATCAAAATATGTGTAGAGGAGGTTCAGTGACAATAGGCACAGTAGCCATTTCAAAGAAAAATTGGTTGGGAAAATATCCAAAGAAAATTCCGTGAAACTACACAATCGAGATTATAAAAAGAGTGCAATTGAAAAATCGATGGGATGCATTAAAGAAGGATTGGAGTTTGTGGACTAACTTATTGAGAAATTCTATCTGCTAGGCTAGGATATTAGAAGAGGTAATTGTCTTGGCGAGTAAAGAATGGTGGGCTCAAAAGATACGGTAATAATACTTAAGTTATTTTTACTCAGTTCTTTGAATATGGTGCATTAATTGTCAAATTATGTTGTATTAATTTGATTTCTTTGTTTTTTTTTAGCTAATACCCGAAGCAGCTAAGTTTCAAGTACAAGGGCCTCTGTTGGTGCATGAACAAGAAATATTATTTTCAGATGTTGTAGCCACCAGACAGAGCGCATGGACTCCAAGCTCTGGTGTGCTCCCACCAAATTTGTTTGATGAACCAAATGTTAATGCTGGGAGATCATTTAATGACATCAATGAACTTGAAGCTGAGCATGAACCTGGGATTGAAATTGGACCCGATGACCTTGAATTTGATCAATTTATTGGAAGTGATGACACACAATGCACTAATGCCAACTCAAATAGAAGCAGAGCGAGAAGTGATAGTGGGCTTCATGAGCGTATAGTTCATAAGAAACAGAAAAAATATCTTCTGCTGATAAGATCGCAAGGTCAATTGACCGTATGGTTGATAAGTTTACTGCTGGCTCTCCTTCGTGCAATGATTCCACTGGGAGTACAGGACATTACACTATCAAAGAATGTGTTGATGTCTTATATACAATGTCCGGGGTGGAGGAAAATGATAGACTATGGATGTTGGCAGTACGATTGTTTCTGAAACCTGTTGTGAGGGAGTTGTTCTTATCACTTAGGACAAATACAGCTTGCTTGAAGTGGTTGCAAGAACAATATGAGAGAGATATACAATGAAATCCATCCTCAATACCCTCTGCTTATGCATCCCGTGGAGATTCTCATCACAATGATGATGCATCTTCACATTGAATTGATGTGATAATAGTTTTTGTTATGACTTTTTGTGATGTGCTTATTTAAAGATATGATTATCTTTTCACTCTATTTTGTGGGGTAATTGTGGACTGAAATGACAATTAGACTGCATATATGTAAGGAATGGTTGTTCGAAGACAATTTTTTTGGTGTTATTATGTAAACAGCATCTTGTTGTTTATTTTGTGCTTATATTTTTGCAGAAGTGATTTATGTATTCCATCTTTCATATATTTTGTACTTATACATAAATTGTCATTTTTTTCACAGAATGGTGGACAGGGAATCAAATATCAGTGTGACTTCTATAGACATATCATCAGGTGTTGATATTTTAGATGATGCTTTGAGTGAGAAAGAGAGTGATTGTGTTACATCAAAATATTTAGATGAAAAGAAAAAAAAAATTATGAGCGCTATTGCAATCAGTGCATCATCTTTTTATGAAAATTATTTGCATAAAACTCCTTGTTATGATAGAGACTACAGTGGATGGGCTGCATTAATGTCCATAATGAATGGAAATCCTACACGATGTCATCAACTGTTTAGGATGCATAAACATGTATTCTTGAAGTTGTGTGCTTTATTGGTGAATGACTATGGCCTTAAACCAACGAGGTATGTCCCTGTTGAAGAGCAATTAGCTACTTTTATGATGATTGTTGAGCCACAGGAAGGAAATAGACAAGTTCAGGAGTTTTTACAGAGGTCGGGGTTCACAGTTAGTTGATCATTTCATGATGTCTTACAAGCTTGTACAAAGATGTCAATTGATTGGGTCAAACCTTTCAACGATTTTGCAACTACTCCCTCCCATATTAAAGACAATTCAAGATATTATCCTCACTTTAAGGTATGTTATAATGCATATTTTGCAGAATATAAGTTAAACTAGTGATGATTTCATAACATACATCTTTAATTTATAATGAATTAGGATTGCATTGGCGCAATAGATGGCACACATGTGAAGGCGTCAATACCAAGTCATTTGCAAACTCCATACATTGGTAGAAATGGTAGGCCAACACAAAATGTTATGGTTGCTTGTGATTTCAATATGTGCTTCACATTTGTGTTACCTGGTTGGGAGGGAAGTGCCCATGATACTAGAGTTTTCTATTCTGCTATAAAAGATGCATCAAAGAATTTTCCAATGCCTCCTACAGGTGAGTTGTTTCTAATAGTTTTACTTTTCCTTTTATAACCAATTTGAACGTCGTACTAATCATTTTATATTTTTCTTAGGTAAATACTATCTGGTTGATAGTGGTAATCCCAACACTACAGGATTTCTTGCTCCATATAAAGGTCAAAAATATCACATTCCAGACTTTAGACAAGCCGTTGTGTACAATAATCAATATGAAGCATTTAATCATATACACTCCTCACTGCGTTCAGTCATAGAATGATCATTTGGAGTATGGAAGAATAAATTCAAAATTATGGATCAAATGCCGGTCAACATTTCATGGCCGAATCAAGTTGCTCTGGTCCCAGCTACTATGGCAATCCACAATTTTATTCGTATGTCTGACCAAGATGATGATGATTTTCTTGGTGCAGAACATAATTCAGGTGAACCTTCAGGAGTTGCTAACGAAAGCGATGGAGATAACCATTCTGGCAATTCACAACAAAATGACGTCGCAATGAATGAATTGAGGGACAACATTTGCACGTCAATCATATTTTCAAGATTGGGCATTCAAGTTCAGCCATAGATATCAGATTGGGCATCCTGTGAATTTTGATACGTCCTAGTGATATAGAGCAACTCTCTGATATGCTTTCTGACTTTGCTGTGTTTTTCTCAATTGTATTATTTTAGATGGAATCAACTGTGTATGATATATTTGTATTTGATGTTGAAAGCAGACCAATGGAATGGGAATGATGATCTCTGTGATTGATTTCCATTTCATGATCTTTATTTCTTGTTTTTGGTTAATGAATCATGAAACAATAATTTATTGGCAATCTTTCGTAACTCAGTTTTACCGTGAAATTGATTTATATTTTGTGGGTATTTTTTAACAATATTTTTCTTTTCGTTTAAAGGTATTGGTTTGATAGTATTAATTGTTTAATTAAAAGGTATTAGTTATTTTATTATGAAGTAGTAGTTGCAAAATAGGTGAACAATAGTTGCAAAATAGGTGCACAACAAAATTGGATTATTTGACAACTCACTAAACTTGACCCGTGCTAAAGAATAAAATAACAAAGGGAGAGGATCCGAGAATTTCATCTTAGTATCTATATCTGAATTCTGATGGGAAAAAATTATATTCCTCTATGTAGAAACTTCTTTTAGAGAATAAACAAGGGAGAAATACATCAATTTTCTTTATTTGAAGTGATGAAAATAAAAGGTATAAATGCAAGGGATTGAGGCATTGGAGCTACCAGGCAAGCTTATAAGTCACATAAATAAATGGTGAGTATGCAGTTTTGCTTGCACGTTTGAATAATGCAATGCTTTGGGTCAAAGCAAAAACATGGCTACATCTCCATTATTAGAAAAATTACTACACACTAATAATGAATCAACATTATCAAAACATGGCTACATCTCCTGCATATGGACATGAAATTTTTAAATAATTTAGATAAAACAATGTGTTAAAGATAAACCTGATTGTATGTATGCATTATTGTAATATCGTTAAATTGAAAGAAATCTTGGAAAAAGGCAGATCAGATCTTGACATGTCAGACCAAGAATAGTCATCTTGTGCGGATGTTGTTGTCTTATTGCGAAGGTGTTGACTGCATTTGTAATTTTTTTTTTTTTGATGGAGAAATAGTATTAGAAACTGTAGAAGTATCTCGAATTGAGAAAAAGAAGAGTTGTGTGGTACTTAATTGGCACTTGCCGAACATAATTTTTATTTCTTACAAACCAACTGTGATGTGGTACTTAGATTATAGTTATGAGCAAATGCTCTAAATCAGACATCAAATATTTATACGATTAAGACGAAGTGGAATAGGTCAAGTGGTTAGATCACCACTACCTAACTAAGCCGTGATTCATGGGAGGGGAGTGGAAAATAAAAAACAAAATATTTCTACAGCTAATTTTACTTGATTCAGTACACTAAATACATATTTACTTGCAGTAACAGTCCTAATTTAAGGGTCACAAGCCAAATCCTATTGCAAGTCTGATAAATTATTGAAGGACCTTGAACCATGCATTATCTAGGTAAATCTTAAACTCGTTTTTATATTCAGGATTTTATATTAAATATTAAGGACTGCATATGGTCTTCTACTGATATCGTCAGTGTGCTTTCCATTGTTCATCTTTTTCCAGGGAAATCTTTCCCAATTAAGTAATTGACATGGAAATAAAGAGAGATTTCTTAAAAGTGTATTGCATTATTTTTTTTTTGGAGTTCAATCCTGCTATTTATCAGTCTGTATTACTTCCTAATTCGCTGTATAATTTAGGACAAAAACTTATAGGAATCCGAGTTTACTTTGAACTCGGTTGAAACCCAATACAATTCAAAACCGCAGAGCACCAATAAAGAGACACCATAAATTACGAAAGGAAAATTGAATCAACATGAACGAAACAATTAAGCAACAAGTAAAAATCCTCAACCCGTATTCTACGTATTCATGTCCATGCAATATCGCCCTTAAGCAAAGAGGTATAAGTATCAGAGCCTGTGAGCCTGTGAATGAAACAAGTAAGCAAAGAAGTAGAAATCCTTAGCAACATTGCCCTTAATCAACTTTTATCTCCAATGACAATAATAGAAGAATAAAGTAGATGAAGAATATCATTTTCATTCTCCCAACATATTAGATTATTCTGAATTCTATCAACTTTAAAAAAACAACAATAATGCTTATTGAAAAGGGACAAGATTGACAAAAGTCACAGTACTAGCATTAGAAGATGAGTCCTTGACTCACCAAATCACACCATCTCGTGGCATATTAATTTTAACTATAAATTAAAATACAAAAGAACCACATATCCTCTTAAACATACGAGGAGGTGCCTATACAAAAAGCCACATAACCTAGTGGTATAACTTAAAGTTCATGTTTTATGTGCAAAAGATGTCCATCGACAAATTCTAGATACAAAAGATGTCAAAAGGGTTTATAAACCACCAACCATAATATATACCTTAGATTACTCCCTAATGATACCATATATTGTTGGGGAATAAGTTGCACAGATCTATTCGGGGTGAATATTTAAATACAAATTTAATTCTTATAATTATTACTAGCATGAATTAATCTTATATTAATTCAAATAATAATTTAACAACATATCATGCATATAATTAATTCACGTAAATCCTACGCATGCGGAATTCTACGAGTTTACGTGAACGTACCTCTTGGGATGGCAGTGATCTGGCTGATTAGACTAGCCAAAAGAACTTCCCAAGTATTCCCTTAATCCTTGTTCGACTATCCGGTGGTAGGACACTTGTGAACAATTAACAAAAGGAAAAAATAAATTATGTTGTACCACCTTTGTGGATTTACTAATGTTTCCAGCACATGGAATTGTACTTGGGAATGAAAGAGTCATCCCCTATTTATAGAGCATGGGTGGTCGAAAATTGTGGCAAAAAATAATGTGGGAAAATCTTTTCTTGATCTCCAAGAAATCTTGAATATATCTCCTATACTCTTTTTCCCATAATTATAATATTCCACAAAATCCCACCTACTCTATTGTTATGGATAATTTCGAAAATAATGGGCAAGATTCCAAGATTTGGATCTTCTTGAATTTATGAGATATTCTTGTATTTCAAGAAATACATATCTTCCATAATATCTTTCTCGCCCTTTATCTTTCAAAATTTTCGAAAATTCTCTTATGGATAACCAAGTAGGAGATTTCTTGAATTTAATGAGATAATCTTGTATTCCAAGAATACATATCTTCATTCCATAACAAAATTCAAAGAAAATATTTCTCCCCTTTTATCCATAATTTTCGAAATAAATGAGGAAAAATAAGCAACAATATTTATTTTATTTTAAACACCTTTTTCAGTTATTGGACTATATGTTGGGCTACTCAGGGGGCCTTTAGGAGAATTAAGATTGGACCTTCCAATGGATCTTGAATTATCAATATTGAGCCACAATATTATTCAAGTCCATAAATATTAATTAATCCCACTACATAATTAATATTGCACTATCCATCTTAACCCACATTACAGTCAATATGGCTCCCGGTTATTATTTTCCGTGTTTAAGATTATCTAGCCCATTAGTTAATTCAAGCCACTGAAATAGCTTTCCGTTAATTAATATCTTTTGTCCTTGGTCAAGGAACGGTTCAACATTATTATCCATACCGGAAACTAATTCCACTTGCAAGATTTGGTATGATAAAGCTTATGAATCTCCCAAGGGGACAAATCGAACAAGTGTACTTGCACATGATTCTCCGTATTAAATCTTTGCAATCACATGTGACCAATAATATTGCCCAAGATAAAAAGTATTGAATCCCGTTGATTCTCTACCCTTGATAAGTCAAAGCAATAGTTACCGATCACACGTGATCCTATTTAAGGAACGAAGATTAAGAAATAATGAACCACTGAGGTCTAATTCTTCCTCGTTCAGTTCTGAAGAATTTGTCCTCCTGTAGGTCCTATTCAGTGCATCAGTCATGCACTAGTGTAATCTCTTGGTCAAGACAAGTCAATCTGAGCCTTACACTTCAACCTTTCACGATGGGTTATTCATTTCCATCTAGGTCGTGAATGGCGTACTTTTAGTTACAAGGGACTGTTAATTTAATCTTCTGTGATCTGGTATCACTAAATTAACTACAATGTAACACGTACGAATTATTGAACAATTATGCAGTAAATATATGTAACATTCGATAATATTTAAAGCATCAGTGATAAACAATTTATTTCAGTAAATAAGTCCGAAATTCAGTTTTGATTATACAAAGAAAAAAACATACTTTCCAGTATAATCCCAACAATCTCCCACTTATACTCAAAGTCTGCTTTTAAGTATACTACAACATGTCTTGTGTAGATCCGTGACATCTAATGTCACCTACACGAACCTAATAATTTCTCCCACTTATACTCAAAGCAGATTGGCAACGGTCTTGACACTCATTCCTTCCACATGTCTCTCGAATGTATTCAGAGGCAGACCCTTTGTGAATGGATCTGCTAGGTTGTCTTCTGACGCTATCTTTGCCACATCTATATCTCCTCTCTTAACGATATCTCGTATAAGATGATATTTCCTTTCAATGTGTTTGCTGGCTTTGTGGGCTCGTGGTTCCCTTGAATTTGCAACTGCTCCGGCATTGTCATAATAAACAGTGACTCTGCTGGGCAAATTCGAAACCACATCCAAGTCCACTAGGAAGTTCTTGAGCCAAACCACTTATTTCGCTGCCTCGCAAGCAGCTACATATTCGGCTTCCATGGTAGAATCTACGACGCATTTCTGCTTGACGCTTCTCCATGTCACGGCTCCTCCCCCCATGCAAAACACACTACCGGAGGTAGATTTTCTGGAGTCTATGTCTGATTGGAAATCCGAGTCCGTGCAGCCGATGGGGATTGGACTATCTGACTGATAAACCAACATTCTATCCCGAGTTCTTTTCAGATACTTCAGAATGTTTTTAACTGCCGTCCAATGATCTTTCCCCAGGTTACTTTGATATCTTGCCACCATGCCAACAGCAAAACAGATATCCGGTCTCGTACACCGCATTGCATACATAAGGCTTCCAACAGCCGAAGCATAAGGAATGCCTTTCATGTCATCTATCTCCTTTTGCGTCTTAGGCACATTTTCTTGGATAGATGGATTCCATGTCTGAAAGGTACGAAGCCTTTCTTTGAATCTTGCATGCTGAATCGTTTCAAGACAGTGTCTATGTATGAAGCTTGCGATAAGCCTATCATCTTTTTCTTGCGATCTCGAGTGATCTTGATCCCAAGGATGTGTGCGGCTTCCCCTACGTCCTTCATATCAAACTGTTTTGAAAGCCATGCCCTTACATCTAATAACACCTTCACATCGTTCCCGATGATCAGTATGTCGTCTACGTATAGTACTAAGAATATCAATGCAGTTCCGACACGCTTTTTGTACATACAACTTTCGAACTCGTTTTGATCGAACCCATAAGACTTTATAACATGATCAAAACATTGGTTCCAAGCTCTGGATGCATGTTTGAGTCCGTAAATTGACTTCATGAGCTTACAAACTAGGTGTTCTTGACCTTTTTCAATGAAGCCTTGGGGTTGTTGCATATAGATCTCTTCATCAAGACTTCTGTTAAGGAAAGCTGTCTTGACATCCATTTGCCATATTTCAAAGTCGAGATGCGCAGCAATCGATAAGAGAATACGGATGGACTTAAGCATGGCTACGGGCAAAAAAGTTTCCTCATAATCGATCCCTTCTTTCTGAGTATAACCTTTCGCCACTAGTCTTGCTTTGAAGGTTTCCACCTTCCCGTCTTGTCCTCTTTTTCTCTTATACACCCACTTGCAACCAATGGGTTTGACCCCATTAAGTGATTCGACTAGCTCCCACACTCTGTTATGAAACATAGAACCCATTTCGACTTTCATTGTTGTTTGCCAAGAATCTGCATCCTTGTCTTGGATTGCCTCGTCATATGTCCATGGGTCTGATTCGTCTTGTCCGGGAATCAAGTCTGAGGACTCTCCTATTCCCATGAATCTCTCGGACTGTTTCACAACCCTCCCACTACGACGAGGTTCAGGTTGTGTAAGTATGTCGTTTGGTATATCATCTTGTACAGTTGGCATTGAGGTTTGCCCCCTTAGCTCATTTAAGGTAATCTCACTTCTGGGTCTTCTTTCGTTCATATAGTCTTCTTCCAAAAATCTAAAGTGGATGCTTATGACCACCTTTTGATCTTCGGGACCATAGAACATACACCCTTTTGTTCCCTCGGGGTATCCTACAAACAACCTTAATTCTGATCGAGGATCCAATTTACCGGCTTTCTTGTCCAACACGTAGGCCGGACACCCCCAAATTCTCATGTGTCTCATACTAGGCTTGCGCCCAGTCCACAATTCTTTGGGAGTTTTGGGAACCGATTTGGATGTCACCAAGTTCAGAATGTAAGCTGTTGTTTCCAAGGCATGACCCCAGAACAACTTGGGAAGATCCGCATAACTCATCATAGATCTAACCATTTCCAAAAGAGTTTTGTTTCTTCGCTATGCAACCCCGTTTTGTTGAGGGGTTCCGGGTGCAGTGAGCTGAGATGCAATCTCTTCATCAGATAAGTAGTTCAAAAACTCATCGTTGAGGTATTCGCCTCCACGATCAGATCGTAGAGACTTGATACATTTTTCCCTATGATTCTCTGCTTGAGCCTTAAATTCTTTGAATCTCAAAGGTCTCAGATTTATGCTTCATAAGGAAAATATAACCGTATCTTGAGTAATCATCAATAAAAGTGACAAAATACTCATAACCTCCTCTTGCTTTGGTTGACATTGGACCACATACATCTGTGTGAACGATCTCCAACACTTCTTTAACTCTATTCCCCTTGGCTCCAAATGCCCTCTTGGTCATTTTACCCTCCAAACATGATTCGCAGGTTGGAATTTGTTCAACTTGGAGAAACTCCAGTGAACCGTCTTTCACCAACCTTTGGATCCTCTTTGGATTTATATGACCCAATCTTAGATGCCAAAGAAGTGTCTCGTTCACGTCTTATGAACGTTTTCTTTTCTCAAAAATAGTTGATGTGTTATAGGATGCATTTCGTGAGTGGTGTGCACAGTTAATTGTATAGAGATTATTCGACAACGTTCCATGACAGATAAATTTATCAAAAAGAGAAATGGTAACAACTTTATTAAAAGTAACCGAATATCCATCATGAAAAAGTTTAGAAACTGAAATTAAATTCTTTCTAAAACTTGGAACGTAAAGAACATCTCTTAAAATTAAAACTTTATCTTCAAAAGACAGGTGCACTTCTCCCACTGCTTCAGCTGCCACTCTCGTAGCATCACCCAGTGTGATGAGGATCTCACTCCCACTAAGTTGTCGGGTCCGCTTGAACCCCTGTAATGTGAAACAAACATGATCAGTGGAAGCACTTCCCCTTAGCTGGCTTGTTCACACCTCCACTAATCTTCTGTGATCTGGTATCACTAAATTAACTACAATGTAACACGTACGAATTATTGAACAGTTATGCAGTAAATATATGTAACATTCGATAATATTTAAAGCATCAGTGATAAACAATTTACTTCAGTAAATAAGTCCGAAATTCAGTTTTGATTATACAAAGTAAAAAGCATACTTTCCAGTATAATCCCAACATATATTTCATATCAGCTCGTTAAAAGACGTGATAGTTCACGAACCCATGCATGAATCGACTGATGAAAATTGAGATGGTTCATCATCATCAAATCGGTCTCTCTTCGTACCCGAATTACCAACAAGTCCCATTTTTGTTCCAAAATATGGACCAAAGACAGATGGAGCAGATAATGGCAAAATGTGGTTGTAATCTCTTCCAATTGCAGATTGTTCGTCCTTGACATACCCATCCTCATCATCCCTAGTATCTACAATTGGGGGTGCAAGAAGCTTATCAATCTCTTTGATGATTTTAGTCGCCTTTCTAAGTTCTTCTTTTCTCTTCAGTTGACCGAAAATTATATCCAATCTAATACTCAGGCTGATGCTTGTACCTCTTTGCAGATGGATATTGCTGAAATTAAGACAATAATCAATTGTTTTCAACTAATTTTCTGTTTTCATGTAAAATTTATACAATCAAGAGAATATATGAAATTATACCTCTATGATAGCATCCCAAGTAGCATCTCTCGCTTCAAACTTACCATCGTCTTCGAGTTTGACACCGGCCAGTTACGTATATTTTCCCACAAGTCATATCTGTTGGGGTTATATCGAAAGTATGTTTTTACTTTGTATAACCAAACCGAATTTCGCCTTATTTATTTGAAATAAATTATTTATCAATGATGCTTTAAATATCATTGAATGTTACATATATTTATTGCATAATTGTTCAATAAATGCGAAGACGTGTTACATTGTAGTTAATTTAGTGATACCAGATCACAGAAGATTAAATTAACAGTCCATTGTAACTAAAAATACGTTGTTCACGACCTAGATGGAAGTGATCAATCCATCGTGAAAGGTTGAAGTGTAAGGCTCAGATTGGCTTGTCTTGACCAAGAGTTTACACTAGTGCATGATTGATGCACTGAATAGGACCTACAGGAGGATAAATTCTTCAGCACTGAATTAGGAAGAATTAGACCTCAGTGGTTCGTTATTTCTTAATCCTCGTCCCTTAAATAGGATCGTGTGTGGCTAGTAATTATTGCTTTGACTTATGACGGGTAGAGAATCAATGAGATTCAATACTTTATATCTTGGGCAATATTACTGGTCACATGCGATTGATAAGATTTAATACTAAGAATCGTGTGCGAGTACGGTTGTTTGATTTGCCCACTTGGGAGGTTCATAAGATTTATCATACCAAATCTTGCAAGTGGAATTAGTTCCCGGTATGGATAATAATGTTGAATCGTTCCTTGACCAAGGACAAAATATATTAATTAAAGGAAAGTTGTTTCAGTGGCTTGAATTAATTAATGGGATGAATAATCTTAAACACGGGAAATAATAACCGGGAGCCATATTAACAGTAATATGGGTTAAGATGGATAGTGCAATATTAATTATGTAGTGGGATTAATTAATATTTATGGGCTTGAATAATATTGTGGCTCAATATTAGATATTCAAAGTCCATTAGAAGGTCCAATCTTAATTCTCCTAAAGGCCCCTCAAGTAGCCCAAACATAATGTCCAATAACTGAAAAAAGTGTTTAAAATAAAATAAATTATGGTTGCCTATTTTTCCTAAAAATTTCGAAAATAATAAATAAAAAAGGGAGAAAGATTTTCTTTGAATTTTGTTATGGAATATAGATAAGTATTCTTGGAATACAAGATTATCTCATTAAATTCAAGAAATCCCCAACTTGGTTATTTATTAATCATATTTTCGAAAATCAAGAAAAATAAGGAGAGGAAAGATTTTCTTGAAAATATATTATGGAAGATATGTATTATAAAAATACAAGAATATCTCATAAATTCAAGAAGATCCAAATCTTGGATTCCTACTCCTCATATTTTTCGAAAATTCATAAGTATAAGGAGGAAGGATTTTTATGGAATATTTTAAATATGGAGAAAATAATATATGAGATATATTCAAGATTTATTGGAGATCAAGAAAAAGATTTTCTCATCCTTATTCCTACACTAAAAATCGTCCAAACCCCTTATTATAAATAGGGGATGATTTTTTCATCCCCAAGTGAAATTACATGTGTTGGAAAAATTAAAAATCCACAAAGGTGGTGCAACATAATTTTATTTTTTCATTTTGTTAAATTGTTCGCGAGTTCCTACCACCGGATTGTTGAACAAGGATAAGGGAATACTTGAGAAGGTGTGTTCGTGTGAACAAGATCCATCTTCTCAATGGTTGTCACTCCGAGAGATTAGTTCACGTAAACCCGTAGTAATTCCGCATGCGTAGGATTTATGTGAACTGTTTATATGCATGATTTGTTGTTGAATTATTATTTGAATTAATATAAGATTAATTCATGCTAGTAATAATTGTTAGAATTAAATTTGTATTTAAACATTCATCCCAAATAGATCCGGACAATTAATTCTCCAACAATATCTACCACTCAATGTCATAAATTTCTTCTCCACTTTTTTTATCGAAATAACTTTTCCAAGGGCAACTGAGAGTTTAGAAGTTATTTCGACCAGAGCTTCACCTTGAAGGCTACAATGATTAAGTTTCCCGTTTTCCTTGAAGTCGATCAACAGATTTGTAAGGATCTTCTCCTCACACGAAGTCCATGAAATCATTTCAAACATTTCATCTACCCTATGGAAACTTCTTTTAGCCATGCTTGAACCTATCACAAGATTAGCAAAAATATAGAATTTGGGTTGAAATAGTTTCAAAATGACTAACACTATCCACATAAATGTTAATGCAACACATCATAATTAGAAGTCTGCTTCATTAGTAACAAAACCAGAAGCTATTATTTATTGACAATCACGAATATATTGCCTTCATATAAATATAATCAATCGAATACTTTGTTACCTACGAAAAATGAAAGATTTTATTCGTCGTCTTTTATATATTAATTCAGGAATTATCATTTTACAAGTAATAATAGTAGACAATAGAGTATTACAGTTAAAGAAAAGAAAAAATAGACAGAAAAGGGTAAGTATATTGCAACTTGTTAGCAGTGGCAACAATCCGAACCACGTATAATAGTAGATCTCATGAACCTTGAGACAGTCCAAAGCAACCACATACAATAGTAGATTCATTTTTCAACTTGAACAATGAGAATATATATTATAAAATAAGATAAATGTGTACGTACAACAAATTTATATCTTGCATCACTTGATAATACTAGTGATCAATCTGCCTAAATTGCCTAAATTTTATGCATCTCTCAATTAAAGATTTGCAACGCACACATCTCTTTTAACTTATAAAATTGATATTCTCCATAAATGAGTTGAACACCCAAAGATTAATTGACGCCACATTTATCATACATGAGATGTCACACTTCAAGATTGAACCACCAGATCTTGTCTCAAATAGCTTTCTACTCTGTTTCTAAAAATCTCACTTAAACACCCATAAAAACTAAGATCAGATTATTGATGTAGTATAATTAATCAAACCCCAAATATTTAAATTATACAATTCTCTATACAAATTGGTCTTTTAATTGTACAGATATTGAGTTAGAGCAAAAGACGAGCACTCTGATCATTGTTCTCAATACTTGCCTCTGCTTAGTTTTAATTGATGAGCAACTAAATATCACAAGATTTTTCTTGTAATGAAACTAAAAAACAGAGTAATACACACAACAAATATTTTACTAATCATCATCTCGTGAGTGGTAGATAGACCAAGATGACAAGATTTTCGATTGGAAGTCAATCTCTGAAATTCAAGGTGAACAAAGGGGATAAACAAAAAAGCCCTAATTAAAAACAAACAAAAAAAAGATAACTAAGTGTACCCTTTTCACAAAGATTTCGAGACTCTTTGATTGGTTTTGCTAACAGATGATGGGTTGGGTCTTCGCGATCTCTTCTCGAAGAGATTTTGAGTGAGAGAAGAGTGATTTCTTCTTCTTTGATATGTTCTTCGCCGTTTCGTCTCTCCTCTCCCTCAATGAATAGCTGGATTTTTTTTTTAATATAAATTTGAGGGGTATAGCCTATAGGGGAGTGTGAGAATTGAGAAGCGCTTCTCGGACAGCCAGAAGTAACAAATTTCTGCTTGGCCAAAATTAATTATAAACACTTTTTTAAGTTGTTGCAAACAGGTGTGAAGTGATTTTTTTAAAATAAAAAGTGTTTTTACTTTTCTCATATGGTTTGCAAACGGGCACTGAGAAAAATAGAGCCATATTTTAAAAAAAATATATAGCCGAGTAAAATCTGGCGCTTAATTCGGAGCCGGTTCACAGAACCTCGACAGGTCACGTGCCGTGCACGCGTCCAAAGCCCTCCATTAAACCCCTAAACAGAAAAGCTTTCTACCAAACAACCATTTCAACTTTCTAGATTTCTCCCCCAAAATCATAAGATGTTTCGAAGGGTAATCGGAGTCTCCTCCGTCCGCCGTGCCGTAGGCGGCGTCGCTGTTGCTCCACTTGCCGGAAACCACGCCCACCAGAACCACCGTCTCTTCCCCGCAGCTTTCTTAAGCACGAACATCAACAAATTTCACTGGTTTTCGAAGAACGGTGTCTCGGATGAGCAATCTTCACGCGCCACGGCGCGTGGCCTTTCGGGGACGATGTTGTTCTCAGTGGCGGCATCCTCGGTTGTGGAAGAGGTTGATGCAAAGGAGGCCGTGCATAAAGTTTTCCGGCCGGAGGACGTCGTTCTGTATCAGTATGAAGCTTGCCCTTTCTGTAACAAGGTCAAAGGTAATCCTCTTCGCTTCTCACTTTTCAGCCTTTTCTGATTTAATTTCTTAATTTACACATTTGATTTGCACATTTCGTAGTTTCGAATTTGACAGAAAATGACGGGGGAAAAAACAATTTCATTTGGATTATTATTTTGTGAGCTAATTAATATAGGAGAGTGGTGTTTACTGTTTAATGTACAAATTATCTATTCTGTAATATTTGGAATTGCATCGCTATGTTCTGCAATATTCACTTGTTTAACTTGTAAATAAATTAATGTTAAAGTCTAGCGAAATGTGGAAATTTTGGTGCCGAGATTTCAGAAGACCTCTTCATTGAGTAGATATTCATCTTGTTTACGTTTTCTCGGATGTTATCTTGGGATAAGATTAGTTCGAATTGAGCATGAATCATTTGATGGGAGCATTGTTTTGGTTATCATTTGCAACGTGTAACTTACGAGTATTAGATATCCCTTTGGTTTATTATAAACGTTAGATGAGTTTGAAGTCTAAATCTTTTGGTGTGTATTTTGTGTACACAGAGACGGACCTAGAAATTTTACCGAGTGGGGCCCAATTTATAACATAGTGTAACTAAATGCACTTTAGAATTTTTATATATTTTCGAAAATTATTTGGACTAAACATTTTTATATTAACAGAGTCGAATACATTTATATGTATATTGAAAATGTGAATTATACATATTATTTCTCTATTTTGTTACCCCTTTCTCACCTAAAAATCAACATTTTATTTATAGAGTGTTAATTTTTACAAGGATTAGTAATAGTGGTGTACAGTGAACATGATGCACATAATACTTTGTTTAAAGGAGACAGACATTCGTATGACATAGTTTTATACATGATATAGGGTATAATCTATAACACAAATAATACTCATTCTTCCAAAATATTAGAGCGTTAATACACAATTTATGCTTCGCCTTACTATGAGACTGTCTCATACAGGTATGTCTTAATTATAAGTATATATATATAAGAAATTCAAGTGGGGTCAGGGGGGCCCAGTGACCCCCCTCGCTCCAAGGTAGGTCCGTCGGTGTGTGTACACATGGAAGGGTAAAAACAGAAGCTCAAGGAACTGTGATTTCTTACATTTCCATTATTTTAGTGAATTAAGAATTTAAGAAGCAAAATACACTAGCAGAGGATCTGCTTCAACTATGTCTAGTTCTGTTTGGTATTACGAGACTTTGTTTTACTGAAATTGAAAGTTGATTCATTAAACAATTCAAATCATGGAATTTTTTTGTGATTTCTGTATTGTGAAGAACAAATATATCCGAGACTCTAATATGAAGAACAAATATGTCTGAGACTCTAATATGATAACAAGTTTCAGATACTCTACTTTCTTAAGGTCACTGTTAACTGAATCTGTAGGCTTCGATGAAAATAAATGTTTTCACCTCTAGAAGCTCAAGTAGAGGTAAATATTAATACCCTGAAAGGAACTGAGATATTAAAAGCAATCTTTACCCCTTGTGAATCCTTTCAACTTACAATCTTTAGTTAATGTAGGATGTTACATGAATGACCTAGTACTAGTAATACCCTTTTCTACTTTGCAGTTTTAATTTACATCATAAGTTACTGTGCTGTTTTTAGAACAAGTTAATAATTTTTGTTGTAAAAATTGGAAAGCAGGTGCTATGCACAACGAAAAATGATCTGATTTCTACTCTTTTGGTGATTCTTTTCTTCACTTGATATCTTGCATGACATTGAACGATATGTATGTATATGTATTAGCATTCCTGGATTATAATGATATACCATACAAAATTGTGGAGGTCAACCCGATTAGCAGAAAGGAAATCAAGTGGTCCGATTACAAGAAAGTGCCGGTACTGATGGTTGATGGTGAACAAATGGTTGATTCATCAGGTATTGAGTTTACAGAACTAGCCCTAATCTCATGCAGTAAACGCTTGTATTATGTCATTGATCTTTCTCTCTGTATAATGGATAAGCTGATCCCAAAGATCTGTTCTCTCTTATTGCCTTCTCTATGTAGATATGATAGATAAGTTGGCTGAGAAGATTAACCCTGATCTTCGTCCTGACTCTGTTGAGGCAGATAGTGAAGAGAAGAAATGGCGTGGGTACGTGTTTCTAATATTTTATCAGCTAAATCTTGACTTTTCCCTTTTATGTTTCCCCCTTTTTTGCATGCATAACCTAAAATAATTAGAAATAACCAAACTGATATATAAAAGGACATATGAACTTTTAATCAATGAAAGTCACGGGAGCTTTTCTCAATCTTCACATGTGATAGTGTGATGCGAATTTCATGTGCTGGAGACAACCATATATAGTGTGATGCGAAGTTCATGTGTTGGAGACAACCATATAACCATGAATCGAGCATTTGCAGATCTATATAATAATATTTGCACCTTTATAATACCTTTAAGCATTGCATTTGTAACTATTATTAACAAACAGTTGGTTTTACTTTGAGTATGGCCTATTTCATGTTAAATCTCATTGTTGCAGTTGGGTGGACAATCACTTGGTGCATATGTTGTCACCAAATATATACCGTACCACTTCCGAGGCCCTAGAGTCATTTGAATACATCACTACTCATGGTAAGAATCTTTTAGTATCACTCACATTTGCTTAGTTTAAGTGATTGAATTTAGAAATACTGTTATAAATTAGCAATTTACTAACTTATTCTTTCAAGGCATATGATTACAATATATATTGTCTTCAAGTGTGTTCCAATTTACATGGGCCATCAATATTTTTATGTCTTTGGTTATTTTCGTGCTAAATTTAACTTTATTTGCACTGATATTGCAGGTAACTTCAGTTTCACTGAGAGAATAACAGCAAAATATGCTGGAGCTGCTGCAATGTATTTTGTTTCGAAGAAATTGAAGAAACGACACAACATCACTGATGAACGTGCAGCTTTATATGATGCTGCCGAAACGTGGGTAGATGCTCTCAAGGGTCGAGATTTTCTAGGTTCAAACTCCTCAGTTGATCATATTTTGCTCCAATGATATAGATTATTGGGGGATAATATCATTTTTGGTCCATTATATTTACCTTATTTAAGTTCTGGTCCCCCCTCTTTCACTCACTGTCAAATTTGGTCCTGGGAGTACACTTTTACTCCAAAATCTTGTCCCACCATTAGTTGACCATCCATTGACTAAAAAGATCAACTATTTTGGGTGCTACATGTCATAATTAAAAGTTTTTTTCAATAACTGCAATTAAGCAAAAAAGAAGATTTAATTTGGCACCCCAAAATTGTAGATTTCGTCAGTCAACCGATCAACTAATGATGAGACCAAATGTGGGAGTAAATGTTTACTTCCAGAACCAAATTTTATAGTGAATGAAAGAGGGGGACTAGAAAAAAAAACTTCAGGAACCAAAAATAATATTATTCCAATTATTAGCTTAAAAGACGCATATGAAATATGTTAAACTTTTTACCTTCATAACCAGGTGAAACGAGGCCTAACTTAGCTGACCTTGCTGTGTATGGCGTCTTGAGACCCATTCGCTACTTGAAATCGGGCAGAGACATGGTAGAGAACACACGTATCGGTGATTGGTATGCTCGAATGGAAAAAGCTGTCGGAGAATCTGCTGGAATCCGAGCATAAAAATCTGGAAGTTTTCCTGTGAGTGATAATACTGTTCCTTCTTGCCATATTTTAAGTGAGGCTTCAAGAAGATAGTTCTTGTTAGTAAGTTATGGCGCAGTTTGCCATTTTATCTAATTATACATCAACAATAAATAAATTATATGTTCATTTGTTTGTTCTTTGAATAGTGTGTACTTAATTGAGCTTTATTCCAAGATTTCGTATGGGTACAGTTTCTGGGATTTGGTATGTTCTTGAAGGAGATATCTTGATTAGAGTTATTGATGGAAGAAAATAGAAAATTGGTGATAAATAATTAAAAACACTATTTTGGATAGAATTTGGATAGAATCAGATATATACTTAGGAGTGAAAAAAGCATATTGTAAAAATTAATTGCATCTTTTTTTTACACTCAATTATTTGTTTCCAACATAACAAATCAACAAGCAATTTCAAAAATTAAATATGTAAAATGTATTTCATGTCCATAAACTATTATTTTTTATTTTGAAAGGTCCTCAAATTATTTTTTTATTTTAACAAGTCCCTAAATTATTAAATTTTATTTCGAAAGGTTCCTAAACTATTTTTTTGTTCAATGAAGTCCCTAAACTTGTTTCAAGTAGTCATTCTTGACGGAATTTCCTATTTATCTAACGGAACCATTAAGTAAAATAATGGTCAATATTGACAATTTTGAGAATGATTATGTGCGTATTTATTTAATGATTCTGTTAGATGATTAAAAAAATAGTCAAGAATGACTACGTGAAATAAAAATCAATAGTTTAGGAAATTTATTAAATAATTAAATAGTTTAAGGACCTTTCGAAATAAAAATTATTAAATCAGGGGCTTCTTAAACAAAAAACATAATTTGGAGACCTAAAAATACATTTTGCCCAATTAAATATGTTAAGGCACTTTGTATTAAAAATGAGGAGGGGAAGTTGCGAAGTGGTTGAATGTAGCCTTCAAGGTATCCATATGTGACCTCTCTTAATCTTATTAATGCGAACTTGATAACCATGTATTACCTCACACAATTAATGATCAAACTAATATTTGTTCACCAAACAGCTAAGTACTTGATAGTCTTGATACAATTAAACTAATATTTGGGGTGGGCTAGATTATATATACTTTACTTATTAAGTTTAGAAGTTTTTTCAATTTAGAGTTTGAAAGATTGAAAATTATCAATTTAAAACATGAAAGATAAAAACTATTCCCTCTGGTCCTAACTTGAATATTTACTGCGCAAACGAATTTTAAGAAAAAAATATTCATTATTATTAAAAGGGATAAAATTGCTTTTTGATATGGTTAAATGGTAAAAATAGTGACATTTGTATAAATTAAATAAGATAAAGTTGACTTTAGTGTTAAAAAGTAATAATATTAATTATAATATTTATGTATTTGAGATATGAAAAACTAGCCCTCGTTGCGGTTCAATTGTGATTTGGATGTGAATATGAAAATATTCAGGTATCTCGCAAATCTTTACTGGCTATGCAAATAGTCACAAGTGATACCTGGTGTGATTATGATGAAGGTTTAATTTAGGCTCGATAAAGGGGTGGGAAGTCTCCAATTTAATTCCCCGTGAAGTGGAGATGGGGGAAAAATATTTTCAAGTTGGTGGAGACGGAGATCATATTCTTTCATTGTATATATATATATTATATATATATATATATATATTAATTTATGTATTACTGAATATTATATATATATATATTTTATAATTATAAAATATATAATATAAAGTATAAGAAAAATAGAAAAAATAAAAATTAGTACAGATGGGGAAAAAACTTTTCCTGTTGCTTCACTGGGATGGAGTCACAGACCCGCCCCGCCCCCTTGGTATTCCTAGTTGGATTATTCAATTATTTTATTTTTGAGTATGTCTAGTTTGAAAATTTTTATGTATAAAAATTTATAAAATTGTCATAAATCAATCATCTACACACTAAATACTAAATAATGAACCCTAAATTATGACTTATTTGGGCCGGGTGAACCATGAATCACTTGGGCGGAGAACCATGAACCGCTCAATTTTGTCTTACCTTTACCAATTATAAAATTTGGTTGTAAATTAAAAAAAATTCATGTATAAAAATTTTCATACTAAAACTTTGTCTAAATTTTTTTTTGGAGATCTCATATATATTAGGGGTGGCAATTTCATACACGACACTATAACACAAGACGAAAACGATACGAAAAAATTGTGGGTTAGTGTTTAACCTTATCGTGTTCGTGTCGTTATTGTGTAAACACGATAAGGACACGAAATTTTCGTGTCGTGTTCATGTCAACCCGATAAGTTTAAATTAAAAATATTTTATTATACATATGACTTGATATTTTATAATTTTATTAAAAATTTTTATTTTTTATCGTGGCATATCGTGTTAACTTATATTATCGTGTCATATCGTATAATATCAAAATTTTAATATAAATTCTATTTTAAAATTTTTTTTTTTTTTTTATCATGTCGTATCGTGTCGTATCGACACGAAATTTTTCTTGTTCGTGTCGTGTCAGCATGGATTTTTATCATGTCATGTTCGTATTTGGCCTTATCGTGTCGTGTCACTATAGTGTCGACACAAAACATGACCCGATAACACGAATTGTCACCCCTAATATATATGCGTAGTATGATGAATGTCTGTTCATATAACTTTTTTTCTTTTTTTGAAATGATGACGGGAGTCAATCACGTCACAGCATAGCCACATAAGTAGGAATGCTTTATAAATTTTTTATATTTTCATATCGTTATCGTATCGAAATTTTCGGTACACAGTACCCATATCGTATCGAAAATTTCGATATACCAAAACTTTCGATAAAATTGATATTTTTCGATACGGTAAGTGCGATATACCAATTTTATGGGTATTTCCTCCATCTCTAGTCATCTATTAATTAGAGAGGATTCCCTCTTTCTTTGTTGGATCGTATTGTTTTTCTGATTCATCAAATATAAATTGCAATATAACATTTTCTAAAAAAATAGTTTCTGATTAGCGTCTAAATTCTTTTAACAATTCTGAACATGCCACATGACGACAACAATATTATATATATGCATTATTACATATATATATTAATATTGTTGATTCCCAAAACATGCAATTTTAATTAATTTCCTCAAAGCACAATTTAACATCTGAACATGAGTCCACATGGAATATTGCTCGTCATTTTTAATATGTTGCCTTTTTTTATGGAATATTGATCGATAATGCATGTTTACGACGTCTCAACTATATCAATGCTAATTCTTGAACTTAATTTAGAGTGAGTCTCGTGTGCATCCAGGTGCACTGTGCACTCATAGTGTATTTTAAAATTATGCAACTTATTTTATTGAAAGACGCAACGTGCTTACACTGAATTGTGCAACTATTAATTTTTTTTCTTTACAATTGCACGATTTAGTGTAAACAAATTGCACTTTTCAGTAAAACAAGTTGCACACTAAAATGCACTATGAGCGCACGATGCACCTGAATGTATACAAGACTTAGTCCTTAATTTATATATAAAAATTACATCCTTACACTTTTAATTGTTAATAATATTTATGACTCAACAGATCATAATTCTTCCTTTACATCAGAGGGAAAAATGTTTTATTATTGATCTAGATATAGTATTAAGCCCCTTGATATATACAGCTAGCATTCTCGTGTAAGGATCACAAAAAACAATTACAAATTAAAAATTGACTTATGTTCTTGCAACCAATTAATTAATTACACAAGGAAAATATATTATGTATAATTAGCTGGCTTGGTGCATGAAAATGAAATAATACAAACTCACTTGTATAAAAAATTAAGCTGATTCTCTGAGGTAGTTTACCGAACTGATTTTCCTTATTCGATATATATAGTAAGTCAATTCTAGAAATCAACATAAAATTAATCTAAAGATATATACTACTATTTTTTTAATTTTATGTTATATAATTATCTCCTAATTAATTCTTCAATTACTTGCTTGATGTTTCTAGCATTTTATAACGAATAAATTAAATTAAAACTGCTGACAATGGAATGGAGCAGCTCACCAAACTAATTTTATGCCATTTTGCAAGAAAACCATGGATATCCTGAATATTCAGACACACGTACGTACAATACACACAATATTGTACTTCATTGAATTGTAAATAATTTAACATCTTTACATCATAAAATTTCTCTTTTACATTCTTCATATTTTGTATAGTTTGCAATCATTGCATATAATTTTGTTGCTAACATTTATGCATGTATAGATGGTATAATAAATAATGAATTAATCATTACGATTATAAGAAAAATAAACAATTAATATGACTCCATCTATATTGTTAGTTCAACAAGACGAATCGAATAACTCCGACTCTTTCTATAGAGAATTTTTTTAATTCAAAACGATTATCATTTTACTCTAATTTCATAAAATAAAAATCATATTTTAATTTTATCATTTAACTCTTTTTTTTTTTTTTTTTTTTTTTTTTTTTTTTGTGAACTAAGCAAACTAACGTAATCGGTTTCACAATTTTATTTCAGTAGCACCACTAAAATAAAATTATCGGCGAACTTAATCAAAATTTGAACGGAACGAATTTGGTATGTGTTTGCAGAAAGCAGTATGTAAAGGGAGCGAATTTGGTATGGGTACGGGTTTGCAAAACGCAGTATGTAAAGGGAGTGAAGTTGAACTGAACGAATTTGGTACGGGTTTGCAGAAAGCAGTAGCGTTTCAGAGATAAACATCAGGATAAGTTCAAGTCTTCTGGGTCGGCCCAAAAATCCGAATGGCCACCCCGATCCAGTCCTATGTAAAGGGAGCAAATTTGAACTGAATGAATTTGGTACTGGTTTGGGAAAAGCAGTAGCGTTTCAGAGATAAGCATTAGAATAAGTTCAAGTCTTTTGAGTAGGCCCAAAAATCCGAATGGGCCACCCCAATCTAGTCCAAAAATCACGAACCCGAGTGCGCACGCATGCGGTCTGTTGGTCCCGGTGGGAAAACTCATTTTGCGCGTGCGGAAGCAAAACATTTCATTGCGGTGCATATAAAACAGGGGTGAAGGAATGGTGATTACAAATTTTTCGCTTTTTTAAGCTCATGTGTTGTGTCTTGCTTATAATCGAGTGCGCATGATAAGATAAGAACGTAAAGCAGTAAACAACACAACAATGTATAGTGGTTCGGAGACTCAAGCTCCTACATCCACTCTCCCTGTTTCTAGGGAAATTCCTTCATCACTTCCTTGAGCTTTCTGACTACCTCTGTAGTTTACTTACTCAACCCGACCCTAAGCTTTCTGACTACCTCTGTAGTTTACTAACTCAAACTGGACTTATCACCCTCTCGGGCTCGCCTCTTAGATGTTTAACGAGTTCACACTCCTTCGGGACTTATCACCCTCACTCGGGATTGCCTAACAACTACCTCACTTCACCACTCGTTATCTCTTACGACAATGGGTTTGGGTTTGGTGTTGTCTCCAACTATGGTGAGATTTTCCCTTATATTTGTTTAGCCTCAATGCTAAGGTTGGGAAAATCTCTCTAAGCTTAGGATACATCGTGGGTTGCTTAGGTTGGGTTCTATAACACTCTTTGAATATATTTGTATATCTACAGACTTGTGTTCTAGGGTGGGAATGCTTTGACTATAACGCTCTTGGCTCTGTAGCATTTTGTGCATAATCTCCACGCATCCACACTTAATTTGATGGAAGAACTTGTATTTATAGTGTGGATTTGAATGTTACCGTTGGAGAGAATCTCATTCAAATCCATACTATTCTCTGTAAGTTCTGCAGCTTTTCCAGGCTGGTTGTCTTCCTCTCGTTGGTCCACGTCAGCTGGATTCCAACGGCTATATTCCTCAGCTTCAGTGCCTCGGAACATTCAGGATATACTGAGCATTAAGTATATTACTGAGTCTTCAGGATTCTGTGCATTCAGGATTCTCTGAGTCTTCAGGTTTCTCTGAGCCTTCAGGTTTCTCTGAGCCTTCAGGTTTCTCAGTTTCATACTGAGTCTTCAGAAACTTACTGAGTCTTCAGTTTCTAACTTGTTCTATATCTGCCGACTATACACGGTGCAGATTACATCCTGAACACTCTAAAACTGAACCCTGACTCATCTATCAAGATTATCCTGAACATGTCATACTTAGGGGTTTTGGGATCTAATCAAAATCCTCTTTATTAAATTCATTTCCCAACAATTTCCCCCTTTTTGATGATGCCAAAACCATCTTGTTACAAAGCACTTAACCTATACTCAGGTTTCAGTTTTTCTATTACAAGAATGGTAAATCTCTTAACAATCAATTCAGCAATGAATCACCCAACAATTTCATCACTAAATAACAATAATCAGACATATCAAATATAAAGACATGTAAAAAGATAATGAGGTATTATCTTTGAGCATAAAGATAAAGTTTTCATTGAAGTATGATGGACTATTACAGTTTACAATGAACTTTTCAAAAGATAAAGAAAAAAAACATAAAGAATTACAAGTCTTCAGTCTTGGTCTTCAGTCTTCTTTGATCTTCAGCTCGGCTCCTCATTCCTCTTCTTCTATGGACCTTGTCTGATCAGGCATACTGACACTCATGCTGACTGAGTTCAGTTTCTTCTGACTTCAGACATCCTGACCCTCAGGTCTCTTTTTCTTACTGATCCTCAGGTCACTTGACCTATACTGAGTCTCAGTTCACTTTACTTACTGAGCCTCAGATCACTTTTACTCAGGCTATCTGATTTCTTCTTTGCCTGATCTAATCAGTTCGACTGATTAAATCAACACATCTTTAGATCATCACATCAGAATAGCATCAGGTCATCATATCAGGTTAGCATATCAGGTTTTTATCATATCTGATCTTGATCAGTCTCTTCTGCTCATCTTCTGATTTGCAACCTTCTCTTCTGATTCGCTGGCTTTAGCTTTTCTTCACTTCTGATTTGCACAGCTCATCAGTTGAACTCAACTAACTCATTTGATCTCGATCAGTCTCGTCTGCAGCCTCGTCTGATCTCGATCATCTAACTTTTGATTCCGTGAGTTCCCCCTCAATTTGTTCTTTCGTTCCCCCTCAACTTGTTATCTGTAAATTATCTTGAATAACACAAGTTGATAATGTTTTGGCATAGAACTAAAATATCCCAACAATTTCTCAATTGATAAAAACGCCAAAACATCAGAATATATGCATTTTTAAAGAAACGGGTTTTCTTTAAAAAGATCTGTTCAGGTGGTCACTCTGAAATTAGTGAGCCTTTTGAACTCCCGCTCTGATACCACTTGTTGGTATCAGATCAGAGACAGGTTTTAAAAATAGATCTGCTCAGGCGATCACTTTGAAGATAGTGATCTGTTGAGTACCTGCTTTGATACCACTTGTTGGTCCCGGTGGGAAAACTCATTTTGCGCGTGCGGAAGCAAAACATTTCATTGCGGTGCATATAAAACAGGGGTGAAGGAATGGTGATTACAAATTTTTCACCTTTTTAAGCTCATGTGTTGTGTCTTGCTTATAATCGAGTGCGCATGACAAGATAAGAACGTAAAGTAGTAAACAACACAACAATGTATAGTGGTTCGGAGACTCAAGCTCCTACATCCACTCTCCCTGTTTCTAGGGAAATTCCTTCATCGCTTCCTTGAGCTTTCTGACTACCTCTGTAGTTTACTTACTCAACTCTGCCCTGAGCTTTCTGACTACTCCACGTAGTTTACTTACTCAACCCGACCCTGAGCTTTCTGACTACCTCTGTAGTTTACTAACTCAAACTGGACTTATCACCCTCACTCGGGATTGCCTAACAACTACCTCACTTCACCACTCGTTATCTCTTACGACAATGGGTTTGGGTTTGGTGTTGTCTCCAACTATGGTGAGATTTTCCCTTATATTTGTTTAGCCTCAATGCTAAGGTTGGGAAAATCTCTCTAAGCTTAGGATACATCGTGGGTTGCTTAGGTTGGGTTCTATAACACTCTTTGAATATATTTGTATATCTACAGACTTGTGTTCTAGGGTGGGAATGCTTTGACTATAACGCTCTTGGCTCTGTAGCATTTTGTGCATAATCTCCACGCATCCACACTTAATTTGATGGAAGAACTTGTATTTATAGTGTGGATTTGAATGTTACCGTTGGAGAGAATCTCATTCAAATCCATACTATTCTCTGTAAGTTCTGCAGCTTTTCCAGGCTGGTTGTCTTCCTCTCGTTGGTCCACGTCAGCTGGATTCCAACGGCTATATTCCTCAGCTTCAGTGCCTCGGAACATTCAGGATATACTGAGCATTAAGTATATTACTGAGTCTTCAGGATTCTGTGCATTCAGGATTCTCTGAGTCTTCAGGTTTCTCTGAGCCTTCAGGTTTCTCTGAGCCTTCAGGTTTCTCAGTTTCATACTGAGTCTTCAGAAACTTACTGAGTCTTCAGTTTCTAACTTGTTCTATATCTGCCGACTATACACGGTGCAGATAACATCCTGAACACTCTAAAACTGAACCCTGACTCATCTATCAAGATTATCCTGAACATGTCATACTTAGGGGTTTTGGGATCTAATCAAAATCCTCTTTATTAAATTCATTTCTCAACACGGTCCATGGGAAAGGATCCACATGCACCTATTTTGAAGACCATGGACTTATGTCTATCTTTATACAAGACAACTTCCTTGTAAGTTTCCTATGTGGGATAAGTGAGAAGACTACATTAGAAATCTTCTCGTTAGAGGTTGTGACGTTTCAACTTCTCGTATTATTTTCTCACTCACCGAAATTTGATTTTGAGATTATTAATATACCACGATCATATATATACTCCGTAAGTAGAACGGTCTTATCACGTTTAATTTCCTGGAAATTAACGTTTAATCCTCCAACATTTTGGTCAAACATGGGTGTTTGAAACACTCAATAACCAAATTTTCAACATTATTTTATACTACATTCATCTCATACTTGTTTATCCATTTTCTCAAACGGTCTGTCTCATGCTTGTTTATCCATTTCCATAAAAAGACAATAAAGCAACAACTACTCCCTTTTCAACTATCCCCTTCCAACATCTTAAAATTATATCACATGTCATTACTTTTATCACATAAAGTCATCTACCTTAATAATAAAGTAGAAATAATTACAATACTCTCAACCAAAAGCCACTTTATCCCTTTGAATACTAATAAATATTACCTCCGTCCCAAAGAAACGTGCACACCTACTTTATTATCGAGTTTTTGTGAGCGAGTTGTTTATTAGTATTTCAAATGATAAAGTGATTTTTAAAGAGGGGTATTATAGATTCACCTCTCATCTATTGCATGCATCTTTAAAAATTATTTTATCATTTCAAATATTAATAAAAAAACTCGCTCGCAAAAACACGTGAAAACAGTAAACGTGCACGTTTCTTTGGGACGGAGGGAGTAATTCCTACATTAAAACTAATGCCGAAAGCAAATGAGTAAATAAGTATGGAACGGAGAGAGTACTATACTAATTATGAGTAACAAAATAACTAAATTAATCATAAATAACATTTTTGTAAATTAAATCTACGCAAAAACTTGTATGCAATATTGCATAAGTCATATGTGCAATTATAGATTCATTGGACTTTTTTCTTTTTTTTTTCCGCAGGCCTGGAACGCGCGGGTCGGGCAGGGCTTCTTCTTCCTCGCGTCGCGCAGCCGCCAGATTTATTCAGTTTGATTTTCACAACGCTGCTTTTTCAGGTTCTTCCTTTTCCTCTCTTCTCATGTTCTTCTTTTTCTTTTTTCTCTTTCATATTCTTCTCAATTACACAATCTGTAATTTTAGACTGATGATTTTTTTTTCGCGTTTATACTGATTTTGTTCATGTAGTAACACTCTTTTGCTCATAGGGTAACACTATTTTGTTCATGTAGTAACACATCAAGTTGTTATGTAAATTTATAATTTTGGACTGGAAATTTCTTTTCCGTTTGTTCTGGGTTTGTTTATGCGTTTGTACTGATTTTTGTTCATGTAGTAACACTATTTTGCTCATAGGCTAACATTTTTTTGTTCATGTAGTAACACATCAAGTTGTTATGTAAATCTGTAATTTTGGACTGAGAATTTCTTTTCCGTTTGTTCTGGTTTTGTTTATGCGTTTGTACTGGTTTTTGTTCATGTAGTAACACTATTTTGCTCATAGGGTAACACTCTTTTGTTCATGTAGTAACACATCAAGTTGTTATGTAAACCCAACCCACCGTCCACGCCCGCCTTACCCGACCATACGACGACCCCAATACCCGCCTTGACCCGAAAATTTAGGCAACTTTTGTCTTATTTATGTTGTATTGCACATAACACTAGTGTGTAATATTTCACACAAGACTTTCTCTTAAATCTATACATGAACTCTGTCAATACTGTGCACAAAAATTATCATTGAGTTAAAATAATAATTTTTATACATAACATACACTCGAGTTTACGTAAGTTTTTGTCATTACTTATATGGTCACAAGTGGTCTTGATAAGCACGACTTTGACTTCATTCAAATTAAGGCTGTAGGAAAACGACTAACGAGATCTCCTAACTCGATGTATTTACAAAATTTACCATAAACCCAGGTATAATGCATTCATCATAATTTTTCTATATCACTCGATATATTGAGTCGAAAGTACACGTATTATTTCGAAAGTACAGAAATAAATCATTATTAATTAATTTCCTTTCTTCCTGAAACGTTAAAATAATTAGAATCTTTCTATACGACGATACCTGAAGTGATCATTTTTCCATAAATTCTAAAAATCTTCAAATGACACTATGTCCAGTTGACTTTCGGTCAAATCCAAAAAAAAAAATTCTCTTAATTTAAAACCAAATTGCCGATATATAACCCACATACACGTTGCATGTTCCATACCAACAGAGTCCAAATTAAATTGGCGCAGCTGGTTAACACTTAACACTTGAGAAATCATATATAAACAAATTAATTTACACGTATACGCATAAAAAAATATCTAAATCGAAATAAATGTACGTACCACTACTACACTATATATACGTGAATTAAATCAGCTAATAAACCAACAATTAATCATTAAACCCTTCTCTCTTTCTCTCGACAAAATTAAAAGAGAAAAGCAGGTTTTTAAAATGAGGAAGAATTTTTTTGAGGTATTATTTTGATGATGATGTTAAATTTTAGTGAGGGTGTAATAAAGCTGCCGGGAAATATAACAATTCCAGGTATTTTTGCATTTGGAGATTCAATTGTTGATCAGGGAAATAACAACGGTATGAACACGCTAGTGAAGTGCAATTTTCCGCCGTATGGGAAGGATTTCGACGCCGGAATTCCCACCGGAAGATTCTGCAACGGTAGAACGCCGCCAGATCTCGTTGGTATATACTTCTCTCTTAAGTTGTTAAATTTAATGTCAATAATTTGTTACGGGGCCATGCAATGTTGATGTTAATTTATGAGGTTGCAAAATGTTAATTGGCAATCTTCTATTTCATTAAATTCGTGAAGGTGATTTGTTTTAGGTCACCACCCTATAGGGTAATAAGATCACTAATTAGACACTTATATCGACTCTCAAATTGTAGGACAAAACTTTTTAAGTTCATCAATTTTACGACAAGTAAAACTTTTTTATTTTTTTTCCCACGATTTGAACGTGGTTTCTTAATTTGTCTTTGAGTGTTCGGTATACCGCGTTATTCATAAGTATTTTTTTTAATCGTCATTATTAACTTATTATACTAAAATATAAATAGGTTTTTTTTTACATATATAACAAAGCAACTATTTTTTCATATTAATAGTTGCATGATTCAGTATAAACAAATTGCATTTTTTAGTATATATAACAAGTTGTATATATGGTTCTAAAATGTATGCCATTAATCCACGAATTTAATGTTTACGAGGTCAAAAAGAGTTACTAGCAAATTAAACCAACTTATTCTATATATAGTCAATCCTTGGTCTTTTTTAAAGTTTAACTAGCTGATTACCCGTTCTCTTTATTTCTTAGAGCCCGTTATTAGATATCAACCCTCAATTCTATATGCCATAGCTCCCCGAATTAATGTTTACGAGGTTAAAAAGAGTTACTAGCAAATTAAACCAATTTATTGATCAACCTTTAATTAACTTATGTTTCGTTAAAAAAAATATTAATTATTTGAACTTTCAAGTGTGTTTATGTGTGAGAATAAATATACTAAAATGATTATTGAAATGTATATATGAGGTTGACAAAATAAAATTTTTGGTCAACTATATATTAACCTTTTCATAATTTTCACAAAATTCTTGAAGTTCAAATATTCCTCAACTTATTCTATATATAGTCAATCCTACCAACTGCAAAATATTATTTAGTTTTTAATTTATGGATCATGCTAATCTAATCTAATCATTTTTTTTTTTTTTATCGTTTTCAACTTTTAATTTAATAAATGATGCGGTTCCCACCTAAATGCAATCTCCATCTACACATTGATGTACTTCCCAATTAACTATCCAATTTGGTCTTACAACTATCTCAATTGTCAAATTTGGGTTCCATTTTCGCCAGAAAACTAAAAACAACATTTTTTTGGTCACACGAAAGCCATGTGCCCGTTAAAATTGAGGGTTTCTGAGCTCATAGTTGTTGTGGATGCTGACTATACAAAAAAAAAATGAACTTTTTTTAAATAGTCAATATTCATGTCAATTACAAGCTTGAAAACCTCTCCAATTTTAATCGATACATGACTTGCACATGACCGAAAACGAGATAGGTATGAGACCAAAATTAAATAGTTAGATGAAAAACGAATTACAGAAAAATTATGGGTCAAAAAACTTTTTTTCTCTAAAAGGTAACGTTGAAAACTCAACCTCCAGTCAATTTAAGACTTTTTAAATGAGATATAATTCTATATATTAAATTAATCAATATTTTACTATTCCACCCCAAAAAAAAAAAAAAAAATTGCAGCTGAAGAATTAGGAATCAAAGATCTGGTACCAGCCTATCTTGATCCCAACTTGAGCCCCCAAGATCTTCCCACTGGAGTTAGCTTTGCTTCAGGAGGATGTGGATATGACCCTCAAACTGCCCAGATAGTGGTCTCTCTCTCTCCTCCCTCCCAATTTTTTTTTATACACTGCTAGATAATGCCCAACAGTTCTTTAGTATGTTGCACCATATGATTATTGTGTTATATAATATAGTATAATACAATATACTAATGTAGGTGGTACAACACATTAATGCACTGGTGGGCACTGCCCAGCAGTATAGCATGGACACCCCCCTCCCCTCAACATATTTAGCTTTGACTAGAATTCGTACGAGAGCAGTCTCATATATAAAACAGAGTACAAAACACCACAAATCAACAATCACCAGTTCCAAATTATACACATGCTCCGTCTAAACGTGAGAACGTATCACAAGTGTGTCTCTTTAGGTTTTAATTGTTTATATTTAATGCAGACAGCGATACCATTGTCATCACAGTTGGAGTATTTCAAAGAGTACATAGGGAAGCTGAAAATGGGGGTTGGGGAAGAAACAGCCAACAAAATCTTGAGCAACAGCTTGCATTTAGTGGTAGCAGGGAGTGATGACCTGGCTAATACTTATTTCACCATTGGCTTTCGCCGCGCGCATTACGATATATCTTCTTATGCTGATCTCATGGTTTCATCAGCTTCCACTTTTATACAGGTACCTGCATTAATATTTATTAATCCATATCCATTTTTTCCATTTGAGTTTTAAATATTTGTGAATATTTAATTTTTTTTTTTTTTTTTAATTTTGGTTTATTTTTATCTTGGTCCTATTAACTTATGGTTTTTTATTTTGGTCTTGTAATTTTATAAAATTCGAGTTTTTCATCCTTTTATCGGCTAATTACTTGCAATAGTAGATGACAGGACTAAAAGGTTGAATTTTGTAAAGTTACAAGACCAATATCATAATTTATGGATTTTGATTTTAGTCATGTAATTTTAAAAAATTCACACCTGCTTTAGTTGAATCCTTTTAGAATAGGAAAAAATCGAATTTTGTAGAGTTACAGAATCAAGATAAAAAATTGTAACTTATAGGACCAAGATAAAAAAAAATGAGTCAAAGTTACAGGATAAAAATATCTATTTTCCCAAAAATAATTTTACAAAAAATTGGCAAAAATGCTCTTTATTGATAATTCAAAACTCTTTTTTTGTCTTACCCTTGATTAAAAAAAATATCTTTTTTTTTGTCCTTTTATGATATTTTTACCCTTATTACATTATTGTTTATCCCTCTCACTAGGTCGCCATAGGTCGCACGATTCATTCGCTACCTATGCGCGACCCATGTGTGACTATTTTTAGTAAAGGTAAATATATTTTAAAAGGACAAAAAAAGTTTTTTAATCAAGTGTAAGACAAAAAAGAATTTGAACTATGAATATAAGGCAAAGAAGAGTTAGTAACTTTTAACTTTTCTGCAAAAACGTCCCAAAATAGTTAAAAAAAAAATAGCCCTATAATTATATACATTATTCACCTTACGTCCACTTTTTAGCAAAACAACATAATTTTTTGCTCATTTTTTATCTCGTTCGCAAATCGTCCAAGTCATGTGACGTTTGGCAAAAATGGGACCTAGACAGGACTAAAATAATTTTTTTTTTAATTATCTTGAGACGATTGTTGAAAAAGGTGAAAATTACGGAACCAAAAATACTTTTTAACTCCACCGTTAAACATATGAAGTATCGTTGTATAAAAATGATTAATTTTATGTGCATTCATCACAAAATTAGTGAACATTTACTTATATATGCAATAAATTATTATTAATATTGTAGGAAATATACAAGCTTGGAGCAAGAAGAATAGCTATTTTTGGGGTGCCACCAATAGGGTGCTTGCCAGCTCAGAGAACCCTAGCTGGTGGTCAAATCAGAATGTGTTCGGCAGAATACAATGAAGCTGCAGAGTTGGTTAATTCCAAGCTCTCACCCGCTCTTAATTCACTTGCCAAAACCTTGCCTCAATCCAGACTAGTTTACATTGACATTTATAACCCTCTTCTTAATCTCATCTTACATCCTCAAGAATATGGTAAATCATCTTCCTTTTTCTCATTTTTATATATATATATATATATATATATATATATATATATATTATATGTTGATGCATGCATGTGTGTGGTTGTGAACAATAAATTTATAATACTTCTCCCATCCCATAAAGATAGTCCATGTTTTTTTATTTGTTAGTTTTAGTTTTTTCCTTATTAAAAATGCATATTGCATATCAGGAACTTTATATAATAAAACCCATAATTTCGAGCATAATAAATGATATTTTATTGGTCTGTGTGAAAAATGAAAATGCTATATATCTTTGTGGGACTGAGGGTATATATTTTACAGTAGCATTCAAAAAATCCTCAAACACCCAAGTACATAAGTGCATATTTTGGAAAATAAACATAACAGTTATATTGTTTATGCATAATAGTGATAGAATTCATCGTGAATGATCGGGTTCAGTGGAGATCTGCACTAAATATACAATGTAATTTGATGATTACAGGGTTTGAAGTTAGTGACAAAGGTTGCTGTGGCACAGGAAATATAGAAGTGGTAATATTGTGTAACAAATACAGTGGACTCTGTGGAGATGATACTAAGTATGTATTTTGGGACAGCTACCATCCCACTGAAAAAGCATACAAGGTTCTTCTTGATCAAATCTTGCAAAAATACATTAACAATTTCATTTGAGACACCTTTTTCAAATTAATTTGTTCAGACTAAAACCCAATGGTGTGTAGAGTGCTTTTATATATATGGTGGCTATGTACACAATCAACAACTGTGTTTTTTTCTATTTCTTTTATTCTTGTGAAAAAAAATTGTCTCAATGTGATACATGCAGTTTGGTCCACAATGTGTAACTTTCAAGTTTTTTTTTATTTCTGATCTATGCTTAAAACTACTTATAAATTGAAGTAAATAATACACATTGCTCCTAATCATGATATTCTGATTCATGCAATTTTTTTATTTTATACAATTTGATACACGAGGTTATTTTTTGATAATTTATTACCGACGTGGCAAAAAGCTCAGACGGCTCACGCATGAATTGCGAAAAATAAATATGTGGTGTACGTCATTGTAAAAAAAAAAAAAAAAAAAAAATTGATTCATTAATTGCAAATAAACTTAATATGGAACATAACACGTAGGAGACACGTTCAATATATCATGTAAACATTTAATTCTACTAACTACTGTAAAAACAAAATAATAGAAATCACACCTTAAATATGCATGAAAGAAGCGATAATTAGTAGAAATTTGGTAAGAGTTATAGTCCTCGATTGAAGAGGGATTCTGATTTGGCGAGGGCTTTAACGAGGGAAAAAATTCCTCTTTAAAATACTTGTCGTTAACCGGTTAACGAGGGAATAATTGGGTTCTCATTAAAACGCGAGAGATTTAACGAGGACTGACACATGTGTCAGATTTAACGAGGGCTATCAGTCCCTCGCCAAACCCAATGTCAGATGGGCCCTTGGTAATTAACGAGGGTGGGTGTCCCTCGCTAATTAACATATATCAGATACGAGAATTATACCAGCAGCTTCACCTTTTGTTTCAAACGGTTATTACTTGTCATTCTTTGTGGAGATTAAAAATATAATTTGTGCATATTAAATAGAATGAATTAGATTTTGAGTTTATAAAGGAGATAAAGTGGAAGATGGCAGTTACCACGTCTGTGACAAACCATAACCCACGTGTCAAGCTTATCTAATAGCTGACTCACAAACTCTAAAATGCTAGACATTAAAATTCCTAATCTATCCCTAACTACAAACAGCAGCTGAGTATGTACATTAATAAATTCTTTGTGGGGATGTCATTGAGAGTGTACGTAGTCAAGAAGACGAATGAGGTCCAAACTCTGGATCTTTCCACAGGTTACTTCAGATGACAAACCAGATTGCAACATACCATTCACCTTCATTTTTCCATCACTAACCATAAACCTGTAATTCTGAGATTGAAGAGAGTTGAAGAGAGAGTGAATTGGGTAGCTAGAGGTGAAATGCTGAGATTTGTAGTAAACAAAGGGGCGGCAGAAATATTTTGAGGGTTTTGATTGAAGCGGAAATTTTCTGTTTTAGGTGTGTGGTATTTGAATTCTTTTCAAATTGGCAGAGGATGCTGCGATTTCGAATTTTCCGAGGGTTAAAAACTCTCGTTAAAGAGCATGCAGACTTGCCTAGTGTTTCTTATTTCGTTGATTTCAGACGACAGTTGCCGAAACTATCTTAGTCAAATGTAATCGAGGGGACCGCCCTAATATTTTTTGACAGGGTCTTGGCTTTTTCCTAATCATGATCCCTCTGATTCATTCATACCCTTTAAAAATATATAATTAACGAGAGTTCATTTTTCCTTTAAGTTCCCTCGTTAAATCAACATTATTTTCTAGTGAACCTTAATAATGGAGTTCTGCAGTTATTCCATGGGATACATTCTACACTAACAACCATCCTAATAAAATAGTAGAGAAAATATTATAATGTAGAACGAAGTCATCCAAGTATATATATTTAACCAAAATAAATAATAGAAGTAGTATTAGATTAATTAATATATAGAAAATTAACAAAGTGAAAGCATGGCAGCATATGATTCTGCCGTGGGGTTTATGAACAGTGAAAAACAAAACCCAAGTATCTAAAATTCTAAACTACTTCCCATTCTTAACAATATTATTAAATAATTTAATGTTACGGTTTTTTATAATAAAATACATAAATAAAACTTGTTCATAGTATGAAATTGATATCATTACACTTATAGAGTGATGTTTGTGTGCACCAATTGCACAAGATGCAATTGGTGCAATTGGATTCAATTTAAATTTGAATGAAACTATCTACACCCTAAACACTAAATTATGAACCATAAATCATGAATCATTAGGCCGGGTTCGGGCCTGGGCCCGGTAAAAAAATAAAAGAAGAACTGGTAAAAAAATAAAATATAAAAAAAAAAAACACTGAATTGAAATCCAATTGCACCAATTCTAAATTGGTGCAAAAAAGAATTTGTCACACTTATAAATTGATAACACTAATCTTATAAATTAATATCAATAATATTTAATATTATGAACTTAGTTTATAAATATAATGATATCAGTTGATAAATGTATGTGATAGTAATTTATAAATGTAATGGTATAAATTATGGACAAGTTTTAGCGGAGAATTACTCAATAATAAAAGAAAGAAAATAAAAGCATGGGTGTCTCATGATATGGTAATGCAAGAATTCGCCTTGACGGGAAATTTAAAAACAGAGCCTAATTAAGTTGTAATTAAAAATATTTTGTGCTAGTAGTAAAAAAAATAAAAAAATAAAAAAAATAATGCTAATTAAATTAAAATATTTAATGCTAATTAAGAAATTGTGACGGGTATTTCTTCATTCAATGACCGAAACGAATCAAATAAGATCATCTCCTGGACTCAATGTAATTAAATATTTTACAATAAACCCAAGTGTAATTTTTTAATGCATTATTTATTTTTTAGCTTTATCATTCCATGCATATATATTACCCTCAAAGGCAAAGTATCGAGTGAACAAGTTTCACTGAAAACCATTCTCATTCCATGTATATTATGTGTTTATATTATAAATAGATATCGTAGATCATGATAATTGAAAGGTGTGATTTATATTACTAAAGAGATTTATATTATTAAAGAAATGCCTAAAAAAAAACCAGTTTAATAATTTCGTTTTATATTACTAAAAAGTATGCTATATAAAAAATCATTTTAAGCATTTTTTCACAAAGATATCAACACTATGTCAAATTACATTCTCATAAATTGGAAAGTATTTCAATAAATCGTTATTTTCCTTTCATTTTTGAATCGTAAAATTAAAATCGTTAGTTTTTACTTTTTAATGAATGACAGTTGCGATTGCATAACCTGCATATCCGAAAATTCAAACCAAATGCCAGGTAATTACCACTAATAATGGCTATAATTAAACAAAAGATATGTATTTTATACATATAAAAAAAATTCAAATCAAAATAAATGTTACTATTATACTAGCTAGCTATATATACAAGTGTAGATACTTGGAAAATAAACCAAGAATTATATTAAACCTTAAACACTTCTCTTTCTTTCTCTAGCAAAAAGAAATGCAGCTTCTGAAAATGAGGAATAACTTTAGTTGGTTTTCGTATATTGTAATTTTGATAGCGATGATTATGAGTTTTTGTGAAAGTATAAAAATGGCGGAAAATTTAAAATTTACAGGAGTTTTTGCTTTTGGAGATTCGATTGTTGATCAGGGAAATAACAACGCCGTCACGACGTTGTTGAAGGCCGATTTTCTGCCGTATGGAAAGGATTTCAACGGCGGAACTCCGACCGGGAGATTTTCCAACGGGAGAACGCCCCCAGATTTCATTGGTATATATATATAATCACACTTGTACCAACTGCCAAAAATTATTAACGTTCAAATGTTTTGTTTTTTGGATCATCTTTCAATTTATGCATGATTTTTTTTACGTGGACCATGCTAAAAAAAATTCAAGTTTAAGGGATGTCTACGACAGTGAATTTGATTTTTACAATTGTAAAGAGTTGGTCTCGTGTAAATAGTTGTATCATTCAACTGACTCACAACTTTATATTATAACTATTGATACTTTTCAATAAAACAATTGATACTATCAAACTAATACTTTTTAACGAAATAATTATTACCGCTTTAAAATACACAAAATGCAAATCAGTTGCACAGTGAAACTAATTTATTATTAGTTGTTTGTAAAATAAGACGCTTTGAGTCGAATAACAATCAAAATTATAATTAATTAATGTTGCTAGGTTAGAGATTTTTCACCTACTTAGCAGACTGATTATTACAATTAATCTTGTAATTTACAGCTGAAAAACTAGGAATAAAAAACCTGGTACCAGCCTATCTTGATCCCAAATTGAACCCTCAAGAGCTTCTAACCGGAGTAAGCTTTGCCTCAGGAGGATGTGGATATGACCCTCAAACAGCTCAGATAGTGGTCTCTATATCCCCTCGATTTTTTCACGTTGCACATCAATGCTTTAGCATGTTGTACCATATGTTAATGTTTTGCACAATACAACACACTAATGCAGACAGTAAAACACCACCATGATGCACTGCTCTGACAGTGTCCAGCAGTGTAGCATGGAAACACCCCCCTCTCTGTTTTCGCTCATGAATTACCTTTGTTTCTTTTCCAGACAGTCATACCATTGACTGATCAGTTGGGGTATTTCAAAGAGTATATAGGGAAGCTGAAAGGGGCAGTTGGGGAAAAAAGAGCCAACAAAATCTTGAGCAACAGCTTATTTGTAGTGGTAGCAGGAAGTAATGATCTCGCGAATACTTACTTCACCGCTCAACTCCGTCGCCTGCAGTACAATATCTCTTCATATGCCGATCTTCTTGTTTCCTCAGCTACCACTTTTATCCAGGTACAATGTTATCACTGATCACCACTTTTATACATCTATCATCAAATATATTATTTACATGTGCAGTATTAATATTGCAGGAAATATACAAGCTTGGAGCAAGAAATATAGGTGTTTTCAGTCTCCCACCAATTGGGTGTATGCCAGCTCAAAGAACCCTAGCTGGTGGCCTACTCAGAAAGTGTGCAGATGAACACAATGAAGCTGCAAAATTGGTTAATTCAAAGCTCTCACCAGCTCTTAATTCACTCGCCAACACTTTGCCTCGATCCAGAGTGGTTTATATTGATGTTTATAACCCCTTCTTAATCTGATCCAAAATCCTCAAAATTATGGTGAGCCCTCACATTATCTTTCTCGTTCACTAAGTCCACTAAGTCCCAAATCAAACATACCCTAACCGATAAGTGGGATTAGGTTTCTAAGGCATTCCCTTGCTCGTTGCAACTCAAAATGTCGGGCTAATAGTTGTTACATCTGATGAAATACATCTGGTGCACTATTAACCGATAATCTAATCCAAACTAGACCATATTTAGACATGTGTCCACCACACACACAACTAAAAGTTCTTCTCAATTTGGAGTTTAAAAGATACATCTATACTAAATTATTTATGGAATAAACAATAATGTGTTTCGATGATTACAGGGTTTGAGGTTATCGACAAAGGTTGCTGCGGCACAGGATATATAGAAGTGGTAATATTGTGTAATGAATTCAGTGGAACCTGTGCAAATGATACTAACTACATATTTTGGGACAGCTACCATCCCACTGAGAAAACATACAAGATTCTTGTTGATCAAATCTTGCAAAAATACATCAGCAGTTTCGAGTGAGAGTTGCTTTAGTAAATTTTTGTTTTTTCTTCAATGAAATCCAAATGTAATAGTTAATATTTTTTCCCATGTGTCCACGTTGATCAATAAAGGAAATTTCAAGTATCTTTATTTCTGAACTCTACTTAAAACTACTTAAATTAAAGGGAAATTGGAATATATTCACGACTTTTTAGTACTTTTCCAATTTAATCATTTTTTTTTTTTTTTTGCATTACGATACACGGGGTTATTTTATGACAATTTACTAATGATGTGGCAGAGAGCCCGACCGCCAAGTCAGCAGTAAGTTGCAAGAAAATAACTCTCGCATCGAATTGCAAAAAAATAAAAATATAGTGCATGACATTGTAAAAAAAGAGTGGTGATTAAAGTGCAGAAACATCAAAAGTTGTGAGTTTGTTTGTAATTTAAGCCAACTTAAATAAAAAAGTAAGAAGATCTTAATGAACAGAACTCATAATGTAGTAAAAAAACTCATAACCGGAGTCTAAGTTATAACTTTCATCTAAACCATCTGAGAAGGATATATATACGCAGTGGGAAAAAAGAATAAAAATTTTAAGCAATCGAGTAACTGCAAAATACAGAAATCTAAGAGACTATCAGAATTAGCTTATATGATCATGTAAGAAACAGAAATTGTAGGTCCAAAAAGAAAATTCAGTACACAAAGAATAACTATTTCAGATACATAGTCACAGAATTTGTAAAAAAAATAACTTTTCTTTTAGGCACAACAATTCACTGGTAATTGCAAAATATGAGGAACCAAAAAAAAGAAAAGGTTGACATTTTCATGTTCCAAAATCTTGATTCCAGGGCCCAGATTTCACTTGCAAGAATATGATTCATTCAATCAAATAAGAGATAGCGAAATCACCTTTTCCTCAGAAATATGCATGTTCCTGGCACCTCAAGAAGTACTTTGGTACAGTTGCATCCTACAGAGAGAGCATATATACTTTGTATTCATCAAATCATCAAGCAAAAAATCAGTTGCTCTAAATAGCCAAACTTATTCTGTGAAATTCCTCTTAGCCAATTCACCCAACCAATGTCGAATGAAATCTTTGAGTAAATTGCAAAATTATTCCCATATCTATTGGGGTGTTGGACGATTTTAATCTCATGCATATATATTTCCTCAATTAAGTCCTATTACTTTAAAATGACGCAATTATAGTTCTATATTGACAAGGTTGACATCGCTTACATGGCATAATGAAACCCCAACATATTGATGTCAATTAAAAAATCAATCACAAATTAATAATCATTCCAGAACAAAAAATTGTCAAAACAAGACTAAAATTGCATCATTTTAAAAGTTACGGGTCTTAATTGAGAAAATTGATCCATACGGGACTAAATTCGCCAACACACAATAGATATATGCTCTATTGGGACAAATTTTGCTATTTACTCATAAATCTTTCTATAAGCAACATTTTTTTTCAATTCTATTTCAAATACACATGAAATGCAAGTAGGGTAGGCATATACATACATTCATAAAACACGAGCCTATGATAATTGTAAATGCTGATCATGCTTCCTTCTGTTTCTCAAACCAAGGTATCCACACCGACGTTGTTTTCTGATACTTCTTGTATGCCTCAGCTCTGTACTCCTGTTTCAACATACGTTCCTCCACAAGAATCGTCACATAAGCTAAGCACAAGCTATTAACAAAAGCACCAACAAAGCTCCACCCACAGTCCATATTCGAAGCAAAGATCGCCAATCCCCACCACCATAACTGCTCCCCGAAATAGTTAGGATGCCGTGAGTAGTGCCACAAACCTTCATCAAGATTCGGCACCAATTCTTGGCCAAGAGTTTTCAACCTCTGATTTCTAGTAACAAAATTGTGAAGCTGCGTATCAGCAAAATATGCAACAGTCACCCCTGTTAAGCACACTAGTGCAGCAACTACATCCCAGATATTGAATTGACTCTCCTTTGAGTGAACGACATAGAGAGGATCGCATATTCCCATTAGAAAAACCTGTTGTAGCATCAGTTACATAATATCAGCTCTGTTCGGCATATTTTTTTTGGTTCAGGAATTTCGTCGAACAGGTAGAGTGCAGAAATGGAGTAACCAAAAATTACCTGCTGAGAAACGTAGACTGCAAAGAAAGAAATCCACCACCAGTGTTTGCCGTACTGTTTGCGCAGATCATTGAATCTCCAATCTTCCCGAGCGCCCCACTGCCAATTTTCTCGACGGAAGTAGCTGTGAGTGAGCCTTATTGACCAAACCCACGTCAAAAAAATCACCAATTTCGATCTCCAGGAATTGAATTCTGCCGAAGGATGAGATGCGAAGTAGTGAACTAGTAACACGGGTATCACCGTCCAATACAAATCTATCATCTGAAAATTGAAATTACATTACACAAATTAAATCGATCAGAAAAGAGTGAAACGTAAAATTAGGAGTTGGGGGGTTAATTAGGAGAGTACCCAGTGGGTGGATTGCAGGAGACCCACAACCCAGAAAAGAATGTTGACATTGAGGAAGAAGAGGGCGTTGGCTAGCAGAAAGGGGTGACGGTAGCACCAGGCCCAGAGAGGAGAGAGGGAATCTTCTTCCACGGCGGAGCAACGGCGGAGGAAGAAATAGAAGAGGATTGAAGGAAGAGGGGCGAGAAATGCAACGACTGCGTTGCGCAGGTTATTCGCAACAGTTTTGCTACTCGACCACGCTCCATCAAATGAAAGCTCCAGATGTTAATTTAGCACATATTGGAGCTGGTAAATGGGTTGCACTTGCACGGCCAACTAACAGTATTTACTATTTACTCAAATTTTCAATATTTTTTAAAAAAATATATACTAATAAATTTATTTAAATTATTATCTCCTTTTTACTACCCATACCCCTTTTTTCTTTATTTTAATCATAATTTTCTTTAAAATATTGATGTAATTTACACAAAATTTATTATGATTTTATATTATAAAATGATGAGAATTGGGGGTAAAAAAGATTATTTATCAAGATTTTATTGAAAATAATAAAATAATTTGGGTTTAAAACACCATCAATAACTTTGTTCTTTTTTGAAATTGATAATTAAATTGACATTTTTCCCCGTAGTTATCAAAAATTTTGAAATAGGTCCTTTAAATTGATGAAGAGTCATCGAATATAACCGTCACCTATGTAATTATTTTATTTTTTTTTTTTTAATTTTGAAATGTCACCTAAACTTTTTTAATTCAAATAATTTATGTAAAAATTTTTTTTTTAAATTTTTTTATGAAGGAGAGTGGTTTTCAATATTTATTTAATTTTTTTTATTTTTTGATCAAAAACCCAAATGATATATTCATTCAATTTTTTTTAATATACAAATTGTTTTAAACTATTAATAAAACTATAATAAAAATTATTAAATAAAAAAAAAATTCAAGTAATTAAAATTAAAGAAAAAAAAAAAATAATTACATATGTGATGTTTATTCGAGAATTATTTAAAGTTCGATGAAAATGACCAATTTCAAAATTTTAGAAAACTTACAGACCAAAATCAAAAAAAATCAAAACAATCGGGCTATCCAAAAAAATCTGAAAGTGGTACAAAAAATTTAATTTCAAATAATTTTACCATAAACTATAGAACAAAAATAATATCAACATTACCATAAATTATGGTACGGATTGATTAAATTAGATGCTATTAGACAGGTTCTCAAAATCTAGACTTCTTCTCTTTCGATTAAAATTTAAAAGTAAAATAGCTAATAAAAATTGTCAGACCCAAAAGAAATCGATAAATCGGGCCTTAATTACAATTTGCCAAAAAAATCCAAACACCAGCTAGCCGTCGCCGGCTATCATAATAGAATAATCGATCAAATCAATAGTTGTTAAATGTATACGACTACAACTATATATTTATTTAATATATTCTTTTATACATATCATATTTAATATTTAATTTTATATAAAAGTATAATTAAGATAGATAATTGATGTGTGGGTGGTCGTTAATCATAATTGGTGTATTCAGTATTCTTATTATTATCAATTCAATTAGGAAATAATTAACGATACACCCTTAATAAAAAAAAAAACTCAAGAAAACGGATTATCAGGTAAAATGTATCAATTTAAAAAAATACTACATAGAATATGGAGTATCACTTTTAAAAAGTGATACTGATTTACACACTTTGAATTAAATTTCAATTCATTTTCAAAAATGGTACCAATCGCATGGTGAGAATCCAACATAAATTTACACATTTTGTATTACATTTCAATTCATTTTCCTTCTCATGTCTGTGCTCATGGTAACCTTTACACACACACCTAATTCTGATTCAGATCCTAATGGTGAACGCAAAACCTCGACAAATATAGCGTTAATAACTTTGGGCGAAAGTTATAATCAGAAATAACAACTCGAAAAATTCACAAAAAAAGCATACCAGAAACTGAGCTTCAGATACAGCATCCATTCCTAAGTCCTAACTTGATGCCTCCTAAGGCAATTAAACATCAGCAAAAACTCCACTATCTGAGTTTGGGATCAGCTTTACACATGTTCCTCCATTTATCTTTGAGGTCAATTGATGTACGGCTTGGTTGAAAAACGCCTTTACCATGTTCCAGTATTTGTGTCCACGGAATAATAATATCATGTGGGCCACAATATAAGCGCACCCCCTCCTGTTTTAGAGTGAAAAGCAAACACTTCTTAAGAAATGTAACAACTAGTCAAATGCAGAGACAGAGAACCATATGGGGGAGAAAATAATACAGATCAAACACCATGCAATTGAATTTCTTACCTTTAACTTTTCTTCTTCTTTACTGGTCCATGGAAGTCTTACCCGCCTCATTTGAGGAATTGTTGGCCACAAACTGCAAATAAAGATATAGATCATCATTACTATTTTCCACTTGTGTTTGTAAGTGGGAAATTGTCTGATATATCAACATCTAAAATGATTAATTTATGTAGTATCATCTAACAGGTTATCTCTTTTGTTATGATTAACAAAGTGCAGCTGCCCCTTCCCCTGGTTACCTGATCTAAATCTTGTTGTTTAAACACATTTCCATATCTTTCTCTTTCTTCTTCATCCTCTCTCTTTTTTTTTTTTTGAAAGATAAAACAGCATACTCAAGTACTCATCTTGAGTATAATAAACCTAATGCATGAAGCAGTTGTGCTTGAAACATCAAATAGAAATGTAAGCCACATAACATTTATATATGTATACCTATCTATCAACCAAACATTAAGTCAACATTTGACGCTCATTGCATTTTTCAAAGCAGAAGTAACATCTCACAATAGATATGATCTCCTTGAGCCAAATAATTGGAGCACAAAACACAGACAATATATCCTCGTACAGAAAGATATGAACTTACTCTAGTGCCACTTGCTTACGCACTCTTACAAAATACTTGGCAGCATCAGAACTCTCAGATGATTCTATTGCATCAGAAGGTCGAGCACTTTGCGAGCATTTTTGTTCACAAGGTAAATCTGTTTCTGATGGACAGAGAAGTCCCTTTTTGGACCTGACATCAGCGTGCTTCTCACTCCTACTTGTCTTGGGAACTTGAGTGGATATAGTTTCATCCTGAATGTTATGAATTTCGAGTGCAGTTGTCTGTTTCTGTCCCTTAACTCTCGCAAATTTTGACACTTGTCTGATACTTTTCCCATCTTGATTTTCTTTATCCAAACTTTGAGCTAATCTCTTGGTTGAGCCCACAGCTTTTCGTACAAAGGGGGGGTTACAATGTAATTCTGAAGGCCCTGGTTTTACATATTCAAATTTCTTCCAATACTGATGATTACTGGCCTTCTCAACACCATCCCTCTGATTTATTTCATCACTTTTAGGCATATCATCAGTCTGTTGCAAATGATTTCCCTCTATTCCAAATGATTTCCCAGAATGTTCCTTCGATTCTAGTCGGGGATCCAAGCATATAAAAGTTGCCATCTCCTTTCTTGTCAAGGAGACCTTTTCCTTAGCTTCCTTGTACTTCGAAATTGCTCGAGAATATGCACAAAACGGGCAGTAAAATTTCCCCCCCGAGTCAAAGCTAGCATCTGAACCCAAACAGCTCTCATGGACCACCAAAGGACAGGAATCAGAACTACAAGAAAGTAACTCTCCACCCTTGTTACATTTCATACAAAGATGCAGCTCTCTCCAATCAGTTGTTGCCAAAGAATGACTATATGTGCACTGAGAGCTCAAAAAATTTTTTCTTCTTTGTATCAATATTACTTCTCTCATCTTGATACCCATCAGTATCATTGGATTTATCTACATCTTCAGCTTCACCAACAGTTGGGACGACTCTTAGAATATTATGATCAAGATTATTTGTGCCTTCCTTCATTGTCTTAAGCCCATCTAAACCTTTCTGGACATTTTCTGCATTCCCACCCTTGCTATTCAAAATTTCAAAATCAGAGTTTTCGCCTGACGCTTCTGTACCACATCGAGGAACCTGTTTTTCACGAGGCACTTCATCATTTCCAACAAGCCCCTTGGAAGAAGTACACTGGTTATTACCATCTCTAGAATGCCCATTTTCCTCAATAACCTCTACACGAGTTGTTTTCCCCACGGTGCACCTTTCTTCACCACTGTATATTTTAGATGTACCAGCTAAAAGATTTTGCTCTCTACATGTTGCTATCAAGGAATCTTGGTTTTTTGTGCAAGCAGTGTTTTCCATCCTAGCAATACCGGTAATGTCATCATCGATCGCATCACTAGCTCTTTTGAGGTCACAGGACCCTTTCTTGTCATCTTTTGCTTCCTCAACATTCTGGTTTTGCCCTAGTTCCTCAGATTCGTCACTCAGTTTAGTTACACAATGGGCTGCCTGCTTTTCACCTGGCAAAACTTCATCAGGACCAACAAGCCCCTTTGATGTAGAAAACCCAATATTATCTTCCTTAAAAGGTTCAATTCGCTCCGTGCTACCAACATGACTTTTTCTTTGAAGAATAAAACTTATACCTTCGCTATGTTGCACCGATACGATAGACTCATCTGCAACTCTCTTGTCAACCACAGAAGAAATTAAATTCCCAGCTAGATTTTGTTCAGTGCCAATGATATCATGCTTGTGCTTCTTGACAGAGTCGTTATGGGTTGTACACAACTCTTGTGCTGCAGTCTCACTAGTGGCTCTTCTCTTCCTGTTAACTCGTCCTAAGTTTTGATCAGGTGAATCTCTTGGCAAAAGGAAGCTGTCATTCGTATCACTTCCAGCAACTCTACCATCTTTAGCTGGGGCATCAAGCTCAGCGTGATTCCCAACTGGCAAACCGCTTTTTTCTTTCAAAGATGCCGAAATAGAATGGCTCCCTGTAAGAATTGCATCCTTAAGCTGTTTAGAAAGAAGTCAAGGAAAATTAGAACAAAGAAAAAAGTAGACTCAACGTTTTTTTCAGTATTCTTGCTACCTGAATGTACAATTTAAAGGTGAAAAGGCTCCAATTTTACCTTTTTTAAAGTATATTTAGGCAAGTTTGATCTTTTATGCTCTATGAAGGGCGCAAGATCCCACTTTAACACCTCTAGTCCAGCAGATTTCAGGTGCTGTGGAGATACCTGTCAATATGTATGCAAGTGATTTGTATTAGACTATTAGCACTTCTCCCATGACTCAATTTCTCTAGCATATTAAGTATTAACAAGTTTATAAAGTAAAATGTGTTTCTTAAAAAAAGATAAAAATAAATTAAAATGAATAAAGTAGATTCTGAAGATAAAGTTGTGAAATACCTTGTTCATTATACGTTGAAGGACACCTTCACAACGGTCAGATGGATCTAATCTAATTGTTTCACACAAAGGAGGAGATACAGGATTTGCAGATGCTCCTTGATTGAATAAATGCTCTAAAATTTTTAAGGACACCAATTCCCTTGCATTTCTACCAATATCATTGGATATTTCCGGTGTCTTCTCAAGCAAACCTATGACCATGAGTGCAAAACTTTCAAGTCTCTTAGCAACAAATTACAAGTCACTAATTAATTTTTCCATCAGACATAAAAACGCTGCAATGCTTACCTAGTAATAGAGATGCATCTATTTTATTAGAGCATGCTAGTGTTTCCATGGCCCAAATCTGTGGAAGAGATGATGCACAGTTAGTCTGGCAATCCATAAAAGACTGTTTCAGACCTTCACCAGTGATGCCTGTTAATCATAAGTGGTTCAGTTAAATGTATTAGGAAGGCAAAGGTTAAAACAGAAAATAAACCTTTAACAAATAATCTCGGAAAAATATGTAAAGTGAGGCAAAAGATATTAGAGAATCCTGATAACTAAAATTAAAATAACAGTGTTACTGTCACAGTATACTTAAGATCAGAAAACGAAATGTAACAAATAAATCATCAGGGCTGCTCGTTTTGAACTGAATCCCAGATGAGACTTATACCAACGCTATGCAACTTCAGTTAACTGGACACCACAACGAAATAAGCCAACACAAAAGTTATGATTGTAAAGAATACAACTTCATAAACCATAACAATAATCAGTAAGAGAATATTCAATAAATAGGGAAAATGTCTAAGCTGCAGGCCGATCCAGACATGAATTTCATTCAGTACAGCATCAGCCACCAAATAAACAAAAGTTAAAAGAGTTTTTACTTTTTAAATGTATTCTATAGAGAGTAGAGTATTTCTCCCCAATTATTTGGAATTAAAGGCTCGGTTTGTTTATCTTAGAGAGTAGAGCTAAACCGCTCAACAAGTAGCAAAAAAATCAACCTAGTATCAAACCTGCATAAATCTTTTTTCTTCCTGATACAAAATAGTTACATAATGTTCCTATTCAAGTACATTGAAACATAAGTTTGAGGACTTGTGAAGTGACGTAAGAATTGTTTCAAAATGTTGCAAATCCCAGTAAACCCAGTAGCTTGAACTAGTTGGCATAGTTAAGCTATGAATCAGTAGACTTCCCAACAGAATGCCAGTGGGCAGCACACATCAACCTGGGTTCCAATGTTTTTAATCAATATTCCACCAAAGCATGAGGTCAAATAGGTGGAACCCAACCAGATCCTAATTTTTCCAGCATTAATCAACTTAAGATAAGAGACTTTCTGATAAATATTTGCAATAGATTTGTAGTAAGTAACAAAGCATGAGGTCTATTTGTAACCTTACTAAGGCTTTCCTCTAACGTGAATGCTTAAATCATTGTTTTTTCTAATATCAACAAATCCTATTCTCCCATATGGGGATAAGATTTGCTGCTAACTTCAGTTAGCACTCTCCATGCTATCTGCCTTTTGGCAAAAGAGATCTCCGGCAAGAAGAATATACCCGCATAGTTAGAGGAAGCTGGAAAATGTACACCTCCATTTTTTTCAACTAAAAGGTAAATACATAATAACTAGTCCCATTTCATAGCTAAGATGCAGTAAGATCAGATACTTGCTATATCAAGCAACAGAAAGTAGTCACATAGCTAAAACCTAGTCTCACCACATAGTCATCTACACCCTATCCGCATTCTATCATCAACAATTGAATTTTCCCCCTAACAGAATTCATTGCTTTTCAAAAACACGAAAAACCTTCTCATTAAACAGGTTGCACACACATAAGAGTTTGTAATTTGTTTTCAATGATTCAGAGGTATGATTTTATATACATCAATTTTTCAGTTGATAACAATATAAGTCATTTGCAGATAACGATTCAAATAAATTGTTCAAGTGTCTAGAAGTTCGAGATTGAGATTGAATCCAACAAGCTGCAAACCGCAGACCTAATCATTTATAAACTGAATAACTATAACTAAAGCACCCCTAAGTTATACAAATAGAAATAGACATGGCGTTGGAACAAACCTAACATTCATAGGACGGCGACGGATCCAGGATTTCTTCCCAAGAGGCGCAGGGGCGGATCCACCATAGAACAAAGGGGTACACTTGCATCCCCAAAATGAAAAACTGCAATTATATATATATATATATATATATGATTTCTTTCTCTGGAATTGCTTGCGCTGAATTCTGTTCTATATCTCTTTTTTCGAGATAAAAAATGAAACGCCGGTCAAAAAACTATATCGAAAATCATCATATATTTTTTTTTGGCAAAAATCAGTTGAAATTAACAAATTTCGATTCTGGCGTCAAAAGGAGGAGAGCGTAACTTTACCAGAGATCTGAGGGAGAAAGAGAGCGGGTGGCGTGAGAGAGGGAACAGAGGTGGTCAAGTGGTGTGGAGGCGGCGGGCGACGGCAGCCGATTGAAGAAACAGGAAAATTAATTTTGTTTTTTTCAGCCTAGCCTATTTATCTTTCTTCTTCTTTAACAATTTTTTGGCTGTCTTGGCTATTTTGAATCCGGTTGGGGATTTGCTTTTCATTTTTCTTTCATATCATACAATTACATATACTCCAATTTAAAGCGTACCTCCAATTTAAAAAATGTTTCTAAAAAATTAGATTTAATGAAATTAAGGGTAATTGTAATATAGTATTATATATTTTAATATCGATTTGTAAAATTTTAAATATTAAATTATCAATATTATTTATATTATTGAGTATAGTATTACATGATATGAGTTGTAGTATAAGTGGATATGATCTATAGTATTAGATGATATAAGCTATAGTATTAAATGATACTCCCTCCGTCCTGTTTTAGATTGCACATTCACTTTTTAGCTCGTGTTTTAGCGAGCAGGTTGTTTATTAGTATTTGAAATGATAAAGAATTTTTTTAAGGTGAGGTATGATAATCCTACTCTTCATTTATCGTACACCTATTTAAAAGTCACTTTATCATTTCATGTACTAATAAATAACTCGTTCGCTAATACACGAGCCAATAAGTGAATGGACAATCTAAAACAGGACGAATGAAGTATGAGTTGTAGTATAAGTGGATATGAACTATAGTATTAGTTCACATATTGTGTAGTATTAGTTTATTTAATTATATTAATAATTTAGGTTTCTTGTTTTTAGCCTAATAATATTAATGTTTTGTGCAGATTTTTATATCATTCTATTTACAGAATCATTATGTTATCACTACTAAACACGTTGAGGGTGGAGATTTGTGGAAGTTTAATTTTGTCAATCTCAATGAAATTAGACCTCAAGTGATACAAAATACTTACACGTTTTACCAAAACAAATCCTCTTTGTTGAAATTAATTGTTGAGAAAAGAAAATAGAACACTCAAAACTGAAGTTAGAAGAGGAAAGGGAAGATTGCTTAATACTTGAGTGAAATTAGATTTGGTGTTGTCCATTTGTAATGTGGTATAATTAGTTGCTAGTTTTTTTTTTTTTGACAGGATAATTAGTTGCTAGTTGAATTAGTAATTTGAATTAATTTGTTAGGCTTGGAATTAGTTGTTCAGTACCTCAGATTCCTAAATATTGTGTAATTAAGATTTGGATTAGAAAGAAACATTTAAAAAATAAGTCCAAATAAATTTATTAAATTTGAAAAATAAGTGTGATACATAAATTAATAAAATTAAATAAATATTACGTAAGAAAATGTGCATTAGTTGAATTAGGAAGAAAAATAAAATATGATGCGTAAATTAACAAAATTAAATAAACATTATGTAATAATTATTTGTATTAGTTGAATTAGAAAACCATTTTAAAATGAGATCGAAATATTTTAAATTGGTATTTCTGTTCAGGTATACATTTTAGAAAACACTTTGTTAGGGGCAGTAGAATTTTAAAAAAAAATAGAAATTTGAAGAAAATCCTCAAGTTACGAACCAAGGTAAAAGAGGTTTTACTTACCCAGCCACCTGAGAAATATATCAGTTAAGGTCGCCCGGGTCATGGCTTGACCCATATTCTTGGTGTGACACAATTAAAAAAGTAGGGGTGTTTTTTTTTAAAGCTTAAAGAAAAAAACACTTCCACGTATTTGAGTTGTGTTTTAAAATAGTCTCTTGGTGTGATTGGTATGTTGGAATAGATAGGGAATGAAATGATCATTCCTTAATTTATTTTAAATACGTTGATTGGCATGTATTTTTGGGAGGAATCATAATTTCATTAGGAATAGTCATTCAAAAAAATAAATGAATTGTGATTTCTTACATACCCATGGGTTTATATATTCTACATTTTGAGAAATAAATTTTTTTTCCACAAAAAATATTATCATTCATTTCATAATATTACCTTCTACCCAACAACAACAATAATAATTTAATAATAATATTATTTTATTAAAAAATTTATTTAATAAAAATAAAAATAATAAACAGCTTCAATAATAATAATAATAATAATAATCATATTAAATATAATAATAATAAAATATATAAATAATATAATTTTTTTAATAATAATATTACGGGTAACTTACTAGGAACTACAAAGTCCTATAGCAAAACCTATAGTTTACTTTAAACAAAGAAAACTCTTTTTCTATAACTCACAAAAACACATTTTTTTGGGTTTAGTTTTCGGGTTCTTCCCGAATGACTTTTATTTTCAGGATTATTTCCGTCGAGGCCGATATCCTAATCCCGTCTTCAACACTCAAAAAAATCATCAAAAAGCCTCAGATTTTGATTTATTATCTCAAAAAAAAAAGCGGAAATCTTATGGGTTGTTGCAAACACACATTTTATTTTTTGTTCAACATTTTTAAATTAATTTCTTGGATTCCACTAGACCACCAAAAACATACAAAACACTGAATTCCAAACAATTTGAGCATCAGCGTCAAATTTGTGCACAATTGAATTCACAAAGCATTTCATTAAAAACCCAATTTATTGGTGTACAACATACATGTGAAACATTATTTAGTTTTCAAACATTTGTAAAAACTATCGATTATTTTCTCTCAACTAAACAAAATTGTGTTTTTTTTTTTTTTTTTGTGATGCTTGTGTCTGCTAGTTGAATTAGTGAATTTTTATTAAATTTGTGGAGAGGTTTTCTGAGAGAGAGGAAGCATGGTGGTTTTACTGGTGGAAATCTGGTTTTTTTGTGGGTTTAAATATTGGTTATGAGAAGGTTATTAAGATTTATGTTTATTTTGTATTTCTAGTAAGATTTTGAAGATTTATAAAAAGTAAATGGAAGTTCCCTAATACTATATTTTGTTTTCATAATTTTTAATGAAAATAAAATAAAATATTATTATTTAATTATATTATTAAATTATTAAAAAAATATATTATTTCAACAATAATTAAAAATATTTTAATATACATATATTTATATATGGAAAGATGGATAAAATAAATTGAATAAATTAACAAAAAAAAAGTTAAATAAACATTTTTTTTTTAAAATTAATTGTTGTTAGTTGAATTTATGCAAATAGCCATTTTGGTCCTAAGGTGATATCAAAATATTTTATTTAATTGATATTTTTGTCTAAAAAAAATATATGTTTACTAAAATTATATATTATTATAATAAACACAATTAATATTATTTTTGTAATTATAACAAATATTATTTTAAAAATATATATATTAAAAAGCTAAAAATATATATAATAATCAATAATAATATTAATATTAAAGTATAATTAATAATCTATATATATATAAAAAGAAACCTTACGAATTTACCAAATTTTTTTTAAAAAATAAAAAAATATTAAATTTGCATTTATTTTTGAAAAAGATATTAAAAAATTTTAATATTAATTAAAAAAAAAATAATTTTTTAAATATTGTTTTTTGAATATCTTTGAAATTTTGAAATATCTTTCTTTCATAATACATCTAATTTGACAAATATCTTTAACAAAAAAAATCGGACTCAAAAGTTTGGAGAAAATTACTAGGATGTGCAAGAATTCTCATCCCATTATTATTAGGTGCAAAAAAATTTAAACATTACTACTTGGTGCAAAAATGTGATAAAATACCCAATGTACCCCCTACAAATTAAAAGCCACAATTAGTCTCACACACACCACCTAGTTTGTCTTCCCCATTCAAAAAGCCACAAATCCCAATACTCTCTCTCTACGCAATATACCCACTCCCAAACCCAAATCAACACCAACATCCGCAGCATTTCCATCTCCCACAGAAACTCCCAAATGCCTCCCCTCTCCAACCAAGTCGTATTCCCCATTTCTAAATACATACACCCCAACCACAACCACTTTTGTTCACCGCCGTCGCCATCGGAATCCAGGAAGATCTTCCACCATGAGCGCCGCCGCCGCCGGAACCCTAGATCTACGGCTGCACCGGCTGGATTGGTGGCCTGCTGAGAAAGCTCTCTGAAGCCCAGAAGATATCGCATACGTTTACGGGTCGGGCCGCCTTTTCCGTCGAAATCGATATCCTACCAAACACCGTCAAGTCATCGGGCCTCAGATTTGATATTACTCAAAAACTTGTTGAAATTATTTTTTTTCTTGTTTTTCTCTCCAAATTTTTGTTTTATTAATTTTATTGGTGTGTGGATGTGTGTGAATTATTTAGTTTTGGATCTGCTATCGACCGTTGTATCTTGTATTTTTGTGTGCTAAAGTTGATTAAAGGTGTGAAATTTTTTATTTTAGAGGAAGAATATGAAGATTGTTAGTGGAAGAAGATGAAGATGGATGGATGGATTTCTGGGTTTTTCTTTTCAAAGACGGTGTCAATTTGGATTTTCTTTGTTTATTTTGAATTATTGTATCATTGGATTCCTTTTGGGTTTTTTTTTTGATGAACATCTGCTTGTCGAAATGATGATGAAAGTGTGTAATTTTTAGATTTTTAGAAAATGATATGTAAATTTAAGGATTTTAGATATTTTTTGCATTTTTCAATTTTGATCAAAAAAAATTGTATTTTTTCTTATTTTATTAAATTTTTATGAATGTGAAATTTTTTAAGTATATTTATATGGATTTTATGTTTATTTCACACCAACAACTTCATGTTAAAATGAAAAGGAAAAAAAACCGAAATTAAGTGTAAAAATATCAATATTTTTTTTATGTATATATTTTTTATTCTTTAAAATCCACTCTTTGTTAAAAAACTTTTTAAAAATCTTTCAAAAACAAACTATATATTACTTATATCTTATAATTAACGTACAAATTTTATTTTCCATAGTGATTCACTCAAATTCGAAAAAATAAATAAATCATTAATTATATCATTATTCTTTTTTTTTTTAAATGTATTATAAAAAGAAACGATATATTTAAGGGATATGAATTTATTTGCAAAATCTTGGATTTCAACCTCAATATAATAAACGGTAAACGTTTCTTTTTCTCTATCAGAATCGTCATTGACACGGGCTGAGGGGTATGTCTTTTCTTATTTTTCCAATTAATTTAACCTATAAAAAAACTCTCTTTTGTTGATTTTAGTCATACGAAACATGATCAATTTTGGGATATTTTAGTATTATTCATTAATTACGTATTAGCATATATCCACTAAATTGGTTTATAAATTATTAATTGGAGGAGGATGTGTGTGCAGAGTTAAGAAAGATGGAGGCGTGAGTGTGTTAGTTGCTTGTGTAATTTGGCGTGAATTGTGTGTAGGTTATTGGTTTAGACGGAGTAATAGCAGGTGTGTGAGTGAGTGATACTACTATATGCATGTATAAGATTCTTACAATATGGTATGAAATATAGATAATATTATAAATTAAAGTTTAGTTAATGATTTTAGATAGTTTGAATGTGAACCACCAGATAAGCTCCGACGATTCTTTTTGGTGGAACTGTGTGAAATCTTTGATTTTCTTGATCTTTATCTATGATTTTGGAACTATGTGAAATCTTTGGTTTTCTGTTGGGACCTAATGGGAGTTAATTATAATAACAAGATTTTCTTTGTTGATCTACTTTAATGAAGTTTTTTATTGTATTTTATTTACCATAATATATTGATTGAGAGTGATTTCTGTCGATTTGGTGTAGTTTAGGTTTCTGTAATTTTGGTACAGGCTTTTTCGTCAGTCTATTAGCATGATGTATATGAAATATTTATGATTATTTTTTATTATTTAAATACTATTTAGTTGCTAATGAGACTTTAAATCGAATTTTGGTAGGTTATTAACAATTTCTTTTTTATTTGTGGAGTTCTTTTAAGTTTGAGTTATCAAAATGTCTAAAAAAATTCTCTAATAAAAAAAAATCGATCCCAAGAAAACGGGATGGTGTATGAAGTTGCGTTGCGTTCGAGCGTATGAGATGAGTGCCCATTATCATAATAACAAAACAATGAATCTCGAATGTTTATTTCATGAAAGCCAGGTACATTAAAACAAGAGCCAAGGAAAATCGCTTGCAAATGTTAGCATATTTTTGAAGAAATCGGTTTTCAATCACTGCCAGTTCTACGTAGCAGTTTCGAGAGTCACCAACCTCAAGGGCTTGAAGATTTTGGTGTGTGACGATGATGAAAAAACAGCCAAACAAACAAAAAATGTGGTTTTCAGAGAGGTTTTTCAGAATCTATAAATATTTAAAACTTCAGTTATTTTAACACTACGTTTTATTCATTAACTCATAGTTGTTATCTGTATTCACTAACATTACGGCGTGTTTCGAAAATTTATGTACTTAACGAATGGATTTAATTTAAATTTACGTATTAAATATGAATTACTTAAACCGTTATTCTTAAAGATTTAAGCACAATCCATATTACTCACTATTAAAACAATAGTTCAACTACAATCGTGCATCGCACGGGTTCGATTACTAGTTAATAATAATTTTAAAACAGATTCACCAATACTTATCTTTCATTCATAGGTCATACCAATCATAAGAATATTCATTCCCATATCATTCCATTTAGGCCTTCATTCCATTCATTAATTCATTTCATTCAGCCGCAATTTCATTCAGTCATATCAATCATGCTATGAATAGTATGGTACACCATTTTCACATAAAACCTATAAGATGATTATTTGATTCTACACACTATTTATACAAATATTTATCTCTCTTATATTTGAGTGATTTGAGTGTCGGAGGACCGTCGCCGAAACCCCTTCCGACCCGATTTTTGGTAGGTGATTTACACGTAAAAATTTACTTTTCTCTTAAGGGATTTTTGGAGATTACATTTAAGTATATGATTATTTTATCCTTTTATTATATTTATTTGTTAATGTGATCTGAAATGAGTCTCCGACAATTGACGTCATTTATGGAAAATTTGAGCTAAGGACGTGAGGATTTTCATGTTTTATTGAATTTATTATGCATGTTCTTTAAAATAAGGATGTAATGTATGCATGACATTATAACAAAATTATGTTGGACGTACTTGTCATGACGAAAGAATTGAGTCTATTGGGCCTTACCAAAAGGGCTTGATGGGCCTCAATGGCTCATATTTTTCACGGCTCAGGTTACTCACACCTACCCATTTAGTAAATATATTTTTTTTGTCATTTAAAAAAAAAATAGATACATAAAATGTAAAAATTATCATTTTCATCGATTTACATGTGAAAAATTAATTTTATTGTTTGAAAATATTTTTCGAATTCTTATAGTAAATTCGAAAAAAAATTCCGAAATTTTACATATGAAAAAATGATCATTCTGTTGAAATTTTTTTTTCGAGATTTTTCATGTTATTCGAGAAATATTTTCGAATTATTGTACTAACTTTAAAAAGTTTTTCCATCGATTTATATGTAAAATATTGATTCTACTGTTCATAAATATTTTTCAAATTTTTATAATAAGTTCGAGAAATTTTTCCGAATTCATGTATTTAATTTGAAAAAAAAAATCGAAATTTTACAAGTGAAAAAAATGAAGGGGATTGAATAAGGAAATATAAATTAGAGTATTTTGCAACCCCCAAGAGTTACCAAGTGGTGTAAGCTTGAAACTTAAGAGTATGCTCTTTTTTAGATCTCAGGTTTGAAATCCCTTAGGTGCGATCAAATCTTGAGATGTGGGGTCAGTTCATACAGAGTCAGACTTGAAGTGGGGCCTCGCTAGTGGACTGTGGGTTCTGGTCCCCCGGATTAGTCGGCATATAAAAAAAAATTAGAGTATTTTGGAAAAATCGTGGAACCCACTCCTCAGCAGGATTAGTTGATCTTTGCGAATACCGAGTTATCAAAAAAATAATTAGAATATTTTGGAAAAATTAGAAAAATAATTAGAATATTTTGGAAAAATTAGAGGGAGTTTATTCATCATATGAGTGATTGATGTATTAATGCAGATGGTGTATTTACTAAAAAGGTAGGTGCGGGTAACCTGAGCCATTTTTCATTCTTGTTAATCGCTTGTCTAGTTCTTAATACTTTACCAGAATGCAATTCAACTGAAATTTAATACAATTTAAACATTTACTTACCACATCATTTTGCAGCACGTTAAGAGTCCATTTCAAATTACAACAACACAACTCTTGAAAATCTACCAAACACCAGTAGATTACATATGAACATTCATATTTCCTTGTCTTTTCCCTCCAAGGAAGTCTTAAACCAAGGTACCCAAACCGACGTCGTTTTCTGGTACTTCTCGTACGCCACAGCTCTGTATTCCTGCTTCAACATTCGTTCCTCCACAAGCTTAGTCACATAGGCCAACACCAAGCTATTAACCAACGCGCCGACGCAGCACCACCGCCCGCCGCCCAAGTTCCACACAAACACCGCCAACCCCCACCACCAGAGCTGCTCCCCGACGTAATTTGGGTGGTGTGAGTGCCGCCATAACCCTTGGTCCAGAACCGGCACACATGCTTGGCCCTGCTGTTTCAGCCGTTCGTTTCGAACCATGAAATCGTGAAGCTGTGTGTCGGACAAGTATGCGATTGTAACTCCGGCGAAGCACATAACTGCAGCAATTACATCCCACGTGTAGAACTGCTTGTCTTTTGAGTGGATGATGTAGAAAGGGAAGCATACTCCCATCAGGAAAACCTGTTGTTGAATCAGTAATGTAAGAACAGAGAAGTTTGTGTTTGGACTTTCATCAAAACCCTAAAGAGGGTTAAAATAGCATTGGACAAATTGCAAAAAGAGGATTGCACTTCGAGACCCAACTTTAGACTTTTACAGGGCAGATGTCGAACTTCCAAATTGTTGTAAAAAAATGACCTCCGTCAAATTCGCAGGCAAAATAGGGGGAGTATTTTCATCAATTGTTATGTGACTGTTTTGTCTATAAATTTGGTCGATGTCTTTTTTCTGTAACAATTTGAAAGTTTAGTATCTGCCCTACAAAAGTCGATATTTCAGTCCTCGAAATACAATAGTGGCATAGATAGTCTTTTTTTTTTTTTTTGAATCAGTAACATAAGAACAGGCAATTTGATGTTTAGTTCATTGAGGACTTTCATCAAACACCAAGAGAGTGCTAAAATAGCATTGAAAACCTGCTGTAGAATCAGTAACATAAGAAGAGGGTAATTTAATATTAAGTTCATTGAGGACTTTCGTCGAACACCTGGTGAGGGGATAAATAGCATCTGAAAACAGAGATGCGGTAATATGGAGTGATGAATAATTACCTGCTGAGAAAGGTAGACGGCGAAGAAGGAAATCCACCACCAGTTATAGCCGTACTGGTGGAGCATGTCGTTCAATCGCCAATCTTCACGAGCGCCCCACTGCCATTTTTCCCGGCGGAAGTAGCTGTGATTCAGCCTCAGAAACCAAACCCACGTCAAAAGTATGACGACTCTGGATCTCCAAGCGTTGGATTCGGATGAGGGGTGATTTGCGAAGAAATGAACCAGCATCACTGGTATTACCGTCCAATACAAGTCCATCAACTGTTAAAAAACAATGACAACTTAGTTTCATGAGTATATTCAACACATACGCGAGTACTAAAATTATTTGGGGTTACTTTTCTTGGAAAAAACTGCGAATTTGATCATATGCTCTAAGTTCACAGATCGAAATCTTAGTATTCACTTAGCACAAATTTAATCTTTTGTTCCATGGATTTTATATACTTTGAATGCCACATCAATATTTCTGATAAAATTGACCTAACATAACAAAAAGTTGAAAGACAATGCACTATTTTTTACCAATTTATGAACTTAAGTGCACAAACAATTGCTATATATTAGTGGACTTTGATTACAAGCATAAAAATTAAGCATATTTCAGAATTACAACTTATTAATATGTATAATTTTTTTTATTAAACTTACTGATAAATATTCATATGTAGGTACAATTACACATTATGTGTAACTTCAACTATGTATAGATAATCATTTTGTACTAATTAGTATGTTTTAAAAAAACTTATATCTATTAGTAACTTGATTCAAGATTGAGATTTTATATATGGAGATAAGTTTCCATATATAAAATGATGATGACAACCGCATACTTTTTCCGTTTGTTTTATTCATGTATGACCATGAGGTCTCTTTTACATCAAAGCTTAAGTTTAGTCATTCTAAAATTGCATTATTGAAAATATTGAAGAAGCAAACACAAATTATACACGAACATGAGAAAACAAACTATAAAATGTGATGGAAATCGAGATGTACTATAGTTAAGACCACACATTAATTACAGTTGTTCGTATATATGAAAGTATAGTTAAATTTTCTTGTGGATTGAATAATTGAATTCAAAAGGCTACTGTAGGCTGTAGCTACATATTACGAAAGGCAATATTCTATAACAAATGATCTATCTCATTCTCATACCAAAAAAATGACATGATGAAATTAAGTGTAAGGATCTATATATAGGCATAGGTGTTATGCTAATTGAAAAATGCAACTAGTAAATGTTAATTATAATAAAATTAATACGAATTACCCAATGGCTATTTTGGAGGAGGCCCAAAATCCAGAAAAGAAGGTTGACATTGATGAAGAAGAGAAGGTTGGCTAGGAGGAGAGGGTGGTGGTGGCACCATGACCAGAGAGGAGAGAGAGAGTCTGCTTCCACGGCGGAGCAACGGCGGAGGAAGGAGATATAGAACAAAATGGAAGGGAGAGGAGAGAAAACGCCACCACCGCGTTGCGCAGGTTTTTGGCGTGAGAGTTCAATGACGCCATGAGAATGATGATGAGGCTAATCCAGCCTATGACCCCTAATTTTATAGCTGCTGCATGCTCTTTTGTGTTGATTGGATTCATTGATTATGTAGGGATTAATTAAAACTCACATTTGATTTATAAATACAATATTCACTTATTAAATACATAAGATTGATGTGTGGTGCTTGAGATGACAACAGGATTGAGGGTAAAAGCAAATTAAAGGGTGGACCACGGAATTAATTACTAGTTTGGTTAGTGGGATAATAATGATCATGGAATATATGTAATAATTAATCCCGTGCTCCATGCTTGGATTAATCATGACCTCCACTCCCAAAACGTATCTCTAAGGGTATGTTCGTTTTGGCGTAAAGTGGGCGTGAAAAATCCTTGACTTCAAAATCCTTGAATTTCAAAATCCTATTCAAAAAGTTGAGTATATATTTATTGGGGATTTTATAGGATAGAATTGTGTAGGATGAAGAAAAAGTTGATTGATTTGTATTATTATATTATTATTGTAATGATTGAATGAATGTAATGTTTTGAAAATTGTGTAAAAGTGAGGGGAGTGTAGGGTGTAGGGTGCAGTAATAATATTAGAGGTGAATGTTGTAGGATTTTAAAATACTTTGTTTTAGTATTGAAGTAAAGGGTATTTGAGATTGTATAGTCAAAGTCCATCCGTGATAGTCGCAAAACGAACATACCCTAATATCCTTCTCGATCTAGCCGTTTATTGTTGCCAGCGTATATTCTTCCTCCGTCATCGGCGGCGCGCCACCATTCAATTACTACTTTTCACTTATGTTGCATTTTTTTAATAAGAATGTTATGAGCTTTTTTTTTTAATAAGAATGTAATGAGCTTTTTTAAGAGTGTGCTTGATATGACTTGAGAATGGTAATGATAATAAATATTATCATTAAAAATTATTGATTGCATTATTATTGCTTGGTTAGAACATGATAATGGGTATGATGTGAAGTGGGTTGATGAGTGAGGATAATAAATTGTTTAATTCTATTTCAATTACTTGTTTATCAAAACTATCGAGAAATATCAATAGAATTGATTTTCATTATCCACTTCCATTACCTCAAACCGGGTCCGGGCCCTAAATCAGTAAATAAATAATTTATAAACTCACACACCAACCAACTTGAAAAAAAGTTTGGTTACAAACCAACAAACTCCATCATCTAGACTTGAGCTCATTTATAATTTTATTCATATCACATTCGATTCTCTTGAAAATCACAAAATTTCTCCATTTCCAAATGTACACTGTGCAGGTATTTGTAAAAAATTATGCTTTTTTAAAGAATTTATTAAAATTAATAATTATGAAAAAATTGATTAGTATTAGATGTTGATGGTGTTTGTAAATAAAAAAAAATAATAGTAAAAAAAAAATTAATAATACTTAAAAAATGCTCATAAGCTACAAAAAACACTCCCTTTCAACTTTTAATTTATACTAACTTTTAAGAGTTTATTTAATTTAATAAAAAAGAAATAAAACATTTCAAATTGCTTATGCACATAGTTTTAAATTTAAATAACTATGATCACTTATAATTTCTTGCAAACATCACATTAAAATAATGAGCTTTTAAATGTTACTTTTTTGAATCATTATTCATGTTTTTATGATATAGCTACAGAAGATCGTGAGAAGAATTAAACTTAATTTTCAAAGTCGTTTTCTAATTGTCCATTGAAATTATCTTTTCGAACCTACAAAAATTCATAGCTAGCTTTTGCCACGACCATAGCCTCCAAAGCCCAAAACGCATCATTAGGCCCGATACTTACCCATTCAACTTATTTCACTTTCGTTTCATTTTTCATTTTAAATTCTCTTAGGTTTTTATTTTTACTTTAAATAATATCTTTTTTAGTTATTTTGGAACATTCAATCAATAATACTTGTTTTAAATAATTTTTCATTTTTAATTTTTTTTGAATTTATTTCATGTAAAAGAACATTTATCTTCCAAGGATTGATTATTTGAGGGGTCAAAAAATAATTCGATTCAAACTCATAATTTTTTTAAAATTTTTAGGAATCCTTTTCTCGATACCTTTATATATATTTAAGGAACAATATATAAAATAATCGAATATGAATGGATGATCGTTTTTTCCAAATGCTTACATTGTTTATAAGATTGTATACGAATTGCAGTAGCTAGTGTTCCATCTGGATTGATTGGGTCAGTGAGGTTAGATCAAGTCATGAGAACAGAAGGTGGAAGACGGTAGAAGTAATGAATTTTAATTGAACGTTTATGCAAATTATCTTTTTATAAAAGTAATTCTTTTGAACTTAAAGATAATCGATTTTTTTTTTTTTTTTTTTTTGGAAAGAGCAAAACGATTTTGATATTGAATTCTAAAGACATAATAGACAATTTCAATCTTAATTAATTTAAGTTGGGCCGGGCCGGATAAGCACACTAAACACAAGCTGAGATTCTGAAATTTTCCGGGCTAGGGGCTATCACTTGTTATTTTTGTCAGGCCTTGCCGGACAAACATATAAAACACAAGTCGAGATTCTGATTTTTCTGGGCTTTGAGATATGGATAGGCTGCATTTTCCTTTCATCTTCAACTCTGGGCCTGGATTTTAACGCCCAAAATCATCATCTTTATGAGCTAAACAGTAAATCATATCCAATCATGCATATTTGCAACCTAAATTCTTCATTTTTGATATTTTACGGCCACATATGTCACAAAAAATTCCAAAAAATACCACAAAAATAGATTAGGTTGCAATCAGCTAATTTCGTACAATAAAAATGGCAATTGGATAAAAAAAAAAAATTGTACAAATTGCTTATTGAAAAAAAAAATTATAGTACAAGTTGCAAATTTATATTAAATCTTTTATATAATTGACACACACTTATATTTAAGTTTATATGGAACTAAAAAAGAAGTTATTATGTGCACCATATTCATAATACACCACTATTATTATTATGACAGTTTCATGTGCAATTGGTGCACAGATTTAAGATTTGTGCACTCGCCCCAACCCTACTCATATATCAACATAACATGTGTAATATATTCAATGGGTCAAGTATTTTTTTAAATTAGTCATTCAATTGCATGAGTGCACGGTGCACTTGGGTGCACAAGAGACCCACTCTATTATTATTTGTAAAATATTGATCCTTACAAGCAATAATAATAGTAGTGTACGATGAACATGGTGCACGCAATACGTTACCGAACTAAAATTCGTACAAATCAACTCACAATTCAACTCAATCTATTCGAATTCGATAAAAAAAATCGATTATCCTGCTAGTGTTTAGTTTTTATATTTGACAAAAGCTTGTGTGAACTAACTTTTTTAGTATCACTGTTATGTATAAAAATTATCACTGTTACACATAAAAACTATGGGGTAATTGCAATGTAGTCTACATTTTTGGGGGCTAACAGCAACCCAATACATTCAAACAAAAAAAATATAGCTTTGGAGTACATTTTCTAGATGATGAAATACCATATTTAACCCTTCTCTCATTTGACTCTCCCTGACTCCAATTACACCATATATCACACGTCCTCTCACTTTCTCTCCATTTACACGCCATCACTCTCTCTCCATTCCAACCTCTCTCTCATCCCAATTTTCTCTCACCTATCTCAAATATGTGCTAAAAAATGGAACCACCACCACAAATCTCTACAAATAGACAAAAACACACAAATCTACAAACACACATGACGACGACGGTTGAAGAAGGCTGCGTAGGTGGTGGATGGCGGCGGATGGGGAGCGGTGTGGATGGCGAATCTGTGGGGGTGTGAGATATGTTCAACCGACGTGATGGGGGAATGGCGCGAGGGAACTCCCCGACGAAAACATGGAGATCTTTTCAACCGAGGTGACCTGATTTTTGGTCCGGCCTAGAGGTGGCGGTCGGGAACGAGGAGGGCGGATCTGTGGTTTTCCGGTTATGGTGAAGAAGACGGAGGATTTTCCGGGGATCTCGATCGGTAAGTTTGATACCTTGGGGATACCTCATTTCGTGATTCTGAGGCTTCTTTTGATTCTTATTTATTAAAATCTTGATGTTGTTAGTTTTGATTTTTGTGAAATTGTTTAAATATTTCTTTTTCCGGGGTGTTGTGTGCGGTGGCGATTCTTATTATTATTATTTTTTTTCAATTCTCTATCTCTTCATTTTCCTCATTTTTTTGCGTTGATGTTTATGCTTTGATGTTTTTGTGCTTTGAGCTTTTTACTCATGGTGGGATTCATTTGAATCTCATTTTTTGGGATTTTTAATTCTTGGGATTTCCTTATTTCAAGATTTCATCTTCAAATTCGAGGTTTTCGTTTCTTGAGCATCATCTGCAAAGCCGAGATAAAAGGGTCAGTATTTTTGTGCTTCTCTTGTTATTATTTTACTTGTTGAGGAAGAACCATAACTTCTTTTTGGCACTAGTTTGAGGATTTTTCTGCAGGTAATCTGTTTAATAGAGGTAAAACACGCTTTGGTGTCTACTTTTAGATTTAGAGCTCTCATCTTAGATTATTGCTCTGATGTCATGTTTTCATGTTGCTCAGGTAGCTATTAGTTGTGTACAACAAAAAAATCTCAACACTCAATACAATTTTTTGCGCGTGCATGCAATATCTTTTTTTTGCATGTATTTAATGTATATGAAATATTTTAGTGTATATGCAATGTATGTTTTTACGCGTGTATGCAATTGCTTATTTGTGTATACAATTTTTTGCGCGTGTATTTAATGTATATGAAATATTTTAGTGTATATGCAATGTATTTTTAATATATGTAATTTTTTTATGGCACATTTTATTTTTATAGGTGTATGCATTTTTAATTTTGATATTATTAAAAAAATTATATTTTTAAAAAATTGTCAAATGTTTTTCAATTTTTTATATGAAAATGAGAATAGAAAAGTACTTATTAATTAATAATTATTTAAATTAAAGAAAAAAATAATTTTGTTTAATAATAATAAGAATTTTACATATTAAGTATATAATAATAACAATAATAAAAATGGAAAATGGAAAAGTAAAATGATGGGACACGTGGAATGAAAGGTGACAAATGCTGTAAGATGATGGGACACATGGAATGAAAGGTGACAAATGCTATAATTTTTTCAGAAATCAGGCGAGGGCTATTTTTTGTTGTAAAAAAGGGTGTGTAAGGGTAAAATGGACATAACACATCACTCAAAAAGAACTTTTGTATCTTGCTATTTTGAAAGTCAAAGTGCACCTATTAGTTATTGCCTAAAAAACTATTATTATTATACATAAAAATAAATATTGTTTAAAAAATACTTTTATTTTTAAACAATAAAACTTTTTTATCATAATATCGATGATAATTTTTTTTTATATAATAAATTTATAGAGTTAAATGATACATCCTGTTCAAAAAAAGTGTTACTATAATATGTATAATATAAATTTAAATACAAATCAACTCACAGTCCCCAACTCAACTCAATCTATTCGAATTCGATTAAAAAATTATTATTATCCAAGTATTTAGTTTCTCTATTTTAGGATGATATAATTTTGATCCAATTTTTAACCAATATTATTATCAATAGGATTCACATTAAATGGAACGCTATAATGCGAAGAGTCGAAGACTCATTCTTTATCAAAATTGATTTCCGATTTTTTATATTTTTTCAACAAAAAGTCGTTTATCAAAATTGATTTCCGATTTTTTATATTTTTTCAACAAAAAGTAGTTTATTAATTAATTGAATAAAAGTGGTTGAGGTATACCCTTTCACACCCACTCAAATCCCTAATCAGGCTCCGCTATTCCCATTCTCTATCCTCCCACAACCCCACTCGTACAGTTTCCAAAATCACTCATGGCTTCCGCGGCGGAGAACTCCGGCAAGAAGATCGTCCTTCGCAGCTCCGATGGCGAAGTCTTCGAGGTGGATGAGGTGGTCGCCGTCGAGTCTCAGACGATCAAGCACATGATCGAAGACGATTGCGCCGACAACACTATCCCTTTGCCTAACGTTACTGGAAAAATCCTTTCCAAGGTCATCGAGTACTGCAAACGCCACGTCGATGCCGCCGCCGTCAAGGCGGAGGACAAGGTTGTCTCCAACGCCGTCGCTGATGAGGACCTGAAGGCTTTCGACGCTGACTTCGTCAGAGTCGATCAGGCCACGCTCTTTGACCTGATTTTGGTATGAGTTTTGATATTTTTCCGGTTATTTTGTCGATTTGTTGGTATTTGTGCAGTTTTTTAGTAGATTTGTTGCGCGTTTGGCTCTGAATGTTATTTTGTGCCAGATTTTCAAATTTTTATCTATGGGTTTGGTTATTCCGTGATATTTGCGTGCTTTTAGGTATTGGATTGATTGCTAGTTTATTGTTTAAGATCCCTATTTCAATTTGATGTTTCATCCTTGGTTCCATACATGTTCATTGGTGATGCTTGATAATGTCAAAGGTCAGAACACAGGATCAGGATGAAACACCAAAGAGAAATAGGGGATGCGGTGTCTTTATTTACTTGTTCCAAATAATTTGATCTTATTGTTTATTATCTCTAATGGTTTTGGATAATATGCTGGTGTTGGTTGTTTGGAATTGAAGCTCACCTGGAGCATGGGGTCTAATTTTTTCACTAGGTCTCTGATGTATATTGCATAATTGTGAATGCTGTTCGTTTTGGTAATCCACTGGTTGTGTATTTTATTCTGCTTCTCTGCTCTGTTCTTGTTGTTCTTCTTGTATCTTTGTTAATGGTTTCTGAGGGATTCCTTTATGCTTAAGACTTGGATATACTGGTTATGTTTTCCACTGACATTTCCTTTTTGTATTTTTGAAGCTGGCTTAGTTACTGCTTTGCTTCCCGTTGTCTATTATGTGTTCTATGCATTTCTTGTCTGCTGTAATATACTCCCTCCGTCCCAAACTCGATTGCCACATTACTGTGTGCTCGGGTTTTAAGAAAAAGTGATAAAGTGTTGGGGTAGAAAGAGTTGTTTATTAGTATTTTATGTGATAAAGTGATGGATAGTTGGGGTTAAAAAGAGTTCTTTATTAATATTTTATGTGATAAAGTGATAAAGTGGGTATTTCCATTTAAGGAAGTGGTAATCAAGTATGAGACGCCCGAAACGGAAATGTGGCAATCGAGTTTGGGATGGAGGGAGTATTATTTGAGAAAAGGTTCATGGGTCTATTATTGATATAGGCAGGATTACGGTTGTCATTGATATACTTGTGTTTCTTGGTTTCCATTTTTATTCCAAGATCAAGTGGTAGCTGATATGTCTCCATGCTTATTTATTGTAGTCTTATCTGAGTAAACCATCAACTTTTCTTATTTTAAATGAAGCTTTTAGCAGAACAACAGTAAGAAGACTGGCTATTACTGAGCAATGCAAATATGCAACTTGAACAGCACTGAAATATGTGTTGTGGTCTGTTGTGTAAATGTAACACTGATCATGATACTGGACATAAGCGACTGCAACTTCTAATAGCATTTAAATTATTAATGTTTTACAAACGTGATACTATATCTGGTTTCTGTTTCTTGCTAATTTTTCCCCATTATATAATTACTGTTTGTTATGCTAACTACTATGGCAGTATTTTATCCAGTGCAGTTTAAAGTTTTTTTCCTCTTTCTATCAGATATGCTACTTTCCTAGCTCCTTTGAGCTTGATGAAGTTGAATATTAATTATCTCACTTTAGAAATGAGCGCTTTTTCAGGATTTTGGATTTTACACTTTTTAATTGAACAACTGCTTATACTAATTGATCTCAATTCTTTAGTACCATAGGTCACAAATCCATTGTGAACTAAGTTCTATACCTTTGTACTATCTTTACATTATTTCATTGCAATTGGAATTAAGAGTTTAAGTTTACGAATTTGCTTTGAGCTACAATATTCAACTACAACGGTGCAATAAGCCTGATTAACGCTTTGTTGCAAACTATAAGATCCACAAGTAAAAAGAATAAATAGATGCAAGTGGATTCATAAGTAGTCAGAAGTGTTTCTAAGCTGGTAGCTATAAGAATGGATCCATAGGCAAAGTAGGCTTCTCCCACCTGATTGGCTAATGCATTACTATATCTGACTATAGATGAAGTGGGTATAGATTTCTCATTTGTTAGCAGGAAAGTAGTAGACTCATTGTTCTGAAAGACCACCCCACTGTGCTGGCATCCCCCTCCCTTAGTTCTTGAGTAATTCTCTTGTACACCATTGTATGGTGCAACTGTACTTTTTTCAGCAAAAACAACTAATACCATTTGAAAATGCACTTGAGTTGTACGGTGCTCCTAGTGCTCTGTCTTAGTTCTTACCAATACGGGCCCCCTCAGACCCGTCATGGATATATCATATCCTATGAAATAATTAATGTTATTTTTAATTACTTCCATGGACTTGAGGACATTTCTTTGGTTTCTGCTTTTACAATTCCAGGCTGCTAACTACCTCAACATCAAGAGCCTTCTGGATCTGACTTGCCAGACGGTTGCTGATATGATCAAGGGGAAAACTCCAGAAGAGATTCGGAAGACGTTCAACATCAAGAATGACTTCACCCCTGAGGAGGAAGAGGAAGTTCGAAGGGAGAACCAGTGGGCTTTCGAGTGAAATAAACAATAGCAAAAACATCTATTTGGCTGGTTAATGAAACTCTAGTGGTTGTGTATCTATCTATATTTTGTCACTCTTTCAATCAACTCTATTCCGAAGTTTGGTTACTCCTTTCCATGGCTTAACTGAAAATCTGTGGCTGCTTATGTCTTGGTAATCGATTTTAATAGACTAGTAATTTCTTGCAGCATATGTTTGTTTGGTCTCATATACTATGCTTTATCTATTTTAGTAAAATGTATTGTTTGATCATGTTGGCATAACAAATCTGTCCAAACTATTCTTGTGTGGATTTGTGATGGAAAAAGCACAACTTCTGGATATTTTATTGGGTGCATCCAGACTTCAATGTTCATATTATTTTGTCTGCAAGTCTAATAACTTATTAGTACTTGATTCAGGAAACGTTTGTAAGCATTATCTTATTTTTAATCGGTACGTTTGTAAACATTACTATCCACTTAAATTCACTTTTTTATAAAGGTATTTAAAGTGTTTGTAAACATTAAAAAGTGATTGTTAGAATCACTTAAAATTCACTTTCCAAAAGCTACTACTCCATTAACTTCTACTAATTTAAGAGTGATTTTACTTGATTTGGTATTATGATGTCCTTTTGCAATCCTAACCTCGCAACATATAATAATTCAACTTTGCCCTTAAAACTTATCCAATGACGTAACGGGATTTTTGTGAAGAAAACTCCAACTTCCCAATAATTTGGTAAAACATTTTATTCTAATATACTGACCACTTTTGTTTCTACAATAAAAATTAATATGAATCACTTCTGGAAAAAACACAATTGATTGCAAAGTACTTTTCCATTTTGATCATAACTTTCTCTATTTTGGAGGGGCTTCTATGTTCAATCGTTCCACACTCTTTCATCTGTTTCAAATTATTCTCCTCCTCCCATTTCTACTTCATAAATATTGGAATCGCATTGCTTGTTTGTGATGCCATTTTATACTCATTGTGTGTATTTAATGAAATTGGAGTAGAAGATGAATTACAATTTGGGATTAAGGACCTTTGACATGCTTAACGGTCTCATGTTTAGTATTTTTGCAACACAAATTATTACTAGTAATTTTGTTTAGTAAATGATATATCAATTGTGGTGTAAATGGCTCCAAGAAGTCATGTTATCAAGCAATTTTGGGGTAATTACTAGGGGGTACAAAAAAAAAACCCACTAGTAACCGAATACATTCACCTTTAAAAATAACTACCCACTACATAAATATACCCACACTACCCTCGATTGATTTGAAAAAAAGAGAGGCCCCACCCCATTTATTCCCATCTGATAAACCCACGTGAGGGGGGTCTGTTGGGATTATACTGGAAAGTATGCTTTTACTTTGTATAACTAAACTGAATTTCTGTCTTATTTACTGAAATTAAATTATATATCAATGTTGCTTTAAATATGATTGAATGTTATATATATTTACTGCATAACTGTTCCATAAATAGTACGTGTTACATTGTAGTTAATGTGGTGATGTCATATCACAGAAGACCACATTAACAATTCTTTGTAAACAAGTGCAAATTCACAACCTAGATGAAAATGAACAAACCATCGTGAAAGGTTGAAGTGTAAGACTCAGATTGGCTTGCCTTGACCAAGAGATTACACTAGTGCATTATGATGTGCTGAATATGACCTACATGAGGATAAATTCTTCAATACTGAATATAGAATAATTAAACCTCAGTGGTTCATTATTTCTTAATCTCTTTCACTTAATAAGGATTGTGTGTGATTGATAATTATTGTTTTGACCTATGCTGGGAAGAGAATCATTGCGACTTCGATATCTTATATCTTGGGCAATAATATTAATTACATCAATGTTTTTCAAACCGGGTTGAACCGGGAACCGGCCGGTAAATCGGTTAAAAAACACATATATAATCGGATTTAAGGTTGAACCGGGTTGAACCGGTCAAAACTCGGTTCAACCGGAAAAAACCATTTTTTAAAAAAAAATAAAAATTAAATTACTAATTTATATTAAATATTTAAAATTTTAAATCTATATTCCTCTCACATTTTTCTCCAACACTTTCGATGTGAGATAAATGTATGAGGTGTGACAAAATTTATAAAATATGATATGAAAAGTTATAAAATATATATTTAAATTTTTGTAGATGTATACTTATTTTGTTTTTTTAACTAAACATAGAAAACGGTTGAACCGCCGGTTGAACCGGTCGGACCGGTTGAAACGCTGACCGGTGGTCTGTCCGGTTTGATCACCGGTTCGGTTATGAAAACATTGAATTACATGACGATTGCTAAATTAATACAAAGAATCGTGTGCTTGGAGAGTTTTGCATGATTTGTCCCCTTGGTGGGCTCAGAAGTTTTATCATACCAAATCTTGCAAGTGGAATTAGTTTTCGGTATGGATAATAATGTTGAGTTGTTCTTACTCCAATGAAAAAAATATTAATTAATAAAAAGTTTTTCAGTGGCTTGAATTAATTAATGGACTAGATAATCTTAAACACGAGAAATAATAACCGGGAACCATATTACAGTAATATGAGTTAAGATGGATAATGCAATATTAATTATGTAGTAGGATTAATTAATATTTATGGGCTTGAATAATATTGTGGCTCAATATTGATAATTCAAGGTCCATTGAAAGATCCAATCTTAATTTTCCTAAAGGCCCCTTTAGTAGCCCAAAGATAGAGTCCAATAACTGAAAAATGTGTTTAAAATAAAAGAAATATTGTTGCCTAATTTATTTCTAAATTTTCTAAAAAAATAAGGAGGAGAGAGAAAAAGATTTTCTTGAAAAGATTTTATGTAATAAGTATTCTTGGAGTACAAGTTTATCCCATAAATTCAAGAAAAGTCAAAGATCTTATTTCTTCCTTTATTTGGTGATTTTTTCGAAAAATATATATATTGGGGATATTTTTTGTGAATATTATGGAAATAGAATATATGAGATATATTTAAGATTGTATCTTGAGAAAATACAAAGAAATTTCCTAACCCTAATTTGCCACAAAATTTTCGCCCAACCCCTTGTCTATATATAGGGGATGAATTTTTCATCCCCAACATAATTCCATGTGTTGGAAAAATTAGAAATCCACAAAGGTGGTGCAACAATTTTTCTCTTTTCTTTTTGTTAATTATTTGAAGGAGATTCCTCCACCGGGATATCAAATAAGGACGTGGGAATACTTGGTGAAGGTCGTTGGGTTTGTGTGAATGTTTTTCCTCCGTTGAATCCGCCAAAAAGGTACGCCGTACGTAACTCCTAGAATTTCGCATGTGTAGGATTTACGTGACTATTTGTAGGCATGATGTGTTGTTGAATATTTAATTGTTATTTGAATTAATATATGATTAATTCATGCTAGTGATAATTAAATTAATTTAAATTGCACATCAAATAGATCCGGACACCCTATTTCCCAACAGGGCCATCTGATATCCATCAATCATTTCTATGTTCCCATCTCTCTCTAAACACAAATTCCATGGCTTTCTCTCTCTCTCTCTCTCTCTCTCACTCTCTCTAGAATAGATTAACTTCCCTTCCCTCTCTCTCTTACCAAGTTCAAGACGCCATTGCAGCCCCGCCGCAGCAGAACCTCGAGAGGTGTGGGGCCTCAGTAGGCGATGAAGGCTCATTGTGGGATGGGCGCCGGAAATAGTGGTGGCGGTGGGTGACGAAAATGGTGATGATTGGATTGACTGTGGTGGTGGGATTTTTGTGGTGGATCTGCGATTTTTAGTGGTGGTGGCTGAAAAAAAGAGCCACAGCGCCCCCATTGAGGATGGCGATGTAGGGCAACGATTTTTTAGGAGTTTGCATCGTTGGATTGACAACAAGATTTTAGGGAGGGTTTGCGGCGGCGGGAGGTGAATGGAGATGGCGGAGGCGGAAGTGGTTAGAGGGATCTGGTGGCGGCGGGGATGGCGGAGACGGAGGTGGTGGCGGTTAGAGGATCTCAAAGGGGATGGCGGCGGCGTGGATGGCGGCGGACAAAATTAGGTGATGCTATAGAAGGTAGAAAATGAAGAAAACCATACTCCACGATTTCAATTGCTCTCTCTTTTCTCATATTCTTTGTCCATTTTTTAAAGATTTTTCTTCTGGTTTAGTTTTTTTTTTTTTTTTTTTTAAGATTAGACCCATGACGATTCCTTGAAAAAAACGCATTGCCTATATATTTTGGAATTGAAGATGAATAATATTGTAAATATTCTCTTTTGACTTGTTTCCCCAATTTTTGGGGATTTTGCATATAATTTGTGATTTGTTATTGCTAATTTTTAGGTTAGATAGTTGGAAGATTTCTTCTCCCCATTTCTCAAGTTTTAGCCTTATATGTACACACCTCTATAAGTTAATTTTTTTTGGTGTGAATAATAAACAATTTCGGCCAATATTGTGCAGGAGAGATTTATGTGTATATTCAATGTTAATGGTGTATGCAATGTTTACACGTATATGGAATATGTATGTGTATATGCAATGTAATTTTAATATATGCAATGTCTTTTTAGTATATGCAATATATTTTTAAAGTATATACAATGTACTTAGTGTATATGCAATATTTTAAGTATATGCAATGTATTTAGTATACGCAATTTTTTTTCTTGAACGATGAATTTTTTTATAAGTAAATATGCATTTTTTTATTTTGAACAATGCACGATAAATTAAATTATTAAATAATTAAAAAAATTAAATTATTTTTGAATTAATTTCAGTATATAAATAAAATAAAAATTATTAAAAATTTCAATGAAACTAAAACAAAGTTATAAAAAAATTATTAAATTTATTTAGCAAGCATCCTGTTAAAAAAAGTAAAAAAGTTGATGGAAGAAAAAAGAAAAAAAGTAATGGAACATGGAAGAAAAAGGAAAATGTAATGGGACAACAAAAAGGAAAAACAAGCCGATGAAGAGGGAAAAAGGCAAGGACACAATAGACTAATTGCATGATTTTTTTTGTAGGAATATTAAAATTTGTAGTTGGTTGCTTTTTTGATTTTAGAATTTTAGTTATTAGTTAGTGCCCCACAATTTTTATGGTAGTAATTTGTGATGTGCAAGCAGAAAAGCTGATTTTGTGCATGGACATCCAAATTCAGAGAATTTGGTTTGCCAGCTTTGCCACTTTCACTAGCAGATGAGGAAAATCAAACACCTAGAATCAATTGATGTAACTAAATAAAATTACTTATTTTATACAAAGTAAGTTTCGGAATCTGTAAAATTAGATCATATAATTGAAATGTGTAACTTATAATACTAAATGATATTAATCGTGATAACTGAAGAATACTTATTATGACAAAAAAGATATTACTCGTGATACTGAAGGATATATTTTATACTATTATAAAAAATTATTAATCGTGATAACTGAAGGATATATTTTATATTACAAAAACGAAATCAGTCGTGATAGCTAAAGAATTAAATCTGTAAATATGAAACCAATTTTAAGGCAAATAAATTTCACTGGAAACCTACTCCTTTGAGCTCTTGCAACTTATCAATTGTTGGGGGTTAAAAAGAAGAGATCAAGTTATCATATTGACCTATTCACTCACTATATATTCTCATGCAAGAAAATGAAATCTCCAATTACAGTCGATTATTTTTCTCAAGGCATAAACTCTATTGTTGTTTAACGACAAATAATACACTTTTAGATAGATTTAACCAAATAAAAGTGCAGCAACTAGTTGTGGAACTCATATTTAATAGTCAGTCTCATGTAAGAACATCACACAATATTATTTTTAAAACACAAAAAGTATTATAGTCTCATTATGAGATGGTCTGACACAAATTTGTAACAAAAATCTGAGCCAAAACTCGGATCGTCGTTATATATTCCTTCAAACACTTTTCTATGGCAAAATTTAAAATTTCAACTTCTCACAAGATATAACACAACGAGCTAAAGTTTACAAATGAATATATAGGGACCCAATTCAAGAACAATTGAAATATAGACTTGATTTACAGGTTTAAAAGTACAAGAAAGTGCTCTAAATCAACCCTAAAAATGATGGTGATAGAGATAGAAAAGAAAACCAGCATTGTGTATTTTTGGATTGTTTAAATGGAAATAAATTGACAACCTAGTTAACCTTGAACATACAAATCAAAATAGGATTAATATTGAATTTAGGACTTTATTTGACTCATCTTGATGAAATATTCTTCTTAGTGGGGTTGCGCTTTAGCCACACTTGGAGATGAACACATTTAATTTAAATCCTTACATAAAATTCACTAAGGCTCCATTTGGATGGGTGGATTTGAAATCCATGGATTTCACCCACAAATCACCATTCTCCAATGAATTTATAAATATTTAGAGTTGACTAGCTAGTTAAAAATAGAGGGATTTCAAATCTTCATCAAAACCTTGTCATTTGAAATCTCCTCCTCTCTCCCCCTTCCCCCTCTCTCCCTCCTTTACTCTCTTACTATCTCTCTATCTCTTGATAATTTATTATTTGAAATATATGCATTTTTACATGTATTATTTTTCAAATCCATTCATTTCAAATCCTCCCTATCCAAATGGAGCCTAATTGTATGTCATCTCGAATTTCATTGCTTTTAATATATACCATGTGTATGAAGAGACATCCCCAATTAACACATGACACGTATTAAAGGTAATGGAATATTAGATGAAATATTAAAGTGGAATTGAGAATATTAACTCTAATATTTAGGGCTAAGAAATATACACAGTAATTTCTTTCAGGCATCGACCAAACGAATACCAGACCGTTCGTCACATTCTCTCTATTCTCAGATTCAGCAAAGTCAAATGAAGAGTACTGGGAAGCAACACAGGAAGATATTGGAATTAACCAAATGCTAAACAACTTTGGTCTCTTTCCAAAAATGCACTTCTTCACTCTTCAGATGCTAAGAACTGAAATGTTCACATAAAATAAACTATCTAGAGTTGGTTTATTGAAATATTGAAGAAAGCTATGAATTCTACATTTCTAATTCTCTTGCTACATTTCCTTGCGGGGCAGAGTTTTGCTACCTGATCGATGCAACACACAAGCACCTTCGTCTTTTTTTTTAAAAAAAAAGATTATAGCTTTACCAAAAAAAAAAATACATGAGAACCACGTGATTTCCGTGAGGTGTCATAAATGGCTTCGATTTCTAATCCACAAATTTCTTCACAATACAACAGACGATAGCTGGTAATTTATTGGTATCTAATCATTAGAAATTCAAGCACAAGACACCCTTTCTAGCAATGAAAAATTAAATCTGAAGGTTCATTGACAATTTATATTAAAACTAAAACAAAACAAGAAAGTTCAATACAAAAAGAAACATCCAGTTTTTCGTACCATGGAAAGCGCCAAATTTGTAGCTAATCCTGCAACGCTTTCTTAGCAGCATCTTCTTCTGCTTTCATCTTCCTCTCCCATTTCTTCTTCTTATGATCCTCCAACATTTTGGGCATTTTATTCTCCATGATATCAGCAGTATTTGCTCGTTTCTCAGCAGCTATCCGATCGACCTTATGCCCTTTCCTCTTGGTCTTCATCTCCTTCCTTTCCGGGTCAAATTCCCAATCTCCCCCTGCAAGGAGGACTTCTTTGCGGAGTCGAGCCCTACGACGTGCACTGATAGCAAGAGGCTTCCAAGCCCCATGCTCCCAGTAACCCCACACACCCTTTGACAGTTCGTCTCTGTACTTTGCCAATTTCTCTCTCCATGGATATTGGTATTCTCCTACTGCTTTTGCTACAGATTTTACAGCTTTTCCAGCTTTTCCAGCCATTCCTGAGTTCGTATTTGTGAAGCAATATGTTATACACACTCTCTTAAAAGAATGAAAGAAAAAACCAGGAGTAAAGATCTATAGAGGTATCTTGAGAAAATGCTAAAACACTGAAATTTATGTACTGTTTTTTTCTATAGACATTTTCACAAACAGCTTAACTACAATCTACACAATTAAACATATAAGGAGATCTTCAAGGATTATCCAATAACACAAAATTCAGAGACCCTAAATACCAAAATTGAAATCTAAATTCGTTTTCATATATAGCAAAACAGCATTCGTATAAAATTGCTGAAGCAAATAGCAAAAATGGCTCTCCCAATTTAAAAGAACTAAGCAATACACTCCAATGAAAGAAACAGTTTCAGCAAAAATACAAAGCTTTTTAATCGAAACGAAATTGTGACAGAAAGCGAAAAATAAATTGTAAAAATGTAAACTTATAAAATAATTAAAAACGACACGATTAGGAGAAAAAGAATAACCTGGAGTCTCACGAAATTCCGGTTGAAGACGGAAATCTGCAACCTCAGATGAAAGGCGATGCTATTTTGAGCTGCCCTTCACTCTAATTTGCTTTTACAACCCCTACTTTTATGTTAATTAACAAAATCACCCCGAAACAATATAAAAGAAAATTCGCATACCCCGGAGTTAATTCTTAAACGGTAGACAGGTTTAATGGACCATGGCCTGGAGGGCCGAAAATTGTTTAGTCCAAAATTTTATTGGGCTGAACTTTAATGGGCTAGGATCATTCTGATGGCCTGTTTAATATTTTTTAATATATTTTTGGGAAAAATTGATCTTTTCGAGTTTGACCTATTTTGATCTTGGTCCTAGTAACATTGAATTTTTTTATCTTCATCCTATAACTTTGTAAAATTCAACTCTTTGGTCCTATAATCTGCTATCAAAAGTAGTCTTCCAGGTAATTATGACTTGAATTTTTATTTTTTATTAAAAACAATTACACCTTGACGAAAATATCACGTTACTGCACACAGAACACACAGCCTGAAGCCCGAAGAAACACACAGCATAATTAAAAGCAAAACACACCCCCAATTCGTCGCCCCTTAACCCTAAATTTTCAAAAGTGCGAAATCAAAATCCCAATTTGTTAGAGGCAATTGTTTTGCAACGGAAAATCCTATTTCTTCAACCACTCATACCAATAGCCCATTTAACAGTGTAAAAGAAAACAACATGTAAAGCAACTGAAAATTCTATTTCACATGACAAAAACAAATCATGAAAACAACAATGTAAAGCCGTTTAAATTGATGGGTTCAGCAATATAGCAATGTAAAGCTGTTGTTTGTTCAATATACTACTGCAAAAAATTGTAAAATTAATAAGCTGCAAAAATTTGTTCAATACTACTGCAAGCACCTTAAGGTATGCTCTGATTTTTGATTGAAGGAAGCTTAATAGGATGGATTTAGGGCCCGTTTGACTAAGTTTATTTTAAACATCTTATAAGCTATAACAATTTATAAATTGTTTTAAGAGCTTATAAGTTGTTAAAGTGTGACTAATACAACTTATAAGTTTTTTAATAATTTTTTAATATAATTTTTTATATATAAATTTTTTTTTGAAAATATTTTTTTTTTCTGGAAATTTTTTTTTTCGAATTTTTTTTTTCTGAAAAAAAATTTCGAATTTTTTTCCACAAAATAATTTTTTTTATTTTTTTCCAGAAAATATATATATATTCTTTTCAAAAATATATTTTCCCAGAATTTTTTTTTTCGAGATTTTTTTTTTTTTGCAAAAACATAAAAGACGGGCCGGGTTGGATTGAATTCGGACTGGGTTTGGGCCGGGATGGGTTGAAATAGAATAAAACTTATATAATTTTGGTAAAATAAGTTGGGATATCCCAACTTATTTTTTTGGAACTTATAAGCTCTAAAGAGCTTATTTTTAGATCTTATAAGATGTTAGACATCTTATTTTACCAAACAAAATTAATGAACTTATAAGCTCCTAAACAACTTATAAGATATTTTAAAGAGTTTATAAGCTGTGCCAAACACCCTCTTAGTCTTTGTTGTTGTGGTTTTATATTTCTGTAAGTAGCTTTCCTGAATGCATCTCGTTTCTTTATTTTGAATGTACAAAAATCTCAAAGGCTGTAGTTAAAAACTAGTCATGCTCTTGAAATTTTCATTATATGTACTATGTAGTGCTATCTAGAGATTTCTGCCTTTTTTTCTTTTCTTTTTTGTTTTATGTATATCCACTGTTAGTCTAACCTTTGTGTATGCATTTCTCCTGAGTAAACTTCTAAACAAAAAGACATGCCTTCTTTATTCTGACAAAGATTGCCTTGCACTATGAGTTATTTAGCGCCATCAAATAATTGATGTGCTATTTTGCCTCAAACCATGAAAAGATGACATTCAAGTTATTGATTTTGCATATTGGGATTTCGATTTCGCACTTTTGAAAATTTAGTGTTCAGGGGTGACGAATCAGGAGTGTACATGTTTTGCTTTTAATCGTGATGTGTGTTTCTGCAGGCTTCAGGCTATGTGTTCTGTGTACAGTACACGTGATATTTTCGTCCAGGTGTAATTGACTTTAATTAGAAAGAAAAAAGAAAAATTCAAGTTAGAATTACTTGAAAGACTACCTTTGAATTTGATAGCTGGTCATAAGACCAAAAAGTTGAATTTTACAAAGTTATAGGACAAAGATCAAAAACAAAAAATTATTAGGACCAAGATCAAAATAGATCGAACTTATAGGACGAAAGATCAATTTTTCCTTTATTTTTTAATTTAGTTATGTGATAATTTTGTTAATAACTTATTTTTATTATTGTATATATTTTAGAAGAAATGAGTTAGTGCATAAAAAATTGAAATGAGTTAGATGATAACATTTGGTTCAGAAATATGTGTATTTCCTAGGTTTAATCGTGTTCCAATATACATGAGTTGGAATACAAGCATTGATTGAATCAACAAATTTTATTAAAGTAGTGGATAGATGTTCTTTGTTTGATTAGAATTATATAACTAGTTTAACAGTGTCAAAAGAAAATTAAAATGAATTAGTTTTAGTTTGTTGTTGATTGTTTAACTTAGTAATTAAATCTAAGTTTCTTATATGAAATATTAAAATTTGAAATAAAATAATTGTTTTAATCTAACAAAAAAAAAGCTACTAAAAGTGAAGAATTATTAAATAGAATCAAAATAATTTCTACACTAACTAAAAAGATAACCGAAAATCTGAATAAGATAAATAAATTAAAACCATACATGTAAAAGACTAAAAATAATTGATTTAAATAAATATAATCTATTTTTCAATAATCTATTATAATATCTGAATAATAACTTCAAAAAATGCCCCCTAAAACCATTAAGTATTTATTTATAAAAAATATATAAAATTGCAATATATTTTTTTTATGAAACGGTTCAAAATAAATATAATTTAAAGCAGTATATGTTTTAATAAATAAATGTTGTTTTAAATTTATTGGTTAACACAATCAAGCCATACGCACATGTAATTAATTTCCTATAGTGTTCATTTTATTTAAATAAATCAGTATTAATGATATTTGTAAAATCAAACTGTTGTTTCAAATTGCAAAAAATGCAATAAAATCAAGTATCCTCTTGTAAAGAAAAGACTTAAGTTAGAGAATAAAGAAAAAAATTCTAAACAATATCAAATTATCTAGAATTATGTAGAAGTTTCAGACATGTATACAAACTTGTAAAGTAGTTCAGAAAGTCTATAATTATGTGGAAGATAGATTCCTATAAATATAAGCTAGAGTTGAGGAACACATTCGAAAAATGAAAATAAAGCAACAAAATATTCGAAAAATAAAAATAAAGCAACAAAATGAAGGTCTGTATTTGGAACACATTCAAAAATAAAAATAAAGCAACAAAATGGAAACATGAGGTCAGTAAATAATTGACTCTGTCCATCAAAATTATGCATTAATATCGCGGGCACAAATATTAAGGAAATACTCCCTCCGTCCCCCATCAATCTTCACACTTGCTTTTGCACACATATTAAGAAAAAATGACTTTTTGTGTGTTTTTTTAACTTTTCAAAGGGGATGAAGGGTGGAAATTGTAGGGTGAAGATTGTGAGATTCTTTGTCATTTTAAGGTGTGCAAGTTGGTAAAGGACGAACGAAAAAGGAAAGTGTGCAAGTTGCTAAGGGACGGAGGGAATATTAAATAAAGTAGATAAAATAAGGGTATTATGGAGTATTGTGAAGTTCATTTATAAATAAAGTAATTGTTTGTAAGTAAAATATAATAACATTTAAAGTAATTAAGTAATGATTAATGGATAAAGATAAAATGACTTTTTTTTTTCACAAAGGGAATTGTAAGTAAAATATAATGACATTTGAAGTTATTAAGTGATGATTAATGGATAGAGATAAAACGATTTTTTTTCACAAAGAGAATGTACATAAATTGATGGACGAATGAACAAGACAAATGTGCATAAATTTAAATTTGATTAAGGAGTAATAAGACAAATGTGCATAAATTTAATTTTAATTAAGAAGTAATAAGACAAATGTGCATAAATTTAAATAAATTGATTGAACTTATAAAAAAATTAATAAAAATTAATAGTGTTAAAAAAGAAAGAGTTATAATATTTAAAAAAAGTAGATTTTTTTAACAAACACCAATCCTAATAACTTCACTAATTTGAACTAGATAACTTCACTAATTTGAACTAGTGCAATATCTAAATGCGACAAAATAATCTTTAACCAAAATCATTATGAAATCATTGTTCAAGAATGACAAAATATTCAATTGGAAGCCAAAAATGTTATTAAGACGGTCAAGAATAAAAAATATGGTCAAGAATCATATAATTCGATGCATTATTGTAATATCTATGTGCCTTATATACAGGAAGCACTTTAAAAATTAAAAGAAATCAATACAAAGAATATTAAAAAATGATAGCACATGTCATAATGATATTCAAGAAGTATTAACCAAAATTATGCAGACTCTCATGTTGGCCAAACAATCATTTTTCGTTTTCATAATGCCCGTATACCAAGAAAAGTTTCAAACCAAAACATTTCTTCTTGAACCCGTTTAAAAGTCAAGTAGTGAACAGTACAAAAACTATCCGTCTTCCATTAAAATCAATAGTTTAGCTCCGTATTTCTCTCGAATCCTTCTTGTGTCTCATATGTTCCAAATACTCTAGTATCACTTTCCTCCTGTTAGACTTGAAAACATAGAACAAAATCACTTATTAGAAATCCAATATTAGCACACTCATTATTTGAACAAGAAATTTATAATATGCCTTAATTGTACTTAAAAAAAATCCTTTCACAAGAGACAAAGAATGAGTTTTTGTCCAAAATGCCCGTGGACTTTTGTCCAGAAATGCTTGCACATTATCTATCAATGCATAATTTGTAGTAAAACTTTCTTCAACAGCAATATTTTCTAGCTAATTAGGAACTAGCAACTGACCTGCATCAATCTCTGAGTGACCTTCCTTTGCATCAACATTCCCATTGGAATTAGTAGCATCATCAAGTGATACCTCCCGTAAAGAAGTTGCAAGTACAATTTCGGGTGTCGAACTTGGAGTACGAGAGCCAGAAGGCAACCTTGGCCACTTGCTCCAATCATTACGCCTCCTTATCTTATCACCCTACAAATATAAGAAAATGTTATGCATACAAAGTTAAAACTGAAATATTCTTAACAAAGCACTTCCATTTGTAGACAACAAATTCTATTTAGTTGATAACAAATTCCATTTAGTTGAAGATAGCGTAGGAGGAAACAAAATGAAAATTTGACCTGTACTTCTACAACGGTAGAATATCTCAAAGAGTCCAAAATTAGTGGGATATCATTTGTCAATAGTTGAACCTGAAAAGACAGACAATAAAAGCAAGCTTGATATGTGAATTAGATTTCACTAGAAAAACACACTAAATGCAAATTTACTATATAAACATATAAATACATTCATGGTAAACACAAATTGTACAATTAATTGACAAAACAAATACCCTAAGAGCTATTTTTTTTTTTGATTTAAAACTTTAAAAAATAAGACATGATATAAACACACACATATATATATATATATTACATTCTCCAATATAAATTTACCCTTCTCATATACGTTTCCTAAACACTTCTACTAAAACACAAAAAGATCTAGATATAATTATGTTTGTAAAAAACTTCAGGGTAAAATACTTGAGAGCCAATACATGTTCATTCAATAGTCATATGCAAAAGGATGTATTAGTAAGATAAAAAGGTCACTTAGCTTGCATATGAATTAAAATCTCATTTGTTCATCGACAAGTATCTACACTTCACATAGTGATCAATAACAAGGATGATGGATGTACTATAAATTTACCCTTCTCATATACATTTTTCCAAACACTTCTACTAATACACCAAAAAAACTAGATGTAATTATGTTTGTGAAAAACTTCAGGGTCATATATTTGAGAACCAATACTTGTTCATTCAATGGTCATATGCAAAAGGATGTATTAATAAGATAAAAAGGTGAACTAACTTCCATACGAATTCAAATCCCATTTTCAATCAAATATATAATGTATGTTCATCACCAAGTATCTATAGAGTGATCAATAACAAGTGTGATTGTTCAAGTGAAAATGTCATCGACAAGTATCTAGAAAGTAATCAATAAAAAGTAAAGATGCAATAATTTAAAAGACTTGATACAACAATATTTTCAACAGGAAAAGTTCAAGGATTTACAACTCAAATACATGAGAACATCCCTCCCAAATAAGGACTCGTGCAACAAAAGTTGTGGTCATACACATATCTTCACAAATGAGCATGAGTATTAACATGGTAATAATGCAATATCCACTATATGCTTTTTGCAAGTGTACATTCACTTGTTCTCTCATAACCTGATACCCATAGTTCACCTCTCATCAAGATAGATCATCAAGATAGACAAATTAATACATAGTAAACACTTGCGCAAATTTCACTTCAGCTAGAACAATGCTAAGTTCTTCATTCAAATCTATGCAACATTAAATATATGCATTAAACATTATTAAAAGCTTCATATATTTGGATGATACAAGTTGTTCACATAAACCAAACAAAAACATATCCAAAATAAAAGTAACTTACCCGGGGAAAGTTGGCTACCAAAGTAATGGGCACCCAACATTGATCATCCATGTTTTCCCTCAAAAAGATATCTCTCACCAAATTATCATCACTGCGACAAGATTAATACTCAATTCAACATAACTTCCCACAAAGAGAAATCAAGAAGCAAAAAAGATGAAATATGAGCACTTATTAACAACTTTCCATAAAAAATTACCTAAAGTAAAAGTCTATCTGCTTTACAATAGAACTTGTCAATGAATTCTCATTAGGTGGAGGAAATATCATAGGTGGAAGGGGCGGAACCATAGACATAGCCCTAAAAGACTCTGGTCCCATTGGTGGACCATATATAAACGGAGGGGTCATATCTACAAGTCCATAACAATTGTTAGAAAACTTGAATAATCATATATAAACGGAGGGGTCATATCTACAAGTCCATAACAATTGTTAGAAAACTTGAATAATCAAATTCTAAAAGAATGTAAATTTGATAAACTCACCAAACCCCATTTGGGGTCCAGGATAAACTCTCATAGGCGGGGGTGCCATATAGGGGGCAGCCCCAGGGGGCAGTGGAGGTGGCTGCATATATGCCATGGGAGGAGGCATATATTGAGGAGGAGGGTGAACATCTCTTCGATCTTGATCTCGCCGTCCACCGTGATTATTGTGGTATGTTCCATCCCCACGAGATCGGGGCCCATAACCACCCCTTCTTGAATTATTCCTCTGAGAAGAATGGTCATTGCCAGTATGTGACTGAGACCCGACTCCCACAGTTGGCCTTGCACCTCTTATAGAATTATCGACAACAGGAGGAATCATTGGATAAGGTACTTCAAAAACAGGAAATGGTGGTGGCATTGGGGGAGCAGGCTGATTGAAAGTATTATGAGATGGTCCACTCCCTGAAGAGCTACTTCCACCTCCACCTCCACGTTCCTAGACCTTGGCCGACTGGACATTGAATTGTTTCCATTGGAATTACCATGAGCATTATTAGTGGTTGGTCGCTGAGGAGGTTGAGATATCAAAGGAGCCTATTAAACCAAATAAAATGAAATATATTACTCACGAAACAGACCGAAAAGGCCAAATTGAAAGATGTAAAAATTAAATATAACAACATTGTTAAAGTTCACCTAAGGCCAGAAAACAAATTCAAAGAGAAAAATCTCAATTGTACATCTTTCAAAAATAAATACATAAACCGTGAAAGTTCACATATCCTGATCTATAGACAACCAAAACAAGAAAAAAAAATGTGTACATCTTTCAAAAGCATATATAGAAATAACACTGTTAAAGTTTACATTTCCCTGATTTAATGGACAAGCACAACAAACAGAAATAAATTCAAGTACATTTTTCAAAAGCAAGTACATCTTTCAAAAGCAAATAAGCTCAGTGTATACATTTTTCAAAAGTAAATATAATTAAAGCACTGCTAAAGTTTACATTGACAAGCAAAACGAGCGGGTAAAAAAATCTCTTTAAAAGTAAATAAAAAAAACAACAATGTTAAAATTCAAGTTTACATTTCCCTGATTTTATAAACAAATAAGCACAAATTCAGGTTCCTCAAAAGTCAAAAGTAAATAAAAAAACAACAATGTTAAAATTCAAGTTTAGATTTCCCTGATTTTATAAACAAATAAGCACAAATGCAGGTTCCTCTTTCAAAAGTAAATAAACACTGTTAAAGTTTACATTTCCCTGATTTTATAGACAAGCACAAAGAGCAAAACCACAGCTAAAAAATACAAGTTCACAGAAGGTAACTGTAAAATTATAAACAACGTCAATCGAAAAACAGAAGTTCACAGTAGGAAACTGTAAAATTATAAACAACCTCTATCGAAAAACACAAGTTCACAGTAGGAAACTGAAAAGTTATAAACAACCTCACAAATCGTAGTCAAGTTTTGGAAGAAAATCTCAATATGTACATTTACAAAGTTTAAAATAAATCTTACTAACTGCAAAAGAATATTTGTGCAACAATCAAATTCATATGTCCTATATAACAAATTTAATAGAAATGCAGAGCAAAAAGGAACACAAATTTCATGAAACAACGGAATCCCTAACCCAAAACCAATAATGAATGTTATGTTACCTGCGATAAAGCGGGTGATCCATCAGTTACGGGCCTAGGAGTATCAGCGGGTGATCGGACGACGGCTCGCACTTCAGATAAGGCGGGCCAGGAAGCATTCCCACCCATAACCGAGGGCGGCTCGACAACGCCATTTACCGGCGTTCTGTTCCAAACGGGCCTCTTTGGAAGAGCTGGGTTGTCTTCCCCACTGACACAGCTTTCCGGATGAGACTCGGAGCCAGAAGCCTCAATTACAGCAGAAGTATCCATCGGTGGAGACGAAGAAGGCCCAGGGACGGCCGTGACTGCAGGAACGGCGGCGGCGGCGGCAATGGTTGCTGGAGACAAATTTTGGTCGGAATCACCGCGTACAATAGAAGCCCATGGCGAGGGAAGACTCCTCCGGTGAGAAAGCGGGCTATTAATGCCGCCGTCGCCGTTTGGGACCAAATCGGTGGTGGTATTGGGCGAAGTATCAGTCACCATAGAGTAAAAATATCCAAAATTGAATATTCAGGAGAATGTACGTTTTATATATTGATGGATGAAAATTGAAAATAGAGATATGAATTGAAAGAGATGATCAGATTAGGGTTTCGGCGATCAAACTTTTCTCTCTCTACTCTGTGAGGAGCAGTGGAGTGTGTTTGACTGTTTGTGCGAGTGAGCAGACATGTGCGCCCGCCGTGATTCGTTTCCTTGAAGAAAAACCCTAAACTTTGGTATACTAATTTTTTTTTTTTTTTTTATAATTGAGATTTACTCGTGTTTATCACCTGATTCTCCTATAAATCAGCAAACTCAGTAAACCCGTTCTTTCCATAATTTATTTATGTATTTAAAAAGATTATAGATATATGTTAAATTATACTATCCCCTATATATTACTAATAGAGAGTTTTTCTTGATGATATGTCAACTCTACATTGATTTAACTTATGTGTTATTCTAGGAGAAGTTTGGTGAACATGTCATTAAAAATAAATCCTACATGTCACTAAAAATAAATCCTATGTGTAATTCTATTTTTTTATATCCTAATCAATCCGCTATCCCATATATATCCCTCTATATATTAAATATATTAATAGAGAGTTTTTTTTTTCCATGATGTGTCAACTCCATGTTAATTTAACTTATGTGTCATTCAATGAGAAATTTGATTACACATGTCATTTTTATGTGTTATTTTTATAAAATGTGTAATTCATATCTATTATTTTATATTTTATTTAACTATATAATATTATTCATTTATATTTTGTTGGGTAATTTTTGTTTGACTTAATTTAAGATAAATAAAATATTCAATCTAAATGTATTTTATCTTAGTGTGAATTATATTCAATTATTAATTTCTTAATAAGTAATTTTATTTTATAATTGCTCTTATGTATATCTTAACATATTTTATGTGGAAAAAGTATTTTATATTATAATTCATTCACTTTTTTTAAAAAATTATTACATGTTAATTAATTTATTAGTCTTTTCTTAGTCGATTTATTTTGTTTTGATTTGTAGGTTTCAACTTCATACTAACATGGATAAATAATATTTGACACAATAATCTTATCCCAAGGTTTAAGAAAATTTACTAATATACACCTTAAAAAATTATTACTTCATATTTAGTGAATTTATGTACATATTTATATTTTTAATTATTAAATATATTATTTATTGAAAATATTGCAATTTTTAATTAGAAAACCGCGTAACACGCGGGCACTAAACTAGTAAATTATAATAATGAGTAATATATAAAAGTAATATATCATGGTGCACATAATCTCTTCTATAGATCTCTACTATATAAACAAAATTTTAATTACGGGATACATTTTTTGATTTTTTTACTTTGCATGAATTTTTATTGTGCATGTTCTTATTTTAGATTTAATGATTTGATGAGATATATATTTTTTTTTTTTTTACTTTTGATGTTCGATTTTAAGTTTTGCAGAATTTTTTCTTTTTTGCAAGTTATCATTTTAGATATAATGATTTGATGAGATAATTCTTCATTGTATATCAATCTTTCAGTTTTTGTAGATTTATTTAATTGCTACACAATTTATATTGGTTTAATTTTTTTAGTGTTGGTTTAATTATTTAAGTTGGTTCAATTAGTGGTGTTGTGTTTTATAATAGTGTAACTCTACTGCGAACCAGATCTATACATGAACTCTATCATTATTACGTACAAATATTTTCACTGTTATGTATAAAAACTTTCACGGTTTAAAAAAAACATTTTTTAAAATTGTGATAATTTTTTTAGATAACAGTAATAATTTTTATGCATAACCTTGAAAGTTTTTATACACAAATGTGATACTAAGAAAATCAAGTTCACGATAAATTTGGATTAACACAATTTTTTTGTCTTTATAATATTAGGTTTGCATAGAATTACTTCTACTCACATACTCCCTCTGTCTCCATATATGTTTCCCATTTCTTTTTATTATTTTGTTTAAGAAAAATAAAAAAGATGGGAGTTTTGGGTATTGGGAGAAAGGAAAAAGTTATATGCAGTAATGAATGACATTCTTTGTAATATTGTATGAAAAATGATGATAAAAATTACAGGTAGTTGAGTTACCTTTTTTCATTTATAGAAACAGAAACTTATTGTATGAAATATAGAAAAGAAAAGTGGGAAACTTATAGTGAGATGAATGTAATATATTTGTAATATGTTCATTCTAATACCCTTTCTAAAATTATGATATCACATGATTTATAAATATTGAATCGTAAAATTTACATATTGCATTTATAAATATAAAAAATTTATAAAACATGATTATAGTTGAATTAAATTAATAAAGCTCATATTTTTAAAATTTTTAATTTAAAAATAATATAATTTTTAAAATTTCATATCGCGTGATATGCGGGGCTATATTTATATATATATATATATGGAACTGGATCCCCACGAGGTGAAGAGTATTATCAGGTCCCCACGAATGAGAGAGAATCTTTCCCCAACCTCACTCCTGGGGGGACAAATTTGGGGATTCCTGATGTAGGGAATACTTGATAAACAAATTTTTTTCAACCTCTGTTGAATGTTGATTTACATTAAAATACCGACAATAAGGAATACGAGAAAATCAGATAAATTCTTAATTCTGTATAAAGATTACAATGCTTACAAATGACATTTTTAAATAAGAGAAAATTCTAATACTAATATAAGGAAATAATAAATTAATAAAGATAATAATGCTAATTTTCCTAATAATCTTGATTCTCAAAACCTATTCATAATTATACGAGATAGCTATCACGATCACGTCTCCATCATTCTCTCCCCATTTGAAACAATTCACCTTCGAATTGTAGAGATAAAATAATGTCACCAAATAATTGAGCTAACATATATTCGTTGTTTAAGTGTGGCTCAAATCTTTAGACGACAACATGGATATCTTATAGCACTAACAACAAAGTAACCATCGTTAGTTAAAAAAAATAACAGTTAATTTATAAATCGAAACTTTCATTATCATTGAGACATGGTTCGTCACACATAATATCGAGACCCGAAAAAATTGCATTGTAGACATCGCATTCAGTTGAATTTTTTTTTAAATTTTTAGCAGGGATCATTATCGAGCTCGATGTCATAAATGGGCAGTACAAAATCAAGTACGAACTACTTTTCATCATAAATAGCTAATCCATTCTAACCAAAATTCTCCATATTTTTTTTTGATCGGGCAAAATTAGATGTTAGTAGTTAGTACATCAAACACCTAAATACTCCACAAAATTGTCAATCCACCTTATAACTCCCATAACTCCAAATTCATTTATAGGGAGAATCGAACGTGGGTCTCCCACTCAAATGAGGAGCCCAGTGGCCAGGTGAGCTAAGCCACATGGTTACCAAAATTCTCCATATAAATTCTCTTCGGGCTCAAAATTCTAATCAAAATCAAAAGAATTCGCTACCCAAACTATTCATTCTCCAAATTATTTAAAGGCCCAAATTCTCAAGCCCATTTCCACAAAAAAATATTTAGCCGTCCAACTTTACAATTAAAATAAATTAGCCCAAAATTCTCTTCACTAGCAAAAGAAGGCATAATAGTTCCAAATAAATTTCCCGCCCACTTTCAAAAGGCCATTAGCACCCCAAACAACATGTTATAATTGAATAAGAAAAACGATTTATAAAGATTGAGTAACTTTCCACTCTAAAATAGGGCACCTTAGTACTAATAGGTGCAATTTTTTATTTTATTTTTTACTATGAAGTTCAAAATCATGCTTAAAAAGATAAAAATATCCTTACTTTCTCTCACTCTTTTATTTTTAAATTTTATCTCTTTATTTATGTCACATCTCCTATTTTCAATTCTTATCTTTCCCTTAAGAGAATAAATGTAATTAAAAAATAGAAAGATATATATATGTGCATCTTGTTTTATCTACAAATTAAAATTTTCATATCCAAATTGACAAAATACCAAATATTTACATTTACATATCTAAAATTTAAAATATTTACGTATATAAGTCTTCCAAAAAATGCATAAAAAATAAAAAAATTACATAATTAAATCTAAAAAATTATATATCATCTTCTAAGTTAAAAAATGTACATATCTTCGACATGCACAAATTCACCAATACATGAATATATGCAAAAATAAAATAAAAATACATGCATATTTACATCAATTGTTAAACATATTGATCTCCAAATTCCAGATCTATCATCCCCCATCTCCAGAAAATCAGCCAAATCATCTATAATCCTCCATCTCCAAATCAAATGACTGTTTTAACCACAATGCACTAAACCCGGAAGAAAAATCAAGAACAGAGAAATTTAGGACACTCTCGAATGAAATTTAAACACCAAATCACAACATATATATATATATATATATATATATATATATATATATATAGATTCAGAAAAAATCACAAACTGTTAAATCTCAAATTAATTTTAACCTTCAATAGTTTGAACAACAAAATATTAAATCTGTTCGCAAACTATTAAATCTGAACAACAAACTATTAAATAATTGCTAACATTAATGTTAACAACAAACTATTAAAATCTGACACTCTTAAGACCTTGGTTTCCCATCATAGGCTTGTTGCCAAATCGAAGCCCATTTCTGCGATTTCAGGCAAAGCAACAATGGCGTGGAAGGTTTCTGCAATTTCAACCAAACCAACAATGGTGTGGAAGAGAGGTCGGCTTCGGCAGAGAGGGCAAGAAAGAGATCAGAGGCTGAGCAATGGTGGAGGGGCGCCGAGGCGATGAAGACGAGGGTGGTCGCGGCAATGGTGGGGGTGGCTCGCCGCGTTGAACGAGAAGGGGCTGTTCGTCTCAGATTTCTGACCTCTTCTCCACAGATCTATTCGCCACCACCAGCGGCGCAGATTTGTTCACCGACGCCCTCAGCCGCGATGAGCCCTTGCCGCCTCCCTCCTTGGATGCTCGTCCATTTCAAGCTCTCCGTCGCCGTCGTGCAGGTGGTGACGGGCTGCTGCGACAACAGCGGCGACGACAATTTTTTTTGGAGAGATGGATAAGAAGAGAGAGGGAAGAGAGAGAGAGAGGAGAAATGATAGATACTGAGCGTGGACGGCTAATATTAGAGTTTGGGGTCATTATGGGTTTTTCATCATCCATTTTGGGCCTCTTAGTTATTATTAAAGCAAAGTGGACTTGGGAGTCATTTGTTGGGCTTTATTGGACTGGAAAGTAGTTAATTCATCGATAATGATATAGACACACCAAGTGGACACTATAATTGTGTCCACCGCCTACATAGCTGATGATGTGGCAATGTAACATAAGAAAATTTATTTTTTTTCCTTAATCACCATATATGTATATATTTAGATATTTTGGATTTCATTTAATTTTATACCATAATTGTAATATTTTCTTTTCGACAAATTTTCCTGTACGTCATTTGCACCAATTTAGAATTGGTGCAATTGGATTTTTTTTTTAACTTTTGTTTTCCAGTATTTTTTTCAATTTTTTTTTTGTACTTTTTTAGCCGACCCGAACCTGACCCGACTGGTTCATGGTTCACTCGACCCGAATGGGTTTAGGTTTTTTTTTTCCAGTTTTTTGAAATACTCGTTTCGGACCTAACCCGATCCGATCCGAACCCGACCCAAGTGGTTCATGGTTCACCCGACCCAAATGGTTAAAGCCCTCGCGGGGAACAAAGGGTAAGGGACATCAGTCGAACTAGGTTATGTTGGGATAACATATGCCAGGATCTATCGGGGTGATCTTATAAACACAAATTTAGATTAACAATTATTACTAACATGAATTTACCTAAGTGAATTCAAATAATAATTAACCAACAACAACATGCAAATAAGATTTAACGTAAAAGATCCTAGCATGCGGAATTTCTAGGAGTTTACGTAACGTACCCGTTGGAGAGACGGTCTGAGACAGACAGGATCAAGTATCTGGATACCCACAAGTATTCCCAAGTCCTCGTCCAATAACCCCGGTGGAAGGTCCTTCAATGAACGATTTATAAAACAAGGAAAATAAAAATATTGTTGCACCACCTTTGTGGATTTCTAATATTTTCAACACATGGAACACTAGTTGGGAATGAAAAATTCATCCCCTATTTATAATAAGAGGGGTTTCGAAAATTATGAGGCAATTTAGGGTTGGGAAAGATCTTTTCTTGATCTCCAAGAAATCTTGAATATATCCAATATATTCTTCTTTCCATGTGTATTTTTCCACAAAAATCTCACACCCTCAAGCAAGACTTTTGCAAGCACACGATTCTCTGTATTAATTTAGCAACTGTCGTGCAATTAATATTATTGCCCAAGATATAGGGTATCGAAGTCGCAATGATTCTCTTCCCATTTATAAGTCAAAGCAATATCTACTAATCACACACAGTCCTTATTAAGTGACAGAGATTAATAAATCAACAACCACTGAGGTCTAACTCTTCATCCCTTAAGTCAGTGCGAATGAGTTTATCCTCTCTGTGGGTCCGCTTCAGCACATCAAATGCACTAGTGTAATCTCTTGGTCAAGACAAGCCAATCTGAACCTTACACATCAACTTCTACCAATAGATTGTTCGGATCTATCTAAGTTGTGAAACACGCACTCGTCTACAAGGAACTGTTAACGTGATCTTCTGTGATCTGGTATCACAACGTTAACTACAATGTAACGCTTGCTACGAACGATTTGTAATAAATATACATAACATTCAATCATATTTAAAGCAACAGTGATAAACAATTTATTTCAGTAAATAAGTGTTTAATACATAGGTTATACAAAGTAAAATCATACTTTCACGTATAACCCCAACAATCTCCCACTTATACTCAAAGTCTGCTTTTAAGTATACCACAACACGTCTGATGTATTATCTGGTGACATCTAATGTCACCTACATCAACCTAATAATATTTATCCCACTTATACTCAAAGCAGATTGGCAACGCTCTTGACACCCATTCCTTCCACATGTCTCTCGAATGTTAACTGAGGCAGACCCTTTGTGAATGGATCAGCTAGGTTGTCTTCCGACGCGATCTTTGTCACCTCTATATCTCCTCTCTTAACGATTTCTCGTATAAGATGGTATTTCCTTTCAATGTGTTTGCTGGCCTTGTGGGCTCTCGATTTCCTTGAATTTGCAACTGCTCCGGTATTATCACAAAAGACCGTGATTGTGCTGGGCAAATTCGGAACAACGTCCAAGTCCACTAGGAAGTTCCTGAGCCACACCACTTCTTTCGCTCCTTCACAAGCAGCTACATATTCGACTTCCATGGTAGAATCTGCTATGCATTTCTGCTTTACACTTCTCCATGTTACAGCTCCTCCCCCCCAGACAAAACACACTACCCGAGGTAGATTTTCTGGAGTCTAAGTCTGATTGGAAATCCGAGTCTGTGTATCCCACTGGAAATAAACTGTCTGACTGATAAACCAGCATTCTATCTCGAGTTCTTTTCATATACTTCAGAATGTTCTTAACAGTAGTCCATTGTTGATTTCCGGGATTGCTCTGATATCTCGCTACCATGCCTACGGCGTAGCAGATATCCAGTCTCGTACACAACATAGCATACATGAGGCTTCCCACTGCCGACGCATAAGTAATCCCTCTCATGTCATCTATCTCCCTTTGTGTCTTAGGGCACATGTCTTTCGATAGATGGATTCCATGCCTGAAAGGTACAAAACTCTTCTTGGAATCTTGCATGTTGAAACGCTTCAAAACGGTATCTATGTATGAAGCTTGCGATAAGCCGATCATTCTTTTCTTTCGATCTTGAGTGATCTTGATCCCTAGAACATGACCGGCTTTCCCTAAGTCCTTCATATCAAACTATTTTGACAGCCATACCCTTACGTCTGACAAAACCTTTACATGGTTTTCGATGAGCAGAATATCGTGTACGTATAGTACTAGGAATACCAAGGCAGTTCCGTCACACTTTCTATAAACACAACTCTCGAAATTATTTTGATCAAACCCATAAGACTTGATTACATGATCAAAACATTGGTTCCAAGCCCGAGATGCTTGCTTAAGTCTGTAAATGGACTTCTTCAGCTTGCACACAAGGTGGTCTTGGCCTTTTTCGATGAAACCTTCGGGCTGTTGCATATAGATTTTCTCATCAAGACTCCCGTTAAGGAAAGCTGTCTTGACATCCATTTGCCAGATCTCAAAATCTAGATGCGTAGCTATAGCCAAGAGAATACGGATGGACTTAAGCTTGGCTATGGGCGAAAAGGTTTCTTCATAATCGATACCCTCTTTCTGAGTGTATCCCTTTGCCACAAGCCTAGCCTTAAAGGTTTTCACCTTTCCGTCTGGTCCTCTTTTCCTCTTGTAGACCCACTTGCATCCAATGGGTTTTACCCCACTGGGTGGTTCAACTAGCTCCCACACCTGATTATGATCCATTGAGCCCATCTCAGCTTCCATCGCAGTTTGCCAGGATTCTGAATCCTTATCTTGGACCGCCTCCTTGTAGGACCAGGGGTCTGATTCACTATCCCCGGGGACCAAATCCGAAGATTCTCCTATCCCCATGAATCTCTCAGGTTGTCGAACAACCCTCCCACTACGACGAGGTTCTGATTGTGTCGGCGTGACGCGTTTGCCCTCTTATTTCGTCTAAGGTAATCTCACTTTTGGGCTTTCGATTGTTCATAAAGTCTTCTTCCAAAAATCGAAAGTGCGTACTTATTACCACCTTTTGATCTTCGAGACCATAGAACATGCACCCTTTCGTTCCCATGGGATATCCTATAAACAACCTTAGTTCCGATCGTACATCCAACTTACCGACCTCCTTGTCTAGCACGTATGCTGGACACCCCCAAATTTTAAGGTGTCTTAGACTGGGCTTGAGCCCGGTCCACAACTCTTTAGGAGTTTTGGGAACCGATTTGGATGGCACCAGATTCAGAACGTAAGCCGCTGTTTCCAAGGCATGACCCCAAAACGACTTGGGTAGATCTGAATAACTCATCATGGATCTGACCATTTCTAAGAGTGTTCTGTTTCTTCGTCCTGCAACCCCATTTTGTTGAGGGGTTCCGGGTGCAGTCAACTGGAAAACAATGCCCTCGTCTGACAGGTAGTTCAAAAACTCATCGCTGAGGTATTCACCTCCACGATCAGATCGTAGAAACTTGATACTCTTTTCCCTATGATTCTCCACTTCGGCTTTGAACTCTTTGAATTTATCAAGGGTTTTCGATTTGTGTTTCATCAGGAAAATGTACCCGAACCTTGAGTAATCATCGATGAAAGTCACGAAATACTCATATCCACCTCTAACTTTGGTTGACATTGGACCACACATGTCAGTGTGAACGATTTGCAACACTTCTGTGGCTCTATCCCCTTGGCTCCAAATGCCCTCTTGGTCATCTTACCCTCCAAACATGATTCGCAGGTTGGAAGTGGTTCTAACTGTAGGTCCGTCAGCAAACCATCTTTCACCAACCTTTGGATCCTATTTAGATTAATATGACCCAATCTTAGATGCCATAGAAGTGTCTCGTTCACGTTTTCTGAACGTTTTCTCTTATTGCATGAAATAGTCGATGTGTTATAAGATGTATTTTGTGAGTGGTGTGCACAGTTTATAGTATAGAGATTGTTCCGCAAAATTCCATGACAGCTAAACACATCGTTACGGTAAACAGTAACTTGCTTAGAAAAATGAACATAATATCCATCATTAATAAGTTTAGCAACTGAAATAAGGTTTTTGCGAAAAACTGGAACATAAAGAACATCTCTTAAAACTAAAACTTATCTTCAAAAGACAGGTGCACGTCTCCCACTGCTTCAGCTGCTACTCTTGTAGCATCGCCCAGTGTGATGAGGACCTCACTCCCACTAAGTTGCCGGGTCAACTTGAACCCCTGTAACGTGAAACAAACATGATCAGTGGATCCCGTATCCATTAGCCACGAGTGGGTAGCATACGCCGCTAAACAAGTTTCAACAACTAGTGCGTGAGAATTACCTTTCTTTCCATTTCGTTTTGGTTTGGAACAGGCAGACCTCCAATGTCCCTTTTCACCGCAGTTGAAGCACTTCCCCTTTGGATCCTTCTTGACACCTCCAGCATCCCTCATCTGCTCTTGCCCTTGGCAATAGTTGAGTTCGACTGCTTTTGACCTTTGGCCCTCCTCTTCTTCTTACCCTCCTTTGGCATAGAAGAAGAAGATGGTCCACTTGCCGCCAAAGCTTGAGTTTGGTGTCCCATCAATGTCTCTGCCGAGACCAAAGCTTGTAATAAGTCAGCTAGCGTGAACTTCTTATTATTCATCTGATAGTTCAACTGAAATTGTTCAAAACTTTTGGGCAGAGAGTGAAGCACCAAATCAATCTGAGTCTCTAGATCATAGTCTGCACCCAGAACCTCAAGTTTGTTTAGATGAGCCATCATCTTGAGGACATGATCCCTTACGGGCGTGCCCTCCACCATTTTCAGCGAAAGCATTTCTCGCAAGGTGATCTGGCGAGCCGTGCGGTTCTGATGTTGAAACATCTTTTTAAGATTTTCCATGATTTCCACAGCAGTTGCAAATTCTTGGTGTTGGTGTTGCAACACATCCGACATGGATGCCAAGATGATACACTTAGCCATATCATTGCAATGCTCCCAATCCTCATATTTTTTCTTTTCTGCCTTACTCGATTCGCCAGTTGGCTCATCAGGTTTTGGAGTGTCAAGGATCCACTTGTGCTTTTGTGCAGTGAGGACAATCATAAGTTTACGTTTCCAATCAACATAGTTTTCACCAGTCAATTGATAGTCTTTAAGTATAGAATGCAGTGGATTAAAAGGTTGCGACATGCTGAACTGAAATAAATAACAATTTGTGTAAGCACAAAATTATCACATAATTCGATCACATTGTTCATATCAAAATCTCAAAACAATATGAACATGCATCAGCCGACATCTCAAAACAGTTTAAATAGGTCACGTGGGGTGAACTGTCTATTTAAACACATTCAAGCAGGTTACAAACAAGAACAATTACAAACCTTTAATTCAAAATTAATAGTTGGCTCCCACTTGACCAATATAAAATTGACAGGGACTTCGGGGAAGTATATGCATATCAATTTTATACCTAAGTAATAACCATGATTAAATACAAAATTATTACTTTGCTTTGAACGAGCCTCGTGGGGAGGGTCATCGTCGCCACTAATAATAGTTCACAATCATCCTTTTGGGAATTTATTCATGTGAAAACCATCTTTTGGCCGTTCCGTGGTGGAAATTTCTCCAAAAGAATTCACAAATAAATAAATCATGGAGGTCAATGTGACGAAATTTTATTATCCGGAATAAAATTTGTCAACAATACATACTTTGTAATTTTCGAAAGTGAGATTTTCTTTTAGACAATTCTAAATCATGCAAACACATTTAACAAATAAAATCGCACGAATTTAAAACAAGCATCAAGACTAAATAAATCACGTTGGGCACATATATCCAACTGTCATGGTTTAAATTCCAAATCTTGATCTTGAGAAATCGTCCGTTCTTTTGCTTTCATCGTTCGTCTCGAAAAGCTCCCCATTTGAATCATAATAATTCTTTAAAAGCGTCCTCCTTTTTGGGTTAGGGCGACATCCAAAAAATAGAGTAGCTCATGACCGGAACCGAAGTCGCATCGCCTAAGCGCATGCCCGTCGAGATCGGCCATCCGACCCCATCGCCCACGGCGACTGCAGCGCCCCAGGCGTCGCCCGGATAATGCCCGCATCAAGGGTCCGCCCCGTTACCCGGCTCGACCCGCCAAGCGTCACGACCCATTACCGCCCGGCGTCGCCGCATCGACCCTCGATGCCAATAGGCCCACGTGCCTAGCGCGTCCGCCTAGTCCGCGTGCTCTGCCTTAGCTCACGTACGTCTGAGTACTTTCACATCAGGCTTTAATTCTTCGTTTCTGTCTTCGCTCATGATCCGGTTATAATTTATTTACGAAACATAAATAAACCTAGATCTAGACTAGTCTATTACATTGATCGAATCAAACAAATCCTAATCTACTCGTGGATTTTTTCACGAGGCAAAATGAATCCGAACGAATCGAATTAAAAACTAACAATTTATTTGCATGTAAATAAGCACATTAAAATACCATGACAATTGGATACCTGCAAAATAGATCTAACAGTTCTACTATCCAATTTCAATTTTAATGAACAACAATTTAAATTACAGTTTAAAAGATCAGAGCCCGAACCGGGGCTCTGATACCAGTTGTTGGGATAACATATGCCAGGATCTATCGGGGTGATCTCATAAACACAAATTTAAATTAACAATTATTACTAGCATGAATTTACCTAAGTGAATTCAAATAATAATTAACCAACAACAACATGCAAATAAGATTTCACGTAAAAGATCCTAGCATGCGAAATTTCTAGGAGTTTACGTAAACGTACCCGTTGGAGAGACGGTATGAGACAGATAGGATCAAGTATCTGGATACCCACCAAAAGTCCTTCTCAAGTATTCCCAAGTCCTCGTCCAATAACCCCGGATGGAAGGTCCTTCAATGAACGATTTATAAAACAAGGAAAATAAAAATATTGTTGCACCACCTTTGTGGATTTCTAATATTTCCAACACATGGAACACTAGTTGGGAATGAAAAATTCATCCCCTATTTATAATAAGAGGGGTTTCGAAAATTATGAGGCAATTTAGGGTTGAGAAAGATCTTTTCTTGATCTCCAAGAAATCTTGAATATATCCAATATATTCTTATTTCCATGTGTATTTTTCCACAAAAATCTCACACCCTCAATTGGCCTATTTTTTTCGAAAATTACTAGAAGGAATTTCAAGATTGGATTTTTCTTGAATTTATGAGATATTCTTGTATTCCAAGAATACATATATTCCATAAAATCTTTCCAAGAAAATCAAGAAAATCTTTCTTCCCTTTCTTATTCAAGATTTTCGAAAAATACCTATTAAAGAAGCCAAGTGGGAGTTTTCTTGAATTTATGGGATAATCTTGTATTCCAAGAATACATTATCTCCTTTCCATAAAATCTTTTCAAGAAAATCCTTCTCCCTCTTTTCTTTAATATTTTCAAAAATTTGAGGAAATATTGCAACAATAGATTTATTTTATTTTAAGCACCTTTTATTTATTGGACTTTAATTGAGCTACTTGAGGGACCTTTAGGAGAATTAAGATGGACCTTCCAATGGACTTCTGAATTCCAATATTGAGCCACAATATAATTCAGCCCATTAATATTAATTAATACCACTATATAATTAATATTGCACTATCCAATCTAAACCTATATTACGGTAATATGGCTCCCGGTTATTATTTCCCGTGTTTAGGAATATTTAGTCCATTAATTAATTAAGCCACTGAAAAGCTTTATATTAATTAATATCTTTATCCTTGGAGTAAGGACATCCCAGCTTTATTATCCATACCGGAAAATTAATTCTACTTGTAAGATTTGGTATGATAAAGGTTCCGGGCCCACCAAGGGGACCAATCAAGCAAGACTTTTGCAAGCACACAATTCTCTGTATTAATTTAGCAACTGTCGTGTAATTAATATTATTGCCCAAGATATAGGGTATCGAAGTCGCAATGATTCTCTTCCCATTTATAAGTCAAAGCAATAACTACTAATCACACACAATCCTTATTAAGTGACAGAGATTAAGAAATCAACAACCACTGAGGTCTAACTCTTCATCCCTTAAGTCAGTGTGAATGAGTTTATCCTCTTTGTAGGTCCGCTTCAGCACATCAAATGCACTAGTGTAATCACTTGGTCAAGACAAACCAATCTGAGCCTTACACATCAACTTCTACCAATAGATTGTTCGGATCTATCTAAGTTGTGAAACACACACTCGTCTACAAGGAACTGTTAATGTGATCTTCTGTGATCTGGTATCACCACGTTAACTACAATGTAACGCGTGCTACGAACAGTTTGCAATAAATATACATAACATTCAATCGTATTTAAATAAACAGTGATAAACAATTTATTTCAGTAAATAAGTGTTTAATACATAGGTTATACAAAGTAAAAGCATACTTTCACGTATAACCCCAACAATCTCCCACTTATACTCAAAGTCTGCTTTTAAGTATACCACAACACGTCTGATGTATTATCTGGTGACATCTAATGTCACCTACATCAACCTAATAATATTTATCCCACTTATACTCAAAGCAGATTGGCAACGCTCTTGACACCCATTCCTTCCACATGTCTCTCGAATGTTAACTGAGGCAGACCCTTTGTGAATGGATCAGCTAGGTTGTCTTCCGACGCGATCTTTGCCACCTCTATATCTCCTCTCTTAACGATTTCTCGTATAAGATGGTATTTCCTTTCAATGTGTTTGCTGGCCTTGTGGGCTCTCGGTTCCCTTGAATTTGCAACTGCTCCGGCATTATCACAAAAGACTATGATTGTGCTGGGCAAATTCGGAACAACGTCCAAGTCCACTAGGAAGTTCCTGAGCCACACCGCTTCTTTCGCTGCTTCACAAGCAGCTACATATTCGGCTTCCATGGTAGAATCTGCGATGCATTTCTGCTTTACGCTTCTCCATGTTACAGCTCCTCCCCCCAGACAAAACACACTACCCGAGGTAGATTTTCTGGAGTCTAAGTCTGATTGGAAATCCGAGTCCGTGTATCCCACTGGAAATAAACTGTCTGACTGATAAACCAGCATTCTATCTCAAGTTCTTTTCAGATACTTCAGAATGTTTTTAACATCAGTCCAATGTTGATTTCCGGGATTGCTCTGATATCTCTCTACCATGCATACGACGTAGAAGATATCCGGTCTCGTAATTAACATAGCATACACGAGGCTTCCCACTGCCGACGCATAAGGATTCCCTCTCATGTCATATATCTCCCTCTGTGTCTTATGGCACATGTCTTTCGATAGATGGATTCCATGCCTGAAAGGTACAAAACCCTTCTTGGAATCTTGCATGTTGAAACGCTTCAAAACGTTATCTATGTATGAAGCTTGTGATAAGCCGATCATTCTTTTCTTTCGATCTCGAGTGATCTTGATCCCTAGAACATGAACGGCTTCCCCTAAGTCCTTCATATCAAACTGTTTTGACAGCCATACCCTTACGTCTGACAAAACCTTTACATCGTTTCCGATGAGCAGAATATCGTGTACGTATAGTACTAGGAATACCAAGGCAGTTCCGTCACACTTTCTATAAACACAACTCTCGAAATCATTTTGATCAAACCTATAAGACTTGATTACATGATCAAAACATTAGTTCCAAGCCCGAGATGCTTGCTTAAGTCCGTAAATGGACTTCTTCAGCTTGCACACAAGGTGTTCTTGGCCTTTTTCGATGAAACCTTCGGGCTGTTGCATATAGATTTTCTCATCAAGACTCCCATTAAGGAAAGCTGTCTTGACATCCATTTGCCAGATCTCAAAATCTAGATGACACAGCTATAGCCAAGAGAATACGGATGGACTTAAGCATGGCTACAGGCAAAAAGGTTTCTTCATAATCGATACCCTCTTTCTGAGTGTATCCCTTTGCAATTTACTCACTCTTTACAACTCTAACTCACCAACAATACACACACACAAACTACCTTATCAAAGGGTTTGAGTTTGGGTTGGTTTCCAACTAGGTTGAGATATCCTTTACAATGAGAATAAATGCAAAGGCTAGTATATCTCTAGTAAGATTTGGATATATCTATCAGATCTAGGCTTAGTGAATGAGCTCTCTTCAATGTGAAACACTTGGGAAATTCTAGGGTTTTTGAGTGCTTCAATTTGCAAGAATACGAATGAGCTCTTGAGTTGCTGTAATTTCCCGTAACCTCTCAATGGTGAAGGTCACTGGTATTTATAGGCAACTTCTCTAAGGTCACTCTTTGAAAAACTATCCGTTGGAAGAAATAACATCAAGAGTTTCCTCTTCTGGTTATTGATGAACGACTATTTTTAGGGTTTGAACACTCCCTTGCATGTTTTAGGTAGTATGAAACCATGTCGCCAATCACCAATTTTTGTAGTCTGGAACGTAGTACTACTGAAAAATTCAGGGTCCTATCGCTTTCAGTGTCAGTAAAGTACAGTGTTGTCTTCTTCCGATTGGTTCTTGTCTTCAGTGAATGTAGACAAACAAAATGGCTCTTTTTAGGTCAATCTCTCTGAATGAGACAACCTTAAACAACACTTAGACTTAGTTCCTTTTGTCTGCATTTGAATGTTTTGGGCAATATCTATTCTTTTGTAAATGTGCATTTTCCTCAGTTTCGTATGTATTCAGATAGATATTTCTTCAGTGCCTCTGAACATTCAGTTCCTCCCGAGTCTTCAGTATCTTCGGAGACATTCAGTAACTTCTGAGTCTTCAGTATCTTCTGAGTCTTTAGTTCTTCAGTATCTTCTGAACATTCTGTAACTTCTGAGTCTTTAGTTCTTCAGTATCTTCTGAACATTCAGTAACTTCTGAGTCTTCAGTTCTTCAGTATCATTTAGGTCTACCTGAGTTTTTAGTATTGAAACCTGATTAATATCTGCTGACTATACATGGTGCAGATATCTTCCTTAACTATTCTATACTGAAACCTGACTCAGACTATCAAGATTTATCCTGAACATGGCATACTCAGGGGTTTTGAGATCTAATCAAAATCTTATTTAAATTCATCTCCCAACAATTTCCCCATTTTTGATGATGCCAAAACCATCTTGTTACATTTGAGAAAACCTTACCTATATTCAGGTTTCAGTTTATCTATTACAATCCAAAATGGTAATTCTCCCAACAATTTCCAAACAAACTGGCATATCAAATAACTAAAGACATGTAAGAAGATAATGAGATATTATCTTTGAGCATAAAAGATAAACTTTTCATTGATCAGTAGATAGTCATTACAACTTACAATGGAAAACAAAAACAAAAACAAAAGACATACACAAGGATAAAAAGTCTTTAGTCTTCTTCCACCTCATCATAAGGGACATCAAGATTGAACATCCCGTAGTATCTCTTCTTCAATTCATCCCTCTTCTTGATGATCTCAGGTTGACTTCCAGTCAGTCCCAACTGGGCAGCATATTCAGCAACTTCCTCGGCAATGGCAGCTTCATTGATGATTCTTGTGCTGAATCTAGGTGTTGGGTATTTGTACTGACCCGGTGCCTTCAGTGATACATTATGCTCATCAGCTAGATTTATCCACTTCTGTAGATATTCAGGGTAGAACGTCAGCAGATATTCTAGGAAGGCTTCATTCCTGTCAGGGCATCCTCCTCTCCATTCCTGTAGAACATCATGACTGAACCAGAAGGTTCTCTTAACCTCTTCCCAAGCATCATTGATCTGGAGTGGCATCCATTTATCAATGTGCGGCCATTTTTGTATTCTTGTTTGTTCCCTGGTTTTACTCCATCTCTTCCCCATGAAATTCCTGAGTCTTCCTCTCCTGCTCTGTTCCTCTTCTTTCTTCTTCCTGGTAAGTTCTGCCCCTGATACAGACATTGCTTGCTTCTTTTCTTTCTCAGCGCTCAGGGCAATGAGCTTATTGTGCCAATCAAAGTCCTTGACTTGAGCACTTGTATCATAAGTACCAAATCCTTCCGACTCAGTTTCAGTCTCTTTTTGAGCTTCAAGTTCTTCAGGTTCAAAGAAATCCAAGATCAGCTTCCTCTGAATAGGTTTTGTAGAGACTTTCTTCCTTTTCCTCTCAGCTTCAACAAATGCCACTGACTTCCTCTTCTCAGCTCTCTTAGGATCAACTGTCTCCACCACAACATAAGCAGCAGCTGTCAGGCTTGTTTCAGTGTTTCTCTTCTCTGATCTCCTCAGTATCATAGCTTCCTGAGCTGTCTCTCTGGCAGTCTGAAATAACTCTGTATCTTCAGGCTCAACTGACTTCAACTTTTCAGTTGCCTCGATTTCTTATAGAGTCTTCAGCATATGCTTAGCTTTGAGTTCCTGCTGAGCTTTCTTCTCAAGGGTTTTCTTCAAATGCTCATCTAGCTTACCCCTTGTAGAATGAGAAGTCCTTTCCCCATTTTTGGCATCATAAATTAGAAGGATCTGGGAAAGAGTAGCATCCATGTGAAATTGTTCCTTGTTAATGGCTCTAATTTCTCCATCCAAAACATCCAACTCATCATCCATTATCCTCAGGACATTCTTGCCAACAGAAACCTCTTCAGAAAGTGGAGCAAATTGTTGGGCAAGAACTCCATGCATTAATTCTGTCATTTTGTTCATGAGTAATGAGCTCATGTTCTCAACAGCTGATTTAATCATTTCCTCATTTTTCTCAGCTAACTTCTTCTCTAGATAAGCAGTCCTCTCATTGTATTTGGCATTTAGCTCTTCAGATATGTTTTTGGACATTTCTCCCATCTGAGTGTCCAAAGTAGAAATCTTAGCAATCACTTCCCCCTGAACTGCTTGGATTTCAGTAGACGTGCTCAGCTTAGCCATGTGTTGAACTTGATCATGCAAAACAACATCCATCTTTTTGAATTGATCAGCCATCATCACTTCCATCTGAGTGAGCTTGGATGTCATTGGCTCAACCTTCTTTAGTTCATCCAAGACTAGAGCCAGATCAATCATCTGAGCTTGAGATGTATGGCTTGATTGAACCTCAGTCTGCATACCAAAATCAACAAACTTAATGATAGGTACTTCAGTAATTTTGGCATAATGAGTAATAGTGCCAAAAGGTACCTGAAGGGGTCTATCTTCTGTTGGGAGATGAATTTTAATAAAGATTTATGATTTTGATTAGATCCCAAAACCCCTGAGTATGACATGTTCAGAATGACCTTGATAGTTGAGTCAGGATTCAGTTTTTAGAATATTCAGGATGTTATATGCCGAATGTATAGTCGTGAGATATAGTTCGGGATAGTTCTTGAAGACTTCGATGGGATCTTGAGTAAAAATGAAGACTTCGGCCCGAAGACTCAAAGACATCGGTCAAGAAAAACTACAAAGATTGAAGACCACAAGACTCGGAAGACCACAAGACTCGAAAGACTCAAGACACAAAGATCAAGATCGAGAAACTAAAGATCAAGAATCTTGAAGGCCACATTAATTCTTGAAGAATCGTTGAGGTCTTGAATGCTCGATTATGAACTGAATGTTCCGGCAATCAATATATCTATCTCAAGGATGCAATCATCGAAAGATCGCGATTCCTTAGAAAGTTAGATATCTGCCAAGACATTCAAATGCAGACAAAAGGAACTAAGTCAGAAGTGTTGTTAAGGTTATATCAAACTCAGAGTTTGTAACCAAAAAGAGCCGTTGAAGGTGTTTACCTTTAATCGAGACAAAAGTCAAAAAGAGGAAGACAACATCATGCCATCTTGACAATCGAGCGGTGTGTGTCTCTCAAAAAAAAGGATGTCAGATGTACAAAAGTTCCAGACTGCAAAAAGTGAAGACCGGCTACATGGAAGACTATTGCCTAAGAAGTGTTAGGGAGTTTCAAACCCTAAATATAGCCGTTTCACACACCACAAGAGGGAACTCACGAAGCTGTCTCTCCAACGGATAGTTTTCAAGAGTGAACTTGGTGTATGCCTATAAATCTTGGTGACCCTCTACAATTGTAAGGTTACGGAAATTTATCGCATAACTTAAGAGCTCAAGCCTATTCTTGTAAAAGTTAAAAGCACTTTCGAAAAACTTAGAATTTCCCAAGTGCTTCAAAATTGAAGAGAGCTCACTATACTAAGCCTAGCTTGATAAGAATTATCCAAAGCTTAGTCGAGATATCCTAACCCTTTGCATTGTGCTTCATTGTAAAGGATATCTCATCCTAGTTGGAAACCAACCAAGAAACCCCAAACCCTTGTGAAGGTAGTTGGAGTGTGTTTGTTGGTGAGAAGTGTTGTAAAAAGTCTGTGGAGTAGTCGAAAAACTCTAGAGGAGAAGTTAGTAAGCTACTGGGGTAGTCCGAAAGCTTGTGTGTGATTGAGTAAGTAAACTACGGATGTAGTCGAAAAGCTCAAGGTCGGGTTGAGTAAGTAAACTCGTGGAGTAGTCGAAAACTTCGGGGCGAGTTGAGTAAGTAAACTACGAGGTAGTCGAAAGCTCGAAGTTGATAGTGAATTTCTCTCAAGAGTCGGAGAGAGTGGGCGTAGGAGCTTGAGTCTCCGAACCACTATAATTCTTTGTGTTCTTTATTGGTTTCCTTATCCGTGCTTATTTGTTGCATTGACTTGATTTTGAAAGCATACTTTTCACCGATATTCAGTTGGAATCAATCCACTGAAGTTGCATAAGTGAATCACAGCCTAATCACTATTTCATAAAGGGAAGGTTTTTTCGCAAAGCTTAAAACGAGTATAAACTAAGGGCCAACCATTCCGACAACCGAGTAGCTAGAACAGATAGTTACCAAAGCTGAACGTTTTCTTCGAGGGTTCATAAGTTAGTTATCGATCCAAGCAACTCGGGATCTCTGACACTTCGGGACTCGGTTAGGATTATCTCGAGGTTTAAAAAGCTTTCGGGATCACTGCCTCGATGAGACTTTGACTCGAGCGCGTCTGCGCTTCTCGAAACCTAATCTTCGAGATTATCGACCCAAAGTGACCTCGATGAAAAAAAGTTTTAAAAACACCGAACACGTGTATTCCCCCATACACGTGTAAGACTTCGTTTGCACCGGGACCAACAAGTGGTATCGAGGCGGTGGTTCAACTTGACCACTGTTTTGTGTTGACCAAAGTTTTTATTTTCAAAAATACTTGTGGTCTATCTGAACTGATCTTATTCTTTGAAACCTTTTATTTTTTCAAGAGATCGGAAAAATGTCTTCTAAAAAACTTCCCATGTTCTCGGTGGAGAACTATGACCTATGGAGACCGAGAATGCGGGGCTCATCTACGTATTCCAAACATGAGCGTATGTGAAGAGTTGTCTCTCAAGGACCATTCCATTTTACTATAGTGAATCCCGGAGGAACGAAGATGAGAGAATTGATCCTAGAGCGAGAATTTCCAAAGTCGATGACCAACCCGACTCTGAGGAGAGAAAGTTAGTCAATCTAGACTACATTGCAAAAGACACACTATACAACACAATTGATGATGGTGTGATGGGAATGATCTCTCACCGTATCTTCTTGCTAAAGAGATTTGGGATACACTAGGCATTATGTGCCAAGGCACAAATCATATAAAAAAAAACAAACTTTTCGGTGGCAATTGGAAAGTTTGATATTTTGAAATGGATGATGGTGAATCAATAGACAAACTGGAAGTCAGATTCACTAGCATCATGAATGATCTAAATGCACTTGGAAAGAAATACCCACAGAGAGAAGTTGCATTGAAAATTCTTAGAGGTCTATCTAAGAAATGGGATATTCATGCAGTGGTGATTGAAAACACCAAGAATATTAACTCAATGCCTTACCAACAAGTCTTCTCTGGAAATCTGAAAGCCTATGAATTTGTAATTGATAAGAAATCCAAAAAGGTCGACAAAGAAAGAGGACTCTTCATCGAGTAAGAATGTGGCCTTAAAAGCCAAAGATAAAACTCAGAAAACTAGAGAGTCTCGAGAACCCCCATGCCAAAAAATCGGGATGAGCTTGAGGAAAAGCTAGCACCGATGGCAAGAAGGTTTGATAGACTCAATAATGATTTGGAAAATACAAAAGCTATTACAGGAACCACAGGTACCAGAAGAAACCTGAGGACAGATCAACTGAGAAGAAGAAAGACCTGAAAGCTGAAGGATCTTCATCCAAAAGAAAGGACTCCAAGTCCAAAGAAGGAAATGATCAGGATGATGATGCCAACAGATGCTAATACCTGCCAGAAGAAAGGTCACTTCCAAAGATGATTGTCCGGTTTTGAGTGCTAAGGAGAGAAGAGAAAGGCAAGCTATAAGAGACCGAAGTTCTCAAGCAAAAAAGCCATGGTTGCGAGAAGAAGAACACTCGAGGAGGAATCTAGCTCTTCGGATGAGATATTCTCGAACGAAGAAAGTGATGACATCCGTCTGTCGATGGCCATTGAGGAGGTAAACTCTTCTTTCTCTGTTGTTGCTCCTACACTAGCACAAGAGTTTTCTAGTTCCACTTTGAAAAATACTCATTTTGACTGATGGATTCTTTTTCGAGAATCGATGAAGGACTATCTTTGTTTTTGCAAGGATCGCTAAATCAAACTCAAGAGCGAGAATAAGGAGGAATCGAAAAGTTGAAAATCTAAAATGGAAAGACTCTAGCAATATTGAAGTCACTTCTCAATTAATGGGAGCTATTGATGAACTGGATGTTACGAAAGTACAACTCTCGAGAAAAGAGAAGTTGATAATGTCCCTAATCGAAAAGCTAGAGAAATCCATTGAAGAGATTCAAAGAATCGAAATCGAGTTCAATGACCTCTCTAGAAGCATAAAACTCTACAGAATCGTGAGGATAGTGCACGAAAGAAATTAACTCTATTGAATAAAGCATCTAATGTAATAGATGAAATTGAGTTACCAGAGAGATCTGTGACTATAAAATCTGGATTGGGATATATTCCGGGGGGAACCTCACATGGTCATCTAAATCTTTGCGTCAAGTAGCAAAAGACTATCATTGTAAAAAATTGGCACCTACACTTCAAACTCAGAAATGCCCAAGGTTGTAGACAAGGAAAATGACCTATGGTCTCGATAAAAGCCGAATGATCGGGTTAGAAAGCCCAAACCTCGGTGAATGCAAGAAAACTGGAAAGCGGTCGATTCAGAAAGTTTCGAATAAGTACTTCAAAGCCTCGGGCTAAGAATGCAAACTGAAAGGCTCCACATTGAACCATCGGTGGAATCCTCGGATGAGAAACACTCAAATGAGAGATATTCTCAACCCAAAGAGACCAAGTCCTCGATTATCTTTGAAAGACCAGTTTCAAAGATGACAACTTTGAACCTCACTTGCCTAAGGGTAAAGGTTATCGAACCCGAGTCATCAAAGATTTAGACCGGTTTGCAAAAAAGCCTAAGCATCTGAACAAAGGCTGAACCAAAGAAAAACTCTAAGGCACATGTTCATGCTAAAAAGCTAGCACACATATATAAAAAAAAATCGCTAAGGCACCCGTAGTAGTGGATGTATATGTTGATGTTTATGGAAGACAAATTAGCCACTCTAAAGTGATTAGAGTTGTCGGCGATTTGGATTCCGAAAGGTACAAATAACCTCGTGGGGACCCTACACAAAATGGGTACCTAAGAATTGATCTATTTTTTCAGAGAGGAAAACCAGGCACTAAGGCGATGAAAGATCACATGGCAATCGATGAAAGCGAGAGATGAAAAAAGCTCACGATGTATGGTATCTTGACAAATGATGCTCAAGACATATGACAGATTCAAGAAGATGCTTTCATTGACTATGTTGAACAAAGAGGCCCACAGATCACTTTTGGAGATAACTCCAAGGACGGTGAAGGATATGGAACTTTGGAAGTCGACTCGATTCATATCCATGGTGTTTCATATGTATCCGGATTGAAGCATAACTTGTTTGTCAATTAACCAATTACGTGATAAAGGTTTTAATGTTGAGTTCTCCAAGAACTTATGCTTTGTGAAAGATGATACATCACGAAAAGTATTCTTGACCGGGTACAAGAAAAGGGAATGTGTATCTTGGTCGATTGGAGTTCAACTCCTAAAGATACATGTTTAATTGCTAAAAAGTTCCACAGATACCCCCGGTTGGTTATGGAATAAAAGAATGAATCACCTAAACTTCAAAACCCCGAACAAGCTTTCAAGATTAGCTCTTGTGAGAGGGTTGCCTAATGAAGTGTTGATGGGAACACATTTGTGATGCGTGCGAAAAAAGGAAAACAAGTCAAAGCATCATTTAAAAGCAAAGTAGAAGTTTCTCTTGAGAGAATACTTGACTTTTGCATATGGATCTGTTTGGTCCTATAACACCGTGAGCACTAATGACGGAAAATACACATTGGTAGTAGTTGATGACTACTCAAGATATACTTTGGTCATATTCTTTTCTCAAAAAAAAAGACTCGAATAAAAGTTGCCGAATTCTTGAAAAAGACTTCGATCTTGAAAAAATCGAGTGTGGTCAAAATCGATCCGACAAAGGAACCGAGTTTATAAATCATATCATTTTTGATTATTGTGCGAAGAAATGGAATTCTACATGAAACATCACCGCAAGGACCCCTCAACAAAATGGTGTTCTTTGAAAGAAGGAAAAAAAGAACTCGAAAAGAAGTTCGCAAGGACAATGATAAATTTGAAGGTTTATATTCCTAAAAGATTTTGAAATTTGAAAATTTGTCAACACTTTGCATGCTACTCTCGAGAATAGATCCATCTTGACAAAAAAGTCAAGGCAAAACTCCTTATGAGCTTTGGAATGAAAGGAAGCCTCTTGTTTCTTTTTTTTTTTGTGTTTGGTTGCAAGTGTTTCATACACAATAATGGTAAAGATCGAGTTGAAAACATTTGATAGTAAAAGGCGATGAAGGAATATTCTTAGGATATTCTCGTTAGTAAAACTTTTCGAGTTTACAAATGTAGGACTCTTATTGTGGAGGAAACACCTCATGTTGTTTTTGATGAATCTGTTTGTGTTCGGGAAAAAGCAGAACATGATGCAAATGAACCGACAAAAGAGGATCACTAGATTAAGCACGAAGCGAAAGATAAATCATCCATCGAACACGAAAAAGAAGAAGTCGGTCATTATCTATGATTGGGTGACTCGGACTTCGAGATAAAGAAGTTCGGGATGGAAATCGGGATGGTGAGACCGGAAAACCAACACTCCAAAGGTGTCCAATCTGAGCAGATACGATTCGGACTTCAGTGCGTGATGCCAATGAAGATGTGGTCACAATCGAGGCAAATTCTGAATCTATCAACCAAAGGGGAACAAATGTCTCTGACAATGTTCTGAATAGAATTTCCCCTGAGGAAGATGATTCCCTTTCTCCTGTTTTGTTGTTCCCTGAGTTTGCTGATTTAACTGAACCTAACATTTCAAATGTTGAGGATACCATTGAAGGGGGAACATCAAGAAGGAAATGGTTAGATATCCATCCTACAAACCAGATTGTGGGTGATCTAACCGAAGGTGTTAAGACTAGAAGGTGAAGGTTCCATGGAGAGAATGCACTATTCTGCCGCTTCTTCCTATCGGAAAAAGAACCTCTGAGATTGGTGAAGCTCTACAAGATTCTCCTTTGGATTCTTGCCATGCAAGATGAAATTTGAATCAATTCTCGAGGAATGAAGTATGGGAGCTAGTAGATAGACCGAAAAAAGGCACAATGTTATTGGAACCAAGTGGGTTTTCAAGAACAAAAGAGATGAAAACAACAACATTGTGAGAAACAAGGCAAGGCTAGTTGCACAAGGTTATTCCCAAGAAGAAGGCTTGGATTATGATGAAACCTTTGCACCTGTTGCAAGACTAGAAGCCATCAGATTGTTTCTTGCATATGCTGCCCACATGAAGTTCACAGTCTATCGATGGATGTGAAAAGTGCATTTCGAACGGCGTGCTTAATGAAGAGGTTTATGTGGAACAACCTCCTGGTTTCAAACAATGAATGACCAAGTTTACAAAATAAGAAAAAGCTTTGTATGGTCTTAAGCAAGCACCCGTGAGCATGGTATGATACTCTTTTCTCGGTTTCTTCTTGACCATGGTTTTGTCAAAGGAACTGTTGATAGAACTCTGTTTAGGATAGAGGATTGGGAATATATCTTACTAGTTCAGATATATGTTGATGACATCATTTTTGGATCTCCAAACCATCAGCTGTGTGAAAAGTTTTCAACACTGATGAAAGGCAAGTTTGAGATGTCAATGATGGGAGAGATGAATTTCTTTCTAGGACTTCAAGTGAAACAATCAAAGGAAGGAATATTCATCAACCGAATAAAGTACACCGAGATCGATTGCCAAATATGGTGTACAAAATTGCAATCTGATTAGAATTCTCATGAATACTAACTATAAGATGGATCCCGATTACAAGGCAAATCGATAAGTCATCTTGATTATAGAGGAATCATTGGATCATTGCTCTATCTCACGTTAATAGCGGATATAACATTTGCTTTGTTGGGATATGTGCAAGATACCAAGCTAATCCTAAGGCTAGTCACATGGATCTTTGCCAAAAAGATCTTGAAATATCTTAAGGACACGATGAATAGAGGATTATGGTATCGGTGATGATAACCTAGAGTTAAGTTGTTACTCGATCTCGACATTATGGAGGATGCGAAATTGACAGAAGTCCACGTCGAGAACTTGTCAATTTCTAGGAAACAAGTGATATCTTGGTTTTCGAAGAAAGCAGACCTCGATAGCAACAAGTACTCTTTGAAAGTTTAATATATGTCTGCGGGGAAGGCTGCGTGCCACATTCTTTGGCTCGCACAACAATTGAGGGATTATAAAGTTGTAGCCAATGAAGTGCCAATATTTTGTGACAATAATAGTGCCATTGCTATTTCACAAAACCCGTATTGCACACACCGGATGCAAGCATGTGGATATCGGACATCACTTCATCGGAGATCATGTCGAGAAAGAAGGACATAAGGATGGAGAAAATTCATCTTGATAAGCGAGCCGATATCTTAACTAAACCTTTGGTGGAATCAAGATTTCAAGAACTTTCGGTTGAATTAGGGATCTTAGAACCGGTGTTTAGAGTAAAATCAAAAAAATTGAAGGTTTTTCGGATGCATGAAGTTTTCTCGAATCGCTTCGAAAAGCTCGAGGATAAAATGGAAATCTTGAATCGAGTCTCGAAAAAACTTCGAGCATATCTTGAACCAATTCAATTTTCGATATATACTAACATTTTATCAAGATAAGTACTCCATAAGACTGATAAAGGGAAATTGGTCTGAAGAAGTAATGACTCATGCGATCCATTTATTGCTCAAGTAAATTCAGTAATCATTCGCAATAAATATAAAAATACCTGAGGAATGTTTGTTTTGGGCGGGATCGTTTTAAATTCCGAAGAAGGTCAACAGTCATTTAATGCTCTGCTACATTAATGACCAATGAGGATGTTTTGGCGGCTTACTTTTCGGAGATCGTCGTTTTGTATACCTGATTAATCAAAAATTAATCTCAATCGTTGTTACTCACCTAACCAACACGATTCCCCACGATCTCAAGGCTATATAAACCCCAATCAGCTATTCAAGCCAAAATTTTATCAAACCCTTCGTTTTCAAATCCTCTGCAATTAAAAATCCCCTTTGCCCAGAAATTCTCCAAACCCTAAAGCTTCACTTCTTCAATCAAAACTCTAAAATGGCTCCAACCCTGTTCGAGAGATTAGCCAAAACCAACAAGCCGTGGTACGAGTTCGTGTCTCACTAGAAAGCACAACCAACTCAAAGCCAAAAGAGGAGGCTCTGCATATGATTCGACTGGCTAAACTCACCCAACTAGTCGCAAACCGACCAGACCAGGAGTTTGCGAAAGAGGTAATCGAATTCATCTGTAACTTGAAAATAGATGAAGAGGGTCAGATGCATTCTAAGTTAATCAGATCACACTTAGAGCAGTCATCCAAATACGTCAATTTTGAGAGGGATCTCTATATTGTTCCGAAAAGTCTGAATGATGTTTTTGAGCTCTGTGATAGAGGAGAGGATCCTACGACGTATATATTAGGAAGAGAGCAGGAGTACTTAGATAGGATTGCGGAGAATCCCGTTAAGTTTGAGGCGACATTACATAAAAGGCACCTGAAGCCACAATATCGTGTGTTGATGGATATTGTGAGCAAGTGCATCATGAGTCTTCTTGAGGGAGTTTTGAGCGGATAAGTACCCAAAGCTCGGTTGATGGCGGCGATAGAAGCTTCACCCACCACAGATTTCAACAGCCGAGATTCCCGATCCGCACGGTGAGTGAAAGGGACCAAAGTTTTGAGGAAGATTGACGGGGCGATCTCAATCAAAGGCAAGATCCACCATGCCACCAAAATTACTTACATTTTGGAGATGTGCAGAGAGGAGGAGGATATCTTCGCCAATTCGACCCCATTTCCTAAATCCAAAATTCTCCTTAAACCCATTCTTTGCAAAAAGAGGCGGTCATCGGGGGAAGAGAAAAAGAAGGTAGAATCACCTTACAAATTTGTTGAAAAAGACCCAACAAACTAGGGGAAGGTGTTGTTGGATGCAAAGATGGAGCGGGGAGCAAAAATGATGAAACAAAAGAATCTTGCTCCAAAACGCGAAGATTGGTGGTTCTCACCGATGAAGATGAAAGTGATCTGAAGAGATTCAATCGAAGGGCCAAACTGCTCAGAGTTCACCATTACAAGTGTTGGCTCAGGTTATCTCCAGGACACAGGATGAGGTGCTCGAGACATCGCTCAGTACAGATAAAATTTCTCAGGAAATATTCAAAGGAGCTCAGACCTCAAAGATGCCTACCTCGGGTGTGTGCGTTCGCACGTAAGAGCCGGACGAGTCGATCCGAAGATGTGCAAGCTCGGATCGACGAAGCCAACTTCGGACTCAAACCGAGGATATACCAACAGCCTCGGAACCCACTCGGATGCAAAATGAGGACTGACCGCACAAACTTCGATCTTTGCTTTGAGACTCGGGAGCGTAATATTCTTGATGAGCTCCCGAGTGGTATACTTCTTGATCCCTTAGCAGAAACTTCAAATGAACCGAAAAGCCCGAGATGGAAGAAAGGCGAGGTTTGAAGAAGGCGGCGAGTGGAGGAGCAAGGGGAACGATTCATACTTGACCGATACCACGAGCTCAAATTTCATATCCTCGATCTGCAAGATATTTTCTTGATTAAGGACAATCAGATTTATCCTCAATCGGACTCTTCCCGAGATGCTTGATATTGCCGCTTTTAGAGGGAAGACTGGTGGAATGAGGAGACAACCTTTTCTAACCGACTTCTCGGGGTTCGGAAGATAAAGCTCGGGATGAAAAACGCCGATTTTGATGAGTTTGGTTCGTAGAGGAAGTTGGGCGAGAGGAGAGCAACTAAAGTTGGTGCCCCAAGCGGCGGAGACAAATCTCAAGATGGAGATGGGGACCAACAGGAGATGTTGAGAAGGGTCTCATTGAAAAGGAGACTTCATTTGGCGATCAACTGGATCTAGTCAACATCGGAATGTTGATAGTACTCTTCTTGATCGAGGCGCAAATTGAGACCGGAGCTCGAAATGAAACCGGAGCTCAAGATGATCGACAAAGACAGGAGGTGCAGAAGATTCCTGAGATTGATCTCACTCCCCTGATAGAGAAACTTGAGAAGGTTGAGCCAATAATGATCAAGATTGCTCAGATGGAAGAAACATTGGCCAATCAAGCTCAAAAGATGGGCGGTCTTAGTCACTCTTCAGAACTGGTGCAAATTCAAAACACTCTAACCACCCAGATGATCTCCATGGAAGGAAAGCTAAATGAGAAGCTGGAAGGAGTCAAGGCTGAGTTAAGTGATGAACTGAAGCAGAAACACCAGGAAAGTTCTGATTTCCTAGAGGTGAAACTGGCAGAAAAGAATGAGGTGCTAATCAAGTCTGGCCGTTGAGGAAATGAGCTCAATACTCATGACCAAGATGACATAGATGTTCAAAGAAGCACTCTCTCGGCGGGTTTGCCCACTTATCTGAAAGAATTTTACGTGGCCAAGAACCATCTAAGGAGGCTTTGGAAGACGAGCAAGATCGATAGCGAGGAGAAGTTCATTTGTGTGAGCAAAAAGAGCAATATCACATGGACACAAAGACTCTCCGTGCTTCTTCCAAATTACGGTGCCAAGAAGGGGGAAAAGGAAGCTGAAGATCTCAGAAAGTTCATGGCACGTACTTTGGAGAAGAAGGCTCAGAAAGATGCTGAAATGTATAATCTAGCAAAAGCCTTTAAAAAGAAGACTCTTGCTAAGTTGAAGTTCAAGTTCGGTGAAAAAAACTATCTACACTCGAAGTTTCGAGCAAGCTATGCTTGATGTTGCAAGAGAGAAACCGAAAAGCTAGAGCAAAGGTTGGAACAAGCCAGTTTTCTTTGAAGTGCTTATGAAGAGGAAAGCCTTGGGCGTTGTTCAACCCGAAAGCAAGCGTGCAAAGGCTTCTAATCCAATCCAGAGAAAACGATTCGGATGATGAAGAAACAAATGTAATCAACCAAAGGAATCTGAGTCTCAACCTCGGAAGAAAGTCTTCAACACGAAAATGCTCAAGACACTCCAAGAAGAACAAGCTAAGAAAGCTTTTGCCCGTCTCGAGAACGTCTGTGATCGGAAGGAAGATAGGCGAAGAAGCGAAGCGAAGGAGTGATTTCGGGAAGTTTATGAAAGCAAGAGGAAAGGAACATCAAAAGCACTAAAGTGGCCCCACGTTGATAAATGGATGCCTATCAAACTCAACGATATGTGGGAAGAAGTCAAGAGGATCTTCCGGTTCAATTATGATGTTCTCGAGGGAATGGAGAGGGAAAGCTCGGATCGAATGAAGCTTTCATTGAATACCTTCTTATCTTCTATCCAAAATATCTCTGGAGTTGGATTAACTGCGGATGAAGGAGAAGTACGATATAGTAGCCCCGGTCCATATTCCTATCCACCTCCAAAATTTGATAATGGCTTGGTGAATGAGAAGGCCATTACTCAAGAGATTGCTTTCGATATCTTTGGTCATTTGGGTTTAACGAGAAACAAATCCGGACATCATCAAGGAAAGAAATGAGTGAAGAAGAGATTTTTCGAATGTTTGACACGAAGTGCCCGTGATGAAGTTGAGAATGAAGCAAACTGAAGAGCTGAAGACTGAAGAGCCAAAATCAGAAGACTGAAGACTCAGAAGATTTTGTAATCTTTAAATTTCGTCTTTTTGATTTTGTTGATAAACTCATTGTAATATGTAACAGGATACCAATCATCAATGAAGATTTATCATTATGCTCAAAAGATAATATCTCATTATCTTATTTACATGTATTTTATTTTGATATGCCTGAATGAATGTCTCTGAACTGATTGTATGATTGATAAGGGAGAAATTGTTTAAGTATTTGGTAATGAACAAATTAAAGAGATTCATTACTGAAGAAATTGCTGAATGATTAAACTGTTGAGAAACTCTGAAATTATTGAGAGATTCTCTGATTTAAGAAATTGTTGGGAGACAACCAATCTTGTAATAGGATAAACCAAAACTTTGAGTATAGGTTATTTGTTTGTAACAAGATAGGTTTTGCATCATCAAAAAGGGGAAAATTGTTGGGAGATGAATTTTAATAAAGATTTATGATTTTGATTAGATCCCAAAACCCCGGGTATGACATGTTCGAAATGACCTTGATAGTTGAGTCGATTTGATTTTTAGAATATTCAGGATGTTATCTGCGGAATGTATAGTCGCCAGATATAGTTCGGATAGTTCTTGAAGACTCGATGAGGATCTTGAGTAAAAACGAAGACTTCGGCGAGAAGACTCAAAGACATCGGTCAAGAAAAACTACAAAGATTCAAGACCACAAGACTCGAAAGACTCAAGACACAAAAAGATCAAGACCGAGAAACTAAAGATCAAGAATATCAAGGCACAAGAATAATTCTTGAAGAATCGGTGAGGTCTTGAATGCTCAATATGAACTCAATGTTCCGGCAATCAATATATCTATCCGGGGATGCAATACTGAGAAGATCGCGATTCCTTAGAAAGTTAGATATCTGCCAAGACATTCAAATGCAGACAAAAGGAACTAAGTCATAAGTGTTGTTAAGGTTATATCAAACTCAGAGTTTGTAACCAAAAAAAAGCCGTTGAAGGTGTTTACCTTTAACGGGGACAAAAAGTCAAAAAGAGGAAGACAACACTGTACCATACTAACACTGACAGTGACAGGTCTCTGAAAAAGGATGTCAGATGTACAAAAGTTCCAGACTGCAAAAAGTGAAGACCGGCTACATGGAAGGCTATTGCCTAAGAAGTGTTAGGGAGTTTCAAACCCTAAATATAGCCGTTTCACACACCACAAGAGGGAACTCACGAAGTTGTCTCTCCAACGGATAGTTTTCAAGAGTGACCTTGGTGTATGCCTATAAATCTTGGTGACCCTCATTGTAAGGTTACGGAAATTTATACGCAACTTAAGAGCTCAAGCCTATTCTTGTAAAAGTTAAAAGCACTCGAAAAACTTAGAATTTCCCAAGTGCTTCAAAATTGAAGAGAGCTCACTATACTAAGCCTAGCTTGATAAGAATTATCCAAAGCTTAGTCGAGATATCTTAACCCTTTGCATTGTGCTTCATTGTAAAGGATATCTCATCCTAGTTGGAAACCAACCAAGAAACCCCAAACCCTTGTGAAGGTAGTTGGAGTGTGTTTGTTGGTGAGAAGTGTTGTAAAGAGTTAGTAAACTACGCGGAGTAGTCAGAAAACTCTAGAGGAGAAGTTAGTAAGCTACGGGGGTAGTCTGAAAGCTTGTGTGTGATTGAGTAAGTAAACTACGGAGGTAGTCAGAAAGCTCAAGGTCGGGTTGAGTAAGTAAACTACGTGGAGTAGTCAGAAAACTCAGGGCCGAGTTGAGTAAGTAAACTACGAGGTAGTCAGAAAGCTCAGAAGTTGATAGTGAATTTCTCTGAAGAGTAGGAGAGAGTGGACGTAGGAGCTTGAGTCTCGAACCACTATAATTGCCGTGTTCTTTATTGCTTTCCTTATCCGTGGCTTATCTCTGTTGCATTGACTTGATTTTGAAAGCATACTTTTCACTGATATTCAGTTGGAATCAATCCACTGAAGTTGCATAAGTGAATCACAGCCTAATCACTATTTCATAAAGGGAAGGTTTTCCGCAAAGCTTAAAACGAGTATAAACTAAGGGCCAACCATTCCGCACAACTGAGTAGCTAGAACAGATAGTTACCAAACTGAACGTACTCTTCTGAGGGTTCAGTAAGTTAGTTATCTGATCCAAGCAACTCAGGATCTCTGACACTCAGGACTCAGTTGGGATTATCTGAGGGTTCTGAAAGCAACTCAGGATCACTGTCTCAATAGACTTTGACTCAGAGCGATCTGTGCTTCTCAGAACTTAATCTTGAGATTATCGACCCAAGTGACCTCGATGAAAAAAAAGTTTTAAAAACACTGAACACGTGTATTCCCCCCCATACACGTGTAAGACTCGTTTGCACCGGGACCAACATCTTCAGTCTGAGGATTTTCAGTGATAGCAACTGGCATGACCATCTCAGCCTGAGTGTCCTTCTTTTCCGGTTCAGGTCCTTTCTCAGCTTGAGTTTCCTTTTCAGGTTCAGGACCTTTCTCAGCATCTCCATCCTTATCCTTTTCAGATTCATCTTTCCCACTACCTTCTTCTGGGCCACTTGGTTTCCTCTCAACAATTTTCTTTTTGACCAGGTCATCAAAGTCTGAGACCTTCATCCTGAGTTTAGTCTTCCTGAATCCTGAGAATTCAGTAAGAGTTGCAGTTTCTTTAGACCACCAATCTTCTCCTCTGAATGCAGCAATATTAAGCATCTCAGGTAGGGTCTGATTCTGGATATAAACAGTCGTCCTTAGTCTGACGAATAGATCCTGAAGGTCAGGGAAATCTGAGAGTTCAGGATATCTATCCAGGACAAAACTTTCTCCCTTGCTTCTCCACTCAGCTTCTTCAGCTTCACCTTTCTGTAGAGGTGGAGGAACAATTTCCTCAGTGGGTTGGACAATTTGTAGGGTAGATGGATCAAGGAATGGTTCAGTGAGTAGAGCATCAAGGTTTAGAATATCCTGGGATTCATTTGGCTCTGAGGGGTGTGAGGTTGGGATCTGAATTTGGCTATCTTTACCAGGTTGTTGGGAACCTGTAAAGATCTCTTGAGATATCTTGTCCTGAGCAATGGAAGTTTCCATCACCTCTGAAAATACATTTTCTTCTTCAGCAACTTTTTTTCTCTCCAATGTTCTTCACCACCTGAGCCAACACCTGGAGTGGTGATTTCAGGTTTTGCTGAGTGTCAGTTTGGCTTTCCTCAGTTGTACTGGCCTCTTTTTCAGCAATTGTCTGAAGCCTTTTCCTTTTCTGAGGGGCTAAGGCTTTTGTTTTCATCTTCTCTCCAGCCTCCCTCTTAATTTTCAGTAGGAGCCATCCCCCTAGCTTGCTTATCCTCCTCCATACTGGACTCAGTGACTTGCTGAACAAATTTCCTTGTTTCTGTTACAGATTCAACCACTGGAACCTCTTCCTCAGCTTCTTCTTCAGTAGTCTCCTCCTGAGACTCAGCTGGCTTTTCCTTCTTCCCTTTCATCCCTCTCTTTGTTGATCTGAACATGATTTTGGATACAGGAAAAGATCTTGAATCTGCAAAAATATCTTTCTCCTCTCTGCAGGTTTCCAAGATGAAGGCAATTTTGGTGGCGTGTAAGATCCTTTTCTTGATCACAATACTGCCATCCTTTTCCTTTTCTACATGATCAACTTGACCGATGATTATCTTTATCAGATACTGCAGCCAATTGAATGCTCTGGAAGGAGAGTCTTCAATAGCAACCATCAATCTTAGCTTAGGCCTACTAATCTGTTCAAGACTTCTTGTCCCACTCATGAGACATCTGCTCACAATATCAAGAAGTACCATATACTTTGCTTCAAATATTTCTTGTTTAATGTAACCTCAAGTTTAACAGAGCCTTCCACAATCCCATCCAAATATTCTTGCTCCCTACCCATCATGTATAACGTAGGGTCCTCCCCTCTATCATTCAATTCATAGACCACATTCAAGTTCTTAGGAATGATATAGAGCTCTCTAACAAAATCCACATGCTTCGTACCATGTTCCAAATGAGAGACGGTAACCCTAGAATCTATGCAATTATCATCATCAAGTTGCATATTGGCTACAAATTCGATTACCTCTCTTGCGTATTCTGCCTCTGGGCGATTTGCGACCAGGCAGGTGAGCTTTTCAACCGGATCATGTACAACGCCTCCTCTTCGTGTGCTGCATTGGTTGTACCATCTAGAGAAATAACATTCTCGTAGCATGGTTTGTTAGAGATAGCAAGTTTTTCGAAGATTGTGAGAGTCATTTTTTTTTAAGAATTTTTGTGAAGGGATTTGATGTTTGAAGATAACTCTGGGTAATCGGAGGTTTTGAAGCAGAGTGTTTGTGAAGATGAAGATGTTTTAAATAAAGTATAAAGGAAGTTTGAATGGGTATATATTTCAAATCGGTTTTGATCCAAGAATAATCGTGCAGATTTGAAAGAATCAACGGTTAGGATCATTTTAGGCTAAATCGGGTAGTTGAAAGGACAACTAGAGAGTACTAGTCGCCAATTTTTATCCTTATTGGTGAATAATGAATAGTGCATTTAATTACTGTTCCTGTAGACCATTGACTTTCCTTGAGAATTTCAAACGTCCCGCCCAATTATTTCCTCAGGTGTTTTATCATTTATTGCCAATGATTTCTGAGATTCAGTTAGACAATAAATGTGGTGCATGAGTCAATACTTCTTCAGACTAATTTTAACTGTCAGTCTTACTGAGTTTTGACCTTGATAAAATGTCAGTATAAAACTGAGTACTGAACTTCAGGATTACTGAGTTTCCCAGGACTCTTTGTTCAGGACCTTCATTTTATCATGAGTTTTTCAGTATAACTTAAAAAATTTCATGCATCTGAAAACCTTCAATTTTTCAGATTTGCCTTATTCACCTGGATCCAACATACCTAATTCAACTGATAGTTCCTGAAATCTTGATTCAGTCAAAGGTTTAGTCAAGATATCAACTCTCTGTTTATCAGTATGAATTTTCTCCATTCTGATATCCTTCTTTTCAACATGATCTCTGATGAAGTGATGTCTGATATCAACATGCTTACATCTGGTGTGCAATACTGGATTTTGTGTAATAGCAATTGCACTATTATTATCACAAAATATAGGTACTTCATTGGCTATAATCTTATAATCTCTCAATTGTTGTCTGAGCCAAAGAATCTGTGCACAACAGCTTCCTGCAGCCATGTATTCAGCTTCAGTAGAACTGGTTGCTACTGAGTTCTGTTTCTTTGAAAACCATGATATCCATTTACTTCCAAGAAATTGACAAGTTCCTATAGTAGACTTCCTGCCAATTCTACATCCTCCATAATCAGCATCTGAATAACCAGTTTCAAGGTTATCATCAGCTGGGTACCATAATCCTCTATTCACAGTGCCTTTAAGATATTTCAGAATCTTTTTGGCAGCCTCCATGTGACTAGCCTTAGGATTAGCTTGGTATCTTGCACATATCCCTACAACAAATGTTATATCAGGCCTACTTGCTGAGATAGAGCAATGATCCAATGATCCCTCTATAATCAGTGTGATTTACTGATTTGCCTTCAGGATCAGGATCCATCTTGTAGTTAGTATTCATGAGAATTCTAACTGCATTGCAATTCTGTACACCATACTTAGCAATCAGATCTCTGGTGTATTTTGCTTGATTGATGAAGATTCCTTTCTTAGTTTATTTCACTTGAAGTCCAAGAAAGAAATTCATCTCCCCCATCATAGATATCTCAAACTTTCCTTTCATCAGGGTAGAAAACTTCTCACACAACTGATGATTTGGAGATCCAAAAATGATGTCATCCACATAAATCTGAACTAGTAAGATATCCTTTCCATCTTCTATCCTGAACAAAGTCCTATCAACAATTCCTTTGATAAAACCATGGTCAGTAAGAAACTGAGAAAGAGTATCATACCATGCTCTGGGTGCTTATTTGAGACCATACAGGGCTTTCCTGAGCCTGTAAACTTGGTCATTCTGACAAAATCCTGGAGGTTGTTTCACATATACTTCTTCCTTAAGCACACCATTCAGAAATGCACTTTTCACATCCATTTGATAGACTGTGAATTTCATGTGGGCAGCATATGCAAGAAACATTCTGATGGCTTCTAGTCTTGCAACAGGTTCAAAGTTTTCATCATAATCCAAGCCTTCTTCTTGGGAATAACCTTGTGCAACTAGCCTTGCCTTGTTTCTCACAATGTTGTTGTTTTCATCTCTCTTATTCTTGAACACCCACTTAGTTCCAATCACATTGTGCCTCTTAGGTCTGTCCACTAGCTCCCAAACTTCATTTCTTGTGAACTGATTCAGCTCTTCTTGCATAACAGTAATCCAGAAAGAATCTTGAAGAGCTTCTTCAATCTCAGTAGGTTCTTTTTCAGATAGAAAGCAGCAGAACAAAGCACTTTCTCCATAGAACCTTCTTGTTTTAACTCCTTCTGATAGATCACCCACAATCTGACTTGTAGGATGATTATCCAACCATCTTCTCCTGGATGTTCCCTCTTCAGTAGTATCCTCAACATCAGAAATGTTAGGTTCAAGTAATTCATCAAATTCAGGGAACAATAGAAAAGGAGAGAGTGAATCATCTTCCTCAGGGGAAATTCCATTCAGAACATTGTCAGAGACATTTGTTCCCCCTTGGTTGATAGATTCAGAGTTTACCTCAGCTGTGACCACATCTTCATCGGTATTACATACCTGAGTCTGAACTGGTGTATGTTCAGATTGGTCAGCTTCAGTGTGTTGGCTTTCCTTTAGTGGAGAATTTCCATCCCGAGTCTCACCATCCTGAGTATTTCCATCCTGAACTTCTTTGTCTGAGTCTGATTCACTCCATTCATAGAAGGTAATTAACTTCTTCTTTTCAGGTTCAGAGGATGTTTTATCATTCTTTTTCAGGCTAAGTCTGGTGATTCTCTTGGTCAGTTCTCCTGAGTCATGTTCCTATTTCTTCTGAACACAAGTAGATTCATCAAAAACAACATGAGGTGTTTCTTCCACAATAAGAGTCCTACAGTTGTAAACTCTAAAGACTTTACTGGCTTCAGAATATCCTAAGAATATTCCTTCATCAGCTTTGCTATCAAAGGTTTCCAACTGATCTTTACCATTATTGTGTATGAAACACTTGGAACCAAACACACGAAAGAAAGAAACAAGAGGCTTCCTTTCATTCCACAGCTCATAAGGAGTTTTTCCTTGATTCTTGGTCAGCATGGATCTGTTCTGAGAGTAGCATGCATTATTGATAGCTTCAACCCAAAATCTCTTAGGAATATCAGCTTCAACAATCATTGTTCTTGCAGTTTCTTTCAGAGTCTTATTTCTTCTTTCAGCAACACCATTCTGTTGTGGGGTCCTTGCAGCTGATGTTTCATGAGCTATTCCATTTGCTGCACAATAATCAGATATAATATGGTTGATAAATTCAGTTCCTTTATCTGGTCTGATTTTGACCACACTCAGATTCTTTTCAGTACTGAGTTTCTTCAGTAGTTCAGGCAGTTTTGTCTGAGTCTCTTTCTTACTGAGTAAGAATATGACCCATTTGTATCTAGAGTAGTCATCAACTACCAAAAGTGTATATTTCCTGCCATTAGTGCTCACAGGTGTCACTGGACCAAAAAGATCCATATGTAACAGTTGAAGTATTCTATCAGTAGAGACTTCTACTTTGCTTTTGAATGATGCTCTGATTTGTTTTCCTTTCTGACAAGCATTACACACATGATCCTTACTGAACACTTCATTGGGTAACCCCCTCACAAGTGCTAATCTTGCAAGTTTGTTCAGGGTTTTGAAGTTTAAGTGATTCAGTGTTTTGTGCCACAGCCAACTGGTATCAGTAGAACTTTTTGCAACCAAACATGTATCTTTAGGAGATAATTTCCAATCAGCAAGATACACATTTCCTTTTCTAGTACCAGTCAGTAATATTTGTTGTGAAGCATTGTCTTTCACATAACATAAGTTCTTTGAGAACTCAACACTAAATCCTTTGTCACAGAATTGGCTGATAGAAAGCAAATTATGCTTTAAACCAGACACATATGAAACACCATGGATATGAACAGAATCAACTTCAAGAGTTCCATATCCTTCAGTCTGTCCTTTGGAGTTGTCTCCAAATGTAATCTGAGGGCCTTTTTGCTCAACATAGTCAGTGAGTAATTGCTTATATCCTGTCATATGTCTTGAACATCCACTGTCCAGGTACCATGCAGCAGGAGCTAATTTATTTCCACTCATCAGGGCTATGTTGTCTTCATTCAGCTTAGTGCCCTTTTTCTTCACCTGAAAAACAGATCAGGTCTTAGGTACTCATTTGGTGTAGGGTCCTACCAGGTTAGCTGTACCTTTTGGAACCCAAATCTGCCTGATAACTCTAATTACTTTAGAGTGGTTGATTTGTCTCCCATAAACATCTACATATACATTCACCATCCTAGGTGCCTTGGCAGTACCCTGTGTATGAGTGCCAGCCTTAGCACGAACATGAGCCTTAGAGTTCTTCTTGGGTTCAGGCCTTTTGTTCAAATGCCTTGGCTTTGGTGCAGCTGGTATCTGTCTTTGCTGACTTGGGTTTAGGAAACCTTTACCCTTAGGCAAGTGGGGTTTAGGTTGCCTGTACTGAAATTGTGGTCTTTCAGTAATCTGAGGACTTGGTCTTTTCAGTTGAGAATATCTCTGCTGAGTGTTTCCCTTCTGAAAATTCCTCTGATGGTTCAGTGCAGATTTCTTCAGGTTGGTATTCTTAGCTAGAGGCTTTGAAGTACTGGCCTGAAAATTTTCTACTGAGTGTTCAGGTTTTCTAGCCTTTTCCTGAGGTTTGGGCTTTCTTCCCTGAACCTTCAGTTTTTCTGAAACCATAGGTCCTTTACCCTTGTCTAAAACTCTGGGTTGTTCTTCAGTAGGAAGATTGGTACAAGCCACTGGTTTAACAAGGACAGTCTTAGTGCTACTAGAAGCAGCATTCAGAAGACCTTGTGAGGTTCCCCCTGGATTATATCCCAATCCAGCTTTTATAGTTGCAGGTCTTTGATAACTCTGAATTTCATCTATTACTTTAGATACAAAATTCAATAGAGCTAACTTTCTCTGCTCACTATCCTCACTTTTCTTTAGAGTCTCATGCTTCTCAAAGAGGTCATTGAACTCAGTTCTGATGAGCTGATCTCCTCAGTGGATTTCTCTAATTTTCCATTCAGGATTTCTATCACTTTCTCCTTTTCTGAGAGTTGTACTTTCAAAACATCTAGTTCATCAGTAGTTCCCATCAATTGAGAAGTGATCTCAGCATTTTTAGAGTCTTTCCACTTCAGATTCTCAACAGTTAGTTCCTTATTTTGCTCTTGAATTTCTATGAGCAGTTCTTGTAACACAGAATAGTCCTTCATAAGATTCTCAAAAGAATCCATCAGGTCAAAGTTACTGGTTACAGTTGAACTTGAGAACTCATGTGCTTATGTAGAAGCAACAACAGAGATAGAAGAATTTACCTCCTCCATAGCAACAAGGCAGATGTCATCACTGTCACTATCTGAGAATATCTCATCTGAAGAACTGGATCCTTCTTCAGATTGTTCTTCTTCTTCTTCTGCAATCATAGCCTTCTTGCTGGAGATCTTTCTGTCTCTCTTGGCTTGTCTCTCCTTTCTTTCTTTGACACTCAGCTCAGGACAATCATACTGGAATTGACCCTTCTTTTGACAGTTATAACATATGTTGGTATCATCATCCTGATCACTTTCCTCCTTGGTCTTGGAGTTCTTTTTCCTGGATGAGGAACCTTCAGCTTTATGGTCCTTCCTTTTCTCAGTGGATCTGTCCTCAGCCTCTGAGTTATTCCTGTTCTTGTACCTGTGATTCCTGTAATATTTCTTATATTTTCCATATCTGCTATTTAGTCTTTCAAACCTTCTTGCCATCAGTACTAGCTTATCCTCTTGCTCATCCTGATTTTTGGCAAGTGAGGTCTCAGATTCTCTAGATTTACAGGATTTCTCTTTGGCCTTGAAAGCCACATTTTTGCTAGATGAAGAATCATCTTTGCTATCAGATTTCTTAGTTTTCTTGTCAATCACAAACTCATAAGCTTTCAGTTCAGAGAAAACCTGTTGGTATGGCATGGAATCAATATTTTTGGTGTTTTCAATCACCACAACATGTATATCCCATTTCTTAGACAATCCTCTAAGAATTTTCAGTGCCACTTCTCTCTGTGGGTATCTTTTCCCAAGAGCATTCAGATCATTCATAATGCTAGTGAATCTGACTTCCAGTTTGTCAATGGATTCACCATCTTCCATTTCAAAGCTATCAAACTTTCCAATAGCAACAAAACGTTTATTTTATTTAATATGATATGTGCCTTGACACATGATAGCAAGTGTGTCCCATATTTCCTTTGCAATTTCACAATGAGAAATCATCCCCATAACACCATCATCAATAGTGCTATATAGAGTATCTTTAGCAATGTAGTCCAAATTGACTAACTTTCTCTCATCAGGTTTTGGGAATTTTTCTCTGGGATCATTCCTCTCAGTATCAGTAATTCTGGGATTCACAACAGTGTATTTGAATGGTCCTTCAGAAACCACTCTCCACATTCTCGCATGTTTGGAATACAGATGAGCCTGCATTCTCAGTCTCCATAGGTCATAGCTCTCAACAGAAAACATAGGAAGTTTCTTAGAAGGCATGATGAATGAGCCTTGTAAGATATCAGCAATAAGATCTATTCAGTAGACCACCAAAGTCTTTCAGCAAATAGACTATGGCTACCAAAGCAAGTGATCAAAATGAACCACTGCTATGATACCACTTGTTGGTCCCGGTGCAAACGAGTCTCACACGTGTATGAGGGGGGGGGGAATACACGTATTCAGTGATTTTTTTTTAAATTTTTTCTTCACTGAGATCAGATGGGTCAGGTTGTCCTGAGAATTTTGCCCTGAGTCAAAGTCTACTGAGACATAGATCCTGAGCTGCTTTCAGAAGCTTCAGATTACCCCAAAAGAAACCTGAGTTTTATCAGAGATCCTGAGAAGCTTGGATCAGATAATTATCTTACTGAATACTCAGTAAGGTTAGTTCAGTTTGGTAACTATTTGTTCTAGCTAATCAAGAGTGCAGAATGGTTGGCCCTAAGTGTATACTCGTTTTAACTTGCTGAAAATCTCTTCCTTAATAAAATAGTGGTTAAGGCTGTGATCAATTTGATGCAAGTTTAGTGGATTGTTTCCAACTGAGTATCAGTGAAATATGCTTTCAGTGAAAAACATGCAACATATATAATGCAGTACAGAAAGCAAACAACACAGCAATTATAGTGGTTCAGAGACTCAAGCTCCTACGTCCACTCTCTCTGATCTTCAGAGAAATTCCTTAACACACTTCCTAAAGCTTTCAGGCTGACTCACTGCAGCTTACTAACTTTTCTACCTTGAGTTTTCTCGCTGACTCACTGCAGCTTACTAACTCAACACACACAAGTTTTCAGATTACCACAAGTAGCTTACTAACTTCTCCTCTTAGAGTTTTCTGGCTGACTAACCTGCAACTTACTCACTCTTTACAACTCTATCTCACCAACAATACACACACAAACTACCTTATCAAAGGGTTTGAGTTTGGGTTGGTTTCCAACTAGGTTGAGATATCCTTTATAATGAGAACAAATGCAAAGGCTAGGATATCTCTATTAAGCTTTGGATATATCTATCAGATCTAGGCTTAGTACATGAGCTCTCTCCAATGTGAAACACTTGAGAAATTCTAGGGTTTTCGAGTGCTTCAATTTGCAAGAATACGAATGAGCTCTTGAGTTGCTGTAATTTCCCGTAACCTCTCAATGGTGAAGGTCACTGGTATTTATAGGCAACTTCTCTAAGGTCACTCTTTGAAAAACTATCCGTTGGAAGAAATAACATCAAGAGTTTCCTCTTCTGGTTATTGATGAACGACTATTTTTAGGGTTTGAACACTCCCTTGCATGTTTTAGGTAGTATGAAACTATGTAGCCAATCACCAATTTTTGCAGTCTGGAACGTAGTACTACTGACAAAATTCAGGGTCCTGTCGCTTTCAGTGTCAGTAAAGTACAGTGTTGTCTTCCTCTTATTGGTTCTTTTCTTCAGTGAATGTAGACAAACAAAACGGCTCTTTTTAGGTCAATCTCTCTGAATGAGACAACCTTAAACAACACTTAGACTTAGTTCCTTTTGTCTGAATTTGAATGTTTTGGGCAATATCTATTCTTTTGTAAATGTGCATTTTCCTCAGTTTCGTATGTATTCAGATAGATATTTCTTCAGTGCCTCTGAACATTCAGTTCTTCCTAAGTCTTCAGTAACTACTGAGTCTTCAGTATCTTCGGAGACATTCAGTAACTTCTGAGTCTTTAGTATCTTCTGAGTCTTCAGTTCTTCAGTATCTTCTGAACATTCAGTAACTTCTGAGTCTTCAATTCTTCAGTATCTTCTGAACATTCAGTAACTTCTGAGTCTTCAGTTCTTCAATATCATTTAGGTCTACCTGAGTTTTTAGTATTGAAACCTGATTAATATCTGCTGACTATACATAATGCAGATATCTTCCTTAACTATTCTATACTGAAACCTGACTCAGACTATCAAGATTTATCCTGAACATGTCATACTCAGGGTTTTGGGATCTAATCAAAATCTTATTTAAATTCATCTCCCAACAATTCCCGATTTATTTTATTTCTCTTGGTTAGTTGAAATGTATAACTGTTATTGAGATGTGTTTTGGAAACAAACAAATTGACTAGGCTAAATTTTCTGGAGTGGCACCGAAACGTGTGTTTGGTGCTAAGGCAAGAATATATTGAGTACGTGTTGGATACGTCTATCCCGGTTACCCTTGCAGCTGGTACTCTAAGCTAGCCACGTTTGATGCAGCAGCTCAGAAGAAGCATCAAAAGGATGCTTCCCAGGCTCAGTGTGTGATGTTGCTCGGCATGACTCCCGATGAACATATGCAACATGAGAAAACGGGTCCTATCTAGATGCTTAAGCATCTGAAGGATCTCTTTGATTTTGAATCTCATTCTGAGATTTATGAAGTGATGAGAGATCTGTTCAGATGCCGGTTAGCTAAACAAAGGAAGATTTCACCTCATGTGCTAATGATGATAGACCTAATTGAGAAACTTGGTAATTTAGGCATTGAGCTAAAGGACCAACGTTTTTCATTTATGCTATCCTCCAATCGCTTCCGGATTTATATTCTGGCTTCATTGTGAACTACAATATGAATAAGATGGATGCGACCATGCCTGAACTTCACAACATGCTCAAGACTTTCGAGTTCACTATCATTAAGATGATGTTCAAAAGAAAGAGCGGGTAAACAAGGATGTGTGCCTCTACTATAAGTAGAAGAGGGCACTGGAAGAAGGACTGCAAGGTTCTGGTTGCAGAAACAAAGGCACTAGGTGCTTCTGGCACTAGAACATGTATGTTTGTTATTAAGATAGACATGTCCACAAATAGCGCTAACTGCTGGGTATTAGATACCAGATGTGGCTCACACATTTGTACGAATGTGAAGGGGCTTATGTGTCTTAGGACAGTTAGGGCGGGTGAAGTCATCTTACACGTGGAAATGAAGCAAGAGTTGCTGACTGAACGTGTGGGGACTTATGTGTTAGACTTACCCTTTGGTTTTAGATTAGAACTTAATGATTGTCATCTAGTTCTTTCTATTACTCGCAACATGTATTTGTTGCATTATGGATATGATGTTCTTAATATACAAAATAAAAGACTCAAACTTAATAATCATTAAAACCCGACTTACTTATGGCACATAACTTGATCATGTAAACGAGAAAAGAATTACAAGGTTAAGAAAGTTAGACTTTTTAACTCCATTCGACTGTGAGTCTTATGGAGACTATGAATCTTATCTCATGGGCAAGATGATCAACAGACCCTTTTCTGGGAAAGGGGTGCAAGCCAAAGAAGTTCTAGAGTTGATCTACAACGATGTTTGTGGACCATTGCCCACTCTAGCTAGGGGTCACTTCGGATACTTCATCACTTTTACTGATGATTTGTCAAGATACGGATACGTGTATCTTATGAAACACAAATTCGAATCTTTTGAGAAATTTAAAGAGTTTAAGGCTGAAGTAGAGAAGTAACTTGGTAAGAGTATCAAGACTCTTCGATCAGATCGAAGAAGTGAATACCTTAGCCGTGAATTCACTGATTACTTGAAGTTACATGGAATCCAGTCACAATGGACTCCTCTCGGAACACCTCACATGAACGGTGTATCAGAGAGGAGAAACCGAACCCTGTTAGACATGGTGAGGTCCATGGTGAGTTTTTTCTCTCTTTTGACATTCTTATGGGGATACGCGTTACAAACCTCAATTTACATTCTGAATAGGATTCCATCTAAATCGGTTGAGCATACACCATATGAACTATGGTGTGGCAAGAAGCCAACTTTTACACATATCAAACATGGGATTGCCCCGTGATTGTGAAAAGGATGATTACCGACAAGTTGGAATCCAAAGGTGAAAGGGGTTACTTTGTGGGATATCCTAAGGAAACTAAAGAATATTACTTCTACCTACCTGAGAAACAATCAGTGATTGTTTCTAGGCAGACCAAGTTCCTTGAAGAAAACTATGTCTTTAAGGAACAAGGTCGTAAGCTGATAGAACTTGAAGAAATTCAAGAACCACAAATTAACAAAGAGACTGATATCTTGTCAAAGCAACATGACAAGAAATCAGTGGGAGCATTCAACAACTTTCACGGTGGGAGTCTTTCACTAGGTGATCGTCTTTCAGCCAGTGGGAGCATAATTAGAGTTGGCTTGCCTGTGCAAGAACCTCCAAGTGGGCTGAATGAGAACATCATAGTTCAAACTCCCGCCCAAGAGGCATCTGAAAATGTAGCTCTTGAGGACTCTCCGGACATTGATGAAATCAATGCACTACAAAATTTTCACGATCAGAATGTACAGCCATTAAGAATCGTAGTTCATCCATTAGATACGGTTACCTCTTGGAGGAACTCGATAATGTGGACATACCGGATAAAGACGATCCTAATACTTACTCTGAAGCAATATCAGATATTGATTCAGGGAAGTGACATGAATCCATGAAATCCGAGATGGACTCGATGTACACCAATCAAGTCTGGGACTTGGTTGAGTTGCCTAAAGGGGTTAGACCCATATGTTGCGATTAGGTCTTCAAGCGTAAGACTGATGCAAATGGCAAAGTACAAACCGATAAAGCTAGGTTGGTAACGAAGGGTTATAGTCAACGCGAAAGCACTAACTGTGACGAGACATTCTCACAAATTGTAAAGATCAAGTCCATTCGAATTTTACTTGCGATAGCAGCATACTATGATTATGAGATTTGGCAGATGAACGTCAAAATAGCTTTCCTCAATGGAAAAATTGATAAGGAAGTGTTTATGACTCAACCGGAAGGTTTTATATCTAAGCCAAACTCTAATCTAGTATGCAAGCTAAAGAGATCCATTTATGGATTGAAGCAAGCTTCTAGGAGTTGGAATATCCGATTTGATGAAGCTGTCAAATCCTTTGACTTCATCAGAAATTCGGGAGATCCATACGTTTATCGTAAACGCAGTGGGAGAAATATTATCTTCATAGTTGTGTATGTTGATGACATACTCATTTTAGAAAACAATATCCCGTTAATGCAGTCCATTAAAGATTGGTTGTCAAAGATCTTCATGATGAAAGATCTTGATGAAGATCAAGATCCATAGGGATAGATCCAAGAAGATATTGGGACAGTCACAGTCTACCTATGTAGATAATGTGTTGTAGCGCTTTGCGATAGATAACTCTTAGAGAGGGTCTCTACCGGCAATTCATGGGATAAAGCTGTCAAAGAGGGATTGTCCTTCTGTTGAAACTGATATCAAGCACATGAAAGATGTCCCATATGCATATGCAATTGGGTCAATCATGTACGCCATGACTTGCACTAGGCCAAACGTGGCCTACGCTATCAACATCGCTGGTAGATACCAACAGAATCCGGGTGAGTCTCACTGGATTGCTGTCAAGACCATTCTGAAGTATCTTAGATGAACTAAAGAATGTTTCCTTGTCTATGGTGGACAGACAGAACTAGTAGTGACTGGTTAAGCTGACACAAGTTTCCAATCTGATTGAGATGATTACAAATCACAGTCAGGTTACGTTTCACTCTCAATGATGGGGCGGTCAGTTGGAATAGTTCCAAGTAAGAGACGACCGCAGATTCAACAACTGAAGCTGAGTACATTGTTGTATCAGAAGCCTCAAGGAGGTTGTCTGGATTTTGTAGTTCTTAAGAGAACTAGGGGTAGTTCCGAGTGCCAGTTGTCTAATAAACTTGTATTGAGACAATGTTGGTGCGATTGCGCAAGCAAAGGAACCGAGATCAACAAGCAGTACCAGGTTTATCATTTGATCAGATAGATCATAACGATAGGAGAAATATAATTAAAATGTATTCCCACATATTTAATTTGGCAGATCCTTTCACCATAACACTGAGTGTTTATGTACACACTAGACATTTGATGGTCTAGGGGTTAGACATGTAGGTGATTGACTCTAGTCTAAGTGGAAGATTGTTAGTGTTAGTGTCCTAGAGACAATCTATTGTAAGGACATAATACTCGATGATATTCAGTTTGATTTAATATTATAGTTCAATTAATATTAATGTATGACAATACACTTGTTTGATTGTTTGCATTTATTTATACAAGTGTTCCCATGAGTCATTGTTGTCATTGAGGTTGGGAGAACTCAGATGACTTAAGCATGATTCTCAAATAGCCCCGATCAAGGATCATCAAGAATGGGATATTGATGATACAATGGAGATTGGTGTGCGATCTGCATCATACTCTTAGAGAGTGTAGTAAGATCTCACTTACTACGAGATACTAGGTATCTCATGATGGATGTACAAATACCTTAGAGGGTATTGGTATACCCATCCGAGAAATGTTTGATGTATTTCCACTATATGTGTCTACGGGTATCTCGATTAGTGGGAGCGATGCGATACTCCTTTAACTTGAGGTCAATACGCACGACATGTGTGGAGTGATGAACTTTGACCATGATCGACACTTGCACTCGTCTATGGGTAGATATGGCTTGAATTGGGTTCATCACGAAGTGCATGTGCGTGGTAGTTGAGCCAAGAATATGATTAATTCCTCAATGTGGATTTAGAGAGAATACTCATCTTCTCATCATAATTAGATCAAAGTCATCGGCCGATGCACGTCAACTTAGACTTTGTGGCTAAGTGTGACATACATGATCAATTAATGATTAGAGATAATATGATTAAGTTATTTGAATAGACACTTAATCATGTTCAAGACTTAATCGAGTATTCGCGAATGAAAGGAGGAAGTCGTAATAGCCCATGTTTCAGTTACAGGTAGTTGCACGTTTCTCGTAACATACCTCATATATTGAGAATGTCTGATTTATTGTCTAGGGTTCAATTAAGACCGTTAGTTTGACTAATCGCTCGATATATGAAGGCCTATGGGTCACACAACAAGTAGTTCCCTTTTACGGATTATAGTTGGTTGATTAAATGTTAAATTGGAATTAATATTTAATTTATGGAGAATTAATTAATAATAAATTAATTTGAAATTAATTATTATTAATGTTTAATTAAATTGGATTTAATTAAATAGGATTCCCAATAATAATATATGAAATATTATTATAGGATTTAATATATATGGAATCAAACCCGTAGAGATTTGATATACATGAGAATTAAATCCGTAGAGATTTTATATATAGGAAATAAATCTGAGAGATTTATTTTGTAAGATTAGGGATTTTATTTCCTAATCAGGTTAGGTTAAGATTTAAGCTGGGCCTCCCCTATATATATGAGCTCTTGGGAATTCACAAACAACGTTAATTCATATTTCTCCCTAAAATCTAGAATATGAATTTTCCTAGCAAATTCCGTCTCAGATTCAACGCTGACAAATCTGTGCAAGTCTGTAGACGGGGATTACGTGGATATCATAGTAGTGAAATATGCATACAATTTACTGTAATATTTCTCTTTATCTTTATACGTATTCAATTATGCAATTATATGTTCGTTGTTGGTGAACTGTTTAATTCCGATGCGCATGTATTACGTGTTTACGTGCCTCTAAATTCCAACAAATTGAACTCTAGACAATAAATCAGACATTCTCAATATATGAGGTACGTTGCGAGAAACATGCAACTACCTGTAACTGAAACATGGGCTATTGCGATTTCCTCATTTCATTCACGAATACTCGATTAGTCTTGAATATGATGAAGTGTCTATCCAAATAACTTAATCAATTTATCTCTAATCACTAATTGATCACTCGTGTCACACTTGGTCACAAAGTCCAAGTTGACTTGCATTGGCCAATGACTTTGATCCAATTATGATGAGAAGATGAGTATTCTCTCTAAATCCACTTTGAGGAATGAATTATTTTCTTGGCTCAACTACCACGCACACGCACTTCGTGATGAACCCAATCCAAGCCGTATCTACCCATGGAAGGGTGCAAGCGTTGGTCATGGTCAAAATTCATCACTCCACACATGTCGTGCGTATTGACCTCAAGTCAAAGGATTACCGCATCGCTCCCACTAACCGAGACACCCGTAGACACATATAGTGGAACTACGTCAAATGGTTTCTCGGATGGGTATACCAATACCCTATAAGGTATTTGTGCATCCATCATGAGATACCTAGTATCTCGTAGTAAGTGAGATCTTACTACATCTTCTAAGAGTATGATGCAGATCACACACCAATCTCAATTGCATCATCAATATCCCATTCTTGATGATCCTTGATTGGGGCCATTTGAGAATCATGCTTAAGTCATCTGAGTTCTCACAACCTAAATGACATCAATGACTCATGGGAACACAGATAAGAACAAATGCAAACAATCAAACATAATATTCTAATAAGTGCAACGCCATATATTTAATATTAAATAAATAATAATATTAAACCAACACTGAATATTATCTGAGTATTATGTCCTTACAATAGATTGTCTTTAGGATACTAACACTAACAATCTCCCACTTGAACTAGAGCCAATCACCTACATGTCTAACCCCTAGACCATCAAAATGTCTAGTGTGTACATGAGCACTCAAAACCTTGGTGAAAGGATCAACCAGATTATCATCCGTGGGGACACGTTCTAACTCTATCTCTACTCTAGCGATTATCTCTCTTATCAAGTGATAACGCCTCGATACATGCTTATTTATGTTATTGGATCTCGGTTCCTTAGCTTGTGCAACCGCGCCAGTATTGTCGCAATATAACTTTATTGGACTGCTGGCACTTGGAACTACCCCTAGTTCACTTAAGAACTGTTTTATCCAGCTAGCTTCCTTGGCAGCTTTTGCCTCAGTAATGTACTAAGTTTCGGTTGTTGAATCCGCGGTAGTATCTTGTTTGGAACTATTCCAACTAACCACCCCACCATTGAGAGTGAACACATAGCCTAACTGAGATTTGTAATCATCACAGTCAGATTGGAAACTTGCATCAGCATAGCTAGTGGTAACCAGCTCTGACTGTCCTCCGTAGACCAAAAAACAGTCTTTGGTACGTCTGAGGTACTTAAGAATGTTCTTGACAGCAATCCAGTGAGGTTCACCGGGATTCTGTTGGTATCTACCAGTGGTGCTGACAGCGAAGGCCACATCTGGCCTAGTGCAAGTCATGGTGTACATGATGGATCCAATTGCAGATGCATATGGTATATCCTTCATGCGCTGGATATCAATGTCTGTAGAAGGACAATCCTTCTTAGACAGCTTTATCTCATGACATGCTGGCAGAGAACCTCTCTTAGAGTTCTCCATCGCAAATCGCTTCAACACCTTGTCTACATAAGTGGACTGTGACAGCCCCAACATCTTCTTGGATCTATTCCTATGGATCTTGATCCCTAAGATGTAGCAGGCTTCACCAAGATCCTTCATCATAAAGGTCTTTGACAACCATTCTTTCATGGACTGCATGAGTGGGATATTATTTTCTATAGTGAGTATGTCATCGACATACACAACTACGAAGATAATATACTTCCCACTGCATTTCCGATAGACGCACGAATCTTCCAAATTTCTGACGAAGTCAAATGATTTGACAGCCTCATCAAATTGGATATTCCAGCTCCTAGAAACTTGCTTCAATCCATAAATGGATTGTTTAAGCTTGCACACAAGATTAGACTTTGGCTTCGATATAAAACCTTCCGGTTGAGTCATAAACACTTCCTTGTCAATGTTGCCATTGAGGAAAGCTGTCTTGACATCCATCTACCAAATCTCGTAATCGAGGTGTGCTGCTACCGCAAGTAAAATTCTAATGGACTTGATTTTAGCAACTGGTGAGAAAGTCTCGTCATAGTCAATACCTTCGCGTTGGCTATAACCTTTCGTCACCAACCTAGCCTTGTAGGTTTGTACCTTGCCATTTGGATCGATCTTACGCTTGTAGACCCATTTGCAACCTATGGGTTTGACCCATTTTGGCAACTCAACCAAGTCCCATACTTGATTGGTGTACATCGAGTCCATCTCGGATTTGATGGCTTCATGCCACTTCTTCGAGTCAACATCTAATGTTGCCTCAGTGTGTTTTAGGTTCGTCTTTATCCGGGATCTCCACATCATCATGTTCCTCCACAAGGAAACCATAATATCTGGTGATCAGATTACGAACTCTAGTGGACTTACGGAGTTGTGGTTGTTCAGGCTGCACATTTTGATCGTGAAAATTTGTGGTACATCGATTTCATCGTCGACCGGGGAGGCCTCAAGAGCGACACTTCCGGATGCTCCTTGAGTACTTCCGGATGCCTCTTGAGCAGGAGTTTGAACTAAGCTGTTCTCATTCAGCCTACTTGGAGTTCGTTGCTCGGGCAATGCAACTCCAATTACGCTCCCACTGGCTGAAAGAGGATCACTTAGTGATAAACTTCCACCATGTGAGCTGCTGAATGCTCCCACTGATTCTTTGTCATGTTTCTTAGACAAGACATCAGTTTTCTTGTTAATTTGTGGTTCTTGAATTTCTTCAAGTTCCATCGTCTTACGGCCTTGTTCCTTAAAGACATAGTCTTCCTCGAGAAACTTGGCCTGCCTACTGATTGTTTCTAAGGTAGATAGAAATAATATCCTTTAGTTTCCTTAGGATATCCCACAAAATAACCTTTTTCACCTTTGGATTCCAACTTGTCGGTAAGAATCTTTTTCACAATCACGGGGCAACCCCATGTTCTGATATGTGTAAAAGTTGGCTTCTTACCACACCATAATTCATATGGTGTATGCTCAACCGATTTGGATGGAATCCTATTCAAAATGTATATTGAGGTTTGTAATGCGTATCCCCATAAGAATGTCGGAAGGGAAGAGAATCTCATCATGGACCTCACCATGTCTAACAGGGTTCGTTTTCTCCTTTCGGACACACCGTTCATCTGAGGCGTTCCGGGAGGAGTCTATTGTGACTGGATTCCATGTAACTTTAAGTAATCAGTGAATTCATGGCTAAGGTATTCACCTCCTCGATCCGATCGAAGAGTCTTGATACTCTTACCAAGTTGCTTCTCTACTTTAGCCTTAAACTCTTTGAATTTCTCAAACGATTCGGATTTGTGTTTCATAAGATGCACATATCCGTACCTTGAGAAATCATCAGTGAAAGTGATGAAGTATCCGAAGTGACCCCTAGCTAGAGTGGGCAATGGTCCACAAACATCTCCGTGGATCAACTCTAGAACTTCTTTGGTGTGAACCCCTTTCCCAGAGAAGGGTTTGTTGGTCATTTTGCCCTTGAGACAAGATTCACAATTTCCATAAGACTCAAAGTCGAATGGGGTTAAGTAGTCTAACTTTCTTAACCTTGCAATTCTATTCTCATTTGCATGACCAAGCCTACAATGCCACAAGTAAGTCGGGTTTTCATGATTACTATGTTTGAGTCATTTGTTTTGTATATTAAGAACATTATACCCACAATGCAACAAGTATAAACCATAAGATAAAGGAGCATTTCCATACACATCACCATTAAGCGAAAAATAACAATTATTGTTTGCAAAATGGAAGGAAAAACCTTCAATATTCAACATCGGAATAGAAATAATGTTGCGGGTAATAGAAGGAACAAAATAATAATTATTCAGTTCAAGTCTAAAACCAGAGGGTAAATCTAAAATGTAAACGCCAACACGTTCAGCAGCAACTCTTGCTCCATTTCCAACGTGTAGGGCGACTTCACCCGGCCTAACTGCCCTGCTATCCTTGAGACCCTGCACATTTGTACAAATGTGTGAGCCACAACCGGTATCTAATACCCAGCAGTTAGTATCATTTGTGGACATGTTTATCTCAATAACAAACATACCTATTCCAGTGGCCGAAACACCTTGTGTCTTTTTTTCAGCTGCTAGAACCTTGCAGTCCTTCTTCCAATGCCCCTTCTGCTTGCAGTGGAGGCATACATCTTTGTCCACCATCTCCTTCTTTTGAATTCCACCTTTGGGCTTAAGGAAGCTTGGATTGGAGCCTTTCTTTGCCTTGCCCCTTCGCTTCTTCTTTCCTTTCGGAGCAGAAGAAGTAGAGGCACTCACCATGAGCACAGGCTTTTCCTTAGCAGTGGAAGACTCAAAAGTCTTTATCATGTTATGCAGCTTGGGCATAGTCGATTCTGTCTTATTCATATTAAAGTTTACCACAAAACTCGAATATGAATCGGGAAGTGACTGAAGAATGACGTAAACCGCAACATTGGTCTTGAGCTCAATGCCCAAACGACCAAGTTTCTCGATTAGCCCAATCATTTTCAATACATGAGGAGAAACCTTCTCTCCATTAGATAGTCGACATCTGAACAAATCTCTCATCACCTCTTCTCATAAATCTCGGAACGAGATTCAGAATCAAAGAGATCCTTCAGATGCTTGGTCATCTCGAAGGGAAGCATCTTCTCATGCTGCCTTTGCAATTCGGGAGTCATCCCGAGTAGCATAACACACTGAGCCTGGGAAGCATCATCTTGATGCTTCTTCTGAGATGCGGCGTCAAACGCATCAGCTTCTTCAGTACCAGCCTCCGGGGTAGCAGGGATTGGCGTGTCTAACACGTACTCAATCTTTTCTTGCCTGAGCACCAAACAAATGTTTCAGTGCCAGTCGTGAAAGTTTGGCCCAACTAATTTGTTCGTTTCCAAAACGCTTCTCAATGACAAGTTATTCATTTCAACAATCCTAGAGAAATAAAATAAAATGGGAATTAAACACATAATTCCTATGATCAATATTCAGCAATCAAAATAAACGTGGCCTTTCTTTTGTGTTTATTTTGTCTCCATTATTTTCACATATTCAACGACCTCATCAGAAGAATACAAATTTATATCCAATATAAATTTTAATGGACTAGGATCCACGTTCTTACTACTACAACCTCTACTTTGGCTGATCGTTGTAATAATAAAACTGGTAGGTCTCCAAACCAATTGCAAAACTGCAATTCCTAGTTGATTGAACCTAGTTCAATAGGATGTCCCTTAACTTTCGTTTCCCTGCTTTGGCTGGTGAACCAAAGTAAAGTTGGTTTACAACCATCAAGCGGTGACACTACGTGTCCCTATAAAAGTCCCGTTGAATGTAGATCCGAGCAAAAGACTTTGGTCTTAAATACCCATTTGGAACGAAATCCCCGGTTTACTATTAATTTTGATGGAAGACATCTTATCAAATTAATGATAAAACCATATTTTAGTGAGGAACGTTTTAAAGGCGGGGTATTAATTTCTTAATCGAGATCCAACATGTTAATCTACATCATATTTGAGCAATTATTGGGCGCCGCCTGCCCAAACATGATTTACACGGACTAACATTTATGTGGCCGCCGTCTACCCAAACAATTAATACGATCCAACAATTATTGGGTGCCGTCTACCCAAACAATTATAATGCGGACGTAAAATGCGTCAACAAATTTAAATAAATAAACAAGTTAACGAGTGATATTTTAATAAACCTTTTAAAACAAATTTCAAAATCCAATTTTCAATTTTATTTATGATTATTAAAACGGTAATTAATCCAATTAATTACTTTGGTTTAACCAAAATCCAATTCCAAATTGAACTTTATTACTTTTTAAATCGGATCATTATTTAATTATTTATTTGTCAAGGGCTCATGTGCAAATTTCGAAAATTGCACGGAAGGGCATGTCCTAAATCCAATTTCGGCAAAGTCCTTCCCCTCATCATTGCCCGGTTTCCAAAACTATTTTCCGATTGGGTCATCCAAACCAAAATCCAACAATTCATCAGTTTATCAGAATTATTCAAAAAATTCCCAAAACTGTTCCAATTATTATGGTTTATTTATATTTTAATTTCATCAGTTCCAAACTGATTGAAACCCCAATCAAACAATTCAACAGCAATCAACATGAATCAAAATAGCCCCAAAATCGAAAGCAACAAGCATCGAAAAAGAAAGGTAAAATCGAAATAAGGCTTTGTCGTACATCAGGTGCGGGTAAGTCGCCGCCGCTGCTAGGAGCGTATGGGCGACTCGCCACCATCAACGAAGAACCAGAAGGGTGCGCGCGGAGACGCGAACAATTTGAAATAGGGGAGGAGCGGCGAACCGAGTCGAACCGGTGGCACGCCCACGCGACTTACCCCGGTTCCAAAATGAGATGCCTCGAATCGAAACCAGACGGCGGTGCGGCGTACCTCCATCGTTCTAACTGATCTGTGAGTGCACAGTCGCGAGTTAGAGGAATCGAGACGGTGGTCAATCAAATAGAATGAAAAACCAGGTGCGATAATGGAAATATGGACAAAGTGAGTCGCACCGAGGCGAAGCGAGGGATAGCGAGGCGAATACAATTCGCCATCGCGCGCGGTGCTGCGGCCTCGCACAAGCGCCGCGAGTCACGGTGAGAAGCCGCCGACTCGAGTGGTGTCGTGGATGCCAGCAAACACCGGCGATCGAGGGACGAAGGCGGCGATGTAATTTCCAGAAAACCCTAGGTTCTTGGAGAAGACGAGCGCGACCAAATAAACAAACAAGGGTGCGGTTTTTGTCAAAGAAAAGGCAGCCGCACCCGGTTTAAAAAAAATTAATTTTAAAACCAATTTTAATGCAATTAAAACGAGAGCCTGAAGCTCTGATACCACTGTTGGAATATAGAGGCACGTAAATATGTAATACATGCGCAGCGAAAATAAACAGTTCACCAACAACGAACAGTTAATTGCATATTCTAATTACATCATACATAAAGAGAATCCTTACAGTAATTCGTAGACAGATTTCTTAACTATGGTATCCACGTAATCTCCGTTCACGGACTTGCACAGATTTGCCAGCGTTGAATCCCGAGATAAATTTGCTAGGAAAATTCTAACTCTAGATTTTATGGAGAAAATATGAACTCACGTATTATGAATTCCCAAGAGCTCATATATATAGGAGAGACTCAGCTTAAATCTTAAGCTAACCCGATTGGGAAATAAAATCCCTAATCTTTATTTAAATAAATCTCTCAGATTTATTTCCCACATATAAAATCTCTACGGATTTAAATTCCATATATATCAAATCTCTACGATTTGATTCCATATATATTAAATCTTATAATAATATTCCATATATTATTATTGGAAATTCCTATTTAATTAAATCCAATTTAATTAAACATTAATAATAATTAATTCTAAATTAATCTATTATTAATTAATTCTCCATAAATTAATTATTAAATCCAATTTAACATTTAATCAACCAACTATAATCCGTAAAAGGAAACTACTTGTTGTGTGACCCATAGGCCCTCATATATCGAGCGATTAGACAAACTAACGGTCTTAATTGAACCCTAGATAATAAATCAGTCATTCTCAATATATGAGGTATGTTGCGAGAAACGTGCAACTACCTGTAACTGAAACATGGGCCATTGCGATTTCCTCCTTTCATTCATGAATACTCGATTAGTCTTGAACATGATGAAGTGTCTATCCAAATAACTTAATCAATTTATCTCTAATCACTAATTGATCACTCGTGTCAGACTTGGCCACAAAGTCCAAGTTGACGTGCATTGACCAATGACTTTGATCCAATTATTATGAGAAGATGAGTATTCTCTCTAAATCCACTTTGAGGAATGAATCCTTTTCTTGGCTCAACTACCATGCACATGCACTTCGTGATGAACCCAATCCAAGCCGTATCGACCCATGGAAGGGTGCAAGAGTTGGTCATGGTCAAAGTTCATCACTCCACACATGTCGTGCGTATTGACCTCAAGTTAAAGGAGTATCGCATCGCTCCCACTAACCGAGACACCCGTAGACACATATAGTGGAATTACTTCAAACAGTTTCTCAGATGGGTATACCAATACCCTCTAAGGTATTTGTGCATCCATCATGAGATACCTAGTATCTCGTAGTAAGTGAGATCTTACTACACTCTCTAAGAGTATCATGCAGATCGCACACCAATCTCAATTGCATCATCAATATCCCATTCTTGATGATCCTTGATTGGGGCCATTTGAGAATCATGCTTAAGTCATCGGAGTTCTCACAACCTCAATGACAACAATGACTCATGGGAACACAAATAAGAACAAATGCAAACAATCAAACATAATATTCTAATAAGTGCATCGCCATATATTTAATATTAAATAAATAATAATATAATTAAACCAACACTGAATATTATTTGAGTATTATGTCCTTACAATGGATTGTCTCTAGGACACTAACACTAACAGCGCCGCTAGAATCTATCGAGACGGACACGAAGGTCAAGTCTTTAAGGGATTCAAGCAACGATGACTCAAATCGAGGCGAATCAATGGCGCACAGCCGCGAATCGAGACGATTTGAGGGCGCCCGTCGTGAAAGAGACGAAGCCAGATGAATCACCTCTCAAACGCGATGAAGACGATGAACGGCGTAACGAGAAAGGTGGGCTCACGCGACTGACGCGAGTTGCGACATGAGGCCACTGGCTCGAGCGTCGTCGCCTCGGCCCACATGACCAGAAAACATAGAGGCGGAGGCGAAAGGGGATTTTCCCAGAAAACTCTAGTTTGGGGCGAGCCAACGAAGAAGACTAAGACGAGCGACAAATAAAAGGAACAAAAGGGGTGCGGTCCTTTTGTCTAACAAAACCGACCGTTCCTCGGTTTAAAAAAATAATAATTTAAAACCAATTTATAACAGTTCACCAACAACGAACATATAATTGCATAAACGATTACAAATAAACATAACAAGAAATCTTAGAGTAATTCGAAAGCAGATTTCTCAACTATGGTATCCACGTAATCCCCGTTCACAAACTTGCACAGATCTGGCAGCTTTGAATCCCGAGATGAATTTGCTAGGAAAATTCTAACTCTAGATTTTATGGAGAAAATATGAACACTTATATTATGAATTCCCAAGATCTCATATATATAAGGGAGGCCCAACTTAAATCTTAAACTAACCTGATTAGGAAATAAAGTCCCTAATCTTATAAACTAAATCTCTCAGATTTATTTCCCATATATAAAATCTCTTCGGATTTAATTCCCATGTATACCAAATCTCTACGGATTTGATTTCATATATATTAAATCCTATAATAATATTCCATATATTATTATTGGGAATCCTATTTAATTAAATCCAATTTAATTAAATATTAATAATAATTAATTTTAAATTAATCTATTATTAATTAATTCTCCATAAATTAAATATTAAATCCAATTTAACATTTAATCAACCAACTATAATCCGTAAAAGGGAACTACTTGTTGTGTGACCCATATGCCCTCATATATCGAGCGATTAGTCAAACTAACAGTCTTAATTGAACCCTAGACAATAAATCAAACATTCTCAATATATGAGGTACATTGCGAGAAACGTGCAACTACCTGTAACTGAAATGTGGGCTATTGCGATTTTCTCCTTTCATTCATGAATACTCGATTAGTCTTGAACATGATGAAGCTTCTATTCAAATAAATTAATCATATTATTTCTAATCACTAATTGATCACTTATGTCACACTTTGCCACAAAGTCCAAGTTGACGTGCATTGACCAATGACTTTGATCCAATTATGACGAGATGATGAGTATTCTTTCTAAATCCACTTTGAGGAATGAATCATTTTCTTGGCTCAACTACCACGCACATGCACTTCGTGATGAACCCAATCCAAGCCATATCTACCCATGGAAGGGTGCAAGCGTCGGTCATGGTCAAAGTTCATCACTCCACACATGTCGTGCGCATTGACCTCAAGTCAAAGGTGTTGGGATTATACTGGAAAATATGCTTTTACTTTGTATAATCAGACTAACTGAATTTCGGACTTATTTACTGAAATAAATTGTTTATCACTGATGCTTTAAATATCATCGAATGTTACATATATTTACTACATAACTGTTCATTAAATAGTACGTGTTACATTGTAGTTAATTTAGTGATACCAAGATCACAGAAGATTAAATTAACAGTTCCTTGTAACTAAAAGTACACCATTCACGACCTAGATGGAAATGAACAATCCATCGTGAAAGGTTGTAGTGTAAGGCTCAGATTGGTTTGTCTTGACCAAGAGATTACACTAGTGCATGACTGATGCATTGAAGAGGACCTACAGGAGGATAAATTCTTCAAATCGAACTAGGAAAGAATTAGACCTCGGTGGTTAGTTATTTCTTAATCTTAGGCCCCTTAAATAGGATTGCGTGTGGTTAGTAACTATTGCTTTGACTTATTACGGGAAGAGAATCAGTGAGATTCAATACCCTATATCTTGGGCAATATTATTGGTCACATGCGATTGCTAAGATTTAATACGGAGAATCGTGTGCAAGTACGCTTGTTCGATTTGCCCCCTTGGGAGGTTCATAAGTTTTATCATACCAAATCTTGCAAGTGGAACTAGTTTTCGGTATGGATAATAATGTTGAACCGTTCCTTTACCAAGGATAAAAGATATTAATTAATGGAAAGCTATTTCAAATGTCTTGAAATAATTAATGGGCTAGATAATCTTAAACACGGAAATAATAACCGGAGCCATATTAATCTGTAATATGGGTTAAGATGGATAGTCTGATATTAATTATGTAGTGGGATTAATTAATATTTATGGGCTTGAATAATATTGTGGCTCAATATTGATAATTCAAGGTCCATTGGAAGGTCCAATCTTAATTCTCCTAAAGGCCCCCCAAGTAGCCCAAGATAAAGTCCAATAACTGAAAAAGGTGTTTAAAAATAAAATAAATCTTGTTGCCTATTTTTCCTTATTTTTCAAAAAATATGGATAAAAGGGGAGAAAGATTTTCTTTGAATTTTGTTATGGAATGAAGATATGTATTCTTGGAATACAAGATTATCTCATTAAATTCAAGAAATCTCCCACTTGGTTATTCATGTTGAGTGTTTCGAAATTTTTGAAATATAAAGGGCAAGAAAGATTTTCTTGATTTTCTTGAAAAGATATTATGGAAGATATGTATTTCTTGAAGTACAAGTATATCTCATAAATTCAAGAAGATCCAAATCTTGGAATCTTGGACCTAATATTTCGAAAATCACCATAGCAAGATGAGGTGGGATTTTTGTGGAATATTTTAATTATGGGGAAAAGAATATATGAGATATATTCAAGATTTCTTGGAGATCAAGAAAAGATTTTCCCACATTGTTTTTCTTCCCTAAAAATCGCCCACCACCCCATCTATAAATAGGGGATGATTCTTTCATTCCCAAGAGGTAAGTTCGCGTAAACTCGTAGTAATTCCGCATGCGTAGGATTTACGTGAACTGTTTATATGCATGATTTGTTGTTGAATTATTATTTGAATTAATATGAGTTAATTCATGCTAGTAATAATTATCAGAATTAAATTTGTATTTAAATATTCATCCCGAATAGATCCGGGCAAATAATTTCCCAACAAAAGGAGTATCGCATCGCTCCCACTAACCGAGATACCTGTAGACACATATAGTGGAACTACATCAAACGGTTTCTCGGATGGGTATACCAATACCCTCTAATGTATCTGTGCATCCATCATGAGATACCTAGTATCTCGTAGTAAGTGAGATCTTACTACACTCTCTAAGAGTATGATACAGATCGCACACCAATCTCAAATGCATCATCAATATCCCATTCTTGATGATCCTTGATCGGGGCTATTTGAGAATCATGCTTAAGTCATCTGAGTTCTCACGATCTCAATGACAGCAGTGATTCATGGGAACACTTGAATGAATAAATACAAACAATCAAACATAATATTCAAACAAGTGTATTGCCATACATTAATACGAAATGAAATATAACATTAAATCAAACTGAATATCATCGAGTATTATGTCCTTACAATAGATTGTCTCTAGGACACTAACACCAACAGGAAGCCCAACTTAAAGATTAAGAAATTTTATTAGGAAAATTTTTCCTAATCTTGCAAATCATATCTCCTAGATATAATTTCCCTAAATATATTTTCCTACAATAATATTCCATATATTATTTGAGATTCCTAATTAATTAAATCTAATTTAATTAAATAGTAATAATAATTAATTCTAAATTAATATATTATTAATTAATTCTCCATAAATTAAATATTAAATCTAATTTAATATTTAATCAACCAACTATAATCCGTAATTGGGAATTACTTGTTGTGTGACCCATATGCTCTCATATATCGAGCGATTAGTCAAACTAACGGTCTTAATTGAACACTAGACAATAAATTAGACATTCTCAATATATGAGGTACGTTGCGAGAAACGTGCAACTACCTGTAACTAAAACATGGGCTATTGCGATATCTTCCTTTTATTCACGAATACTCGATTAGTCTTGAACATGGTGAAGTGTCTATTCAAATAACTAAATCATATTATCTCTAATCACTAATTGATCATGTATGTCACACTTAGCCACAAAGTCTAAGTTGACGTGCATCGGCCGATGACTTAGATCCAATTATGACGAGAAGATGAGTATTCTATCTAAATCCACTTTGAGAAATGAATCTTATTCTTGGCTCAACTACTACGCACATGCACTTCGTGATGAACCCAATCCAAGTCATATCTACCCATGGAAGGGTGCAAGCGTCGGTCATGGTCAAAGTTCATCACTCCACACATGTCGTGTGTATTGACCTCAAGTCAAAGGCGTATCACATCGCTCCCACTAACTGAGACACCAGTAGACACATATAGTGGAACTACATCAAACGATTTCTCGGATGGGTATACCAATACCCTCTAAGGTATCTGTGCAAATCCATCATGAGATACCTAGTATCTCGTAGTAAATGAGATCTTACTACACTTTCTAAGAGTATGATGCAGATCGCACAACAATCTCAATTGTATCATCAATATCCCATTCTTGATGATCCTTGATCGGGGCTATTTGAGAATCATGCTTAAGTCACCTGAGTTCTCACATCCTCAGTGACAACAATGATTCATGAGAACACAAATAAGAATAAATGCAAACAATTAAATATAATATTCGAATAAGTGTATTGCCATACATTAATATTAAATGGATAATAATATTAAATCAAACCGAATATCATAGAGTATTATGTCCTTACAATAGATTGTCTCTAGAACAGTAACACTAACACATGGTTCATCTAAAACCTAAACCATGAACCTTAAACCCTAAACCATTAACCATTTGGGTCGGGTGAACCATGAACAACTTGGGTCAGGTTGGGTCCGGACCGGGTATTTAAAAAAAACTGAAAAAAAAACTAAAAATCCATTTGGGTCGGGTGAACCATGACCAGTCGGGCCGAGTTCGGGTTGGGTTGGGTCAGAGCCAGGTAAAAAACAAAATAAAAATAAAAATTGAAAAACAAAAGTTGAAAAAAAATCAATTGCACCAATTCTAAATTGGTGCAAATGGTGCAATTATGGTATAAAATTAAATGAAATACAAAATATCTAAATATATACATATATGGTGATTAAGGAAAAAAATAAACTTTCTTATATTGCATTGCCACATTGTCAGCCACGTAGGCGGTGGACACAATTATAGTGCCCACTGGTGGACTCTATATCATTTCTGGTTAATTCATTTATAAATTGATTCTCAACCCCAAGCCACATGTTATAATTAAATAAATAAATAAAAATATAATAAAAATGAGAATTAATAGTCATTACTAAGTAATATTACAAAATAAAAGAAATAAAAGGTGTTACAAAATCAAGCAAATTAAAAGATGAGAGAGTAAAACTGTAAAATAAAATAAATAAAAGAAGTGATGAAATTGTATAAAGTAAAAGATGGCGGGGTCAGAAAACGATTCAAAATTTGATTCTCAAACCCAAGCCACATGTTATAATGAATATATAAATTAAAAAATATATAATACTAATGAGAATTAATAGTAGGGTAAAACTGTAAAATAAAACAAATAAAAGAAGGGGTTAAATTATATAAAATAAAAGATGATAGGGGTAAAAGGGTTCAAACAAGCTACTTTTTAATATGTTATAAATATAAATTATAAATAAATTATAAATTATAAATTATAGATTAAAGATTATAATGTAATTACTTGTGCTGTTTGTAATGAATATGCAAGGTGTAAATATATTTATTTGGTTGGGTCTTAAGATTTAATATTATATACATTCATTGGGCCTTAAGGCATTAACAACTTACTGCCCAAATCATCTTTTGTGTTCCTATTATTTATGACAAAAACTCGTATGAGATAGTCTTATATATTAGACGGATATATTATAATATAAATTAACATTTATTCCTTTCAAAGTGTTAAATCATCATGCCCTAATTATTATCCGCACCTGACCGCAGAAAGCCTTGTGTTGAACATAAATTATCATTTTTTTATTTCAGCTACACATTCATAGTTTATACGGCTGAGTGCAGACAACGTGCACGTGCAGTAATAATAATTCTTCACACAAGCAAGTAAGCAGTCCTACTCTAACAATATAATGACTCACCAAACCAATATAATTTTGCTTCTATTTTTTTATTAAAATATACTCCATCCGTCCGAGATCAGTTTATTCCTTTTTTTAAAAGTCATTTTATCATTTCAATTATTAATACAAAATTCGCTCGTAAAAATACGTGTGAAAATTAACTGTGAAAACTGATTTATGACGGATGTAGTATTTCTTTTATTAATTATTATCTAAGTTGTTTTTTTATTTTAAATTTCAAATAATTATAAATTTCTAGGGTTTTAAAAGATTTAAACATAATCTCACGTTTTCCACCCTAGTTCGTTCATTCACTTTTGCGGTAGATTCTTGGTTCGGGGTACGATTTCTCTTCTTCAATTGTGTTATGCAAATTTTTTATTATTATATATTATTTCATTTTTTGGATTTCATTGTATATATATAATATATCGATGATATATATAATGAAAGTTGTTATCTGACTTGGCATGGACGCTGATTGACTATACAAATTACATGATTTGTAAACTAGTAATATTATGATATTTATATATATTAAATTGTGTTTTGTACTTTTATTTTTTGTAGATGAAAACATCACAAACAATTGATTTTTTTTTTTTTTTTAAAAAAAAAAAAAGAAGAAAGTTAAGGGCTCAACATCTCAGTCAAATCTGCTAATTGAAAAGGACTCTAAATTCTGAAATTCGGCCTACAAAATCACCTAGAGTCGAGATTAAAGCAACATTTGATATTAATTCACTAGTACGTGATACAGGACTACGACCACCAATATGAAAATATCCTATTAAAAAACATGACAAAGTGAGGAGAGCTTGTATTAAAGCTAGACCATTTAAAAGTGTACTTGCCAAGTACCCAAAATCTTGAGAAAACAGTCTCGTAGTTTTCAGGCATCATGATTTAAGTTATTTCCTTTCATGGCTAGAATACTATCCTCATTTAGATGTTGTTTTATGTCTCCCATTCTTTATTTTTTATACTAAAGATGGACCCTCTAGGATCATATGCATTTGCTGTTAATGGATTTTGGTCATGGAAGAAGGTATGAGACATAAAAAATAGATCATTTTTGGCAAATATTGGGAAAGATATAACCTCACCTCATCGAAGCGTGAGCAAGCATGTGCAAATCTTGTTAACCAACAATCACATATTATACACAGTTTTGAAAAGTTCACATCTCAAGAAGTTACAGAGAATAGACTTCATTAGAACTTTAATTGAGGCTTGCATTTCAAGAATGTTTTTTAGAGGTCACGATGAGTCCATTGCCTCAACTGATCGTGGCAATTTTTTAGAGTTGTTGAGTTTCATAAGCTCTTCTAGTGACAAAGTAGCAGAAGTTTTGGATAAAACTCAATGAAATGCATTATATACATTCCAAAAACACAAAAACAAAATTTGCATGTTTTGGCAACTAAAATCAAGAATGTCATTCAAAAAGAAATTGGTGATGCAAAATTTTGTATCATAGTTGACGAAGCATGAGATAAATCTAAAAAAGAAGCAAATGTCAATTATCATGAGATTTGTTGATAAGAGTGGTTATGTGCAAGAGTGTTTCTTTGGACTTATTCATGTTAAAGACACTATTGCATCAACATTGAAAGAAGGTATGTTTTCATGTTCTATCTCATCATTCTCTTGATGTTCAAAATATTCGGGGACAAGGTTACAATGGTGCAAATAACATATGTGTTTAGTGGAATGGATTGCAAACTTTAATTATGGATGAATGTCATTATGCTTATTATGTTCATTGTTATGCACATCATTTGCAATTGACATTAGTTGTTGCATCAAAATAAGTTATTCCAATCCATCAATTTTTCACCAAGTTGAACTTCTTTATTAACATTGTTGATGCCTAGTGTAAGTGTAATGATCAATTAAAAGCTGCTCAAGAATCAAATATTATTCATTTACTTGAAATGGGTGAGCTTGAAAGTGGTAAAGGGCTTAATGGAACCACTTTTACTCAACGAGGAGATGCAGAAACAATTTATGAGGAGTTAACTTCTTGATTTTGTCTTCATTATGCATCCCATGCGAAAGATTTTAGAGATTGAAAAAATGTTTTGTCAAGCTTTGCAACTTCAGCCTCAAAACATATTAAATGCAATGCATCTTGTATTTTCTACTAATCTTTCCCTCAAAAATTAAAAGATGACGGATAGGATGAGTTAGTTGCACATGTGACATCATTTCGTCAAAGGGTGAATCTTCTTATGCCTGATTTTAACGCTCAATATGTTGCAAGAAGAGGAAGGGCTCGCAATCAACCAGATGGAATTATCATTGGACATCTTTACAAATTTGACATTTTTAATGTAGTGATAGATACCCAATGGGAAAAGTTGAGCAACAAATTCAATTACAACACAATTCATCATTGTTCTTAAATGACATTAGATCCAAGGAGATACCTTATCATCCGAACCTGATGAAATTTGCAAGTTGATAGAAAAGTTTGAGAAAACCCTCATTTTTAGTCTCTTCTCATTTAAAAAGTTCTTTTTTATCAAGGTTATTTATTTCATTCTTTTTTAGCCAAGAGAATAAATTTTTGGGCAATTATACCCTTTTTTAATAAACAAAAAAAAATGATGGTCCATTTTTAATATAGTGTAGTCTTCGCTAATTAAATTGTGCTACAAATTTAAAAATGGTGGTAAAGTTGAATTAAATTATAGTACATCTTTGAAATGATGGTGGTACGGTGTTTAAATAAGGTGGTATCAGGGTTGAAATAAGTGTGGTAATGCGGTGGATAGTGGTACACACCGTTGATAAAATAGTGGTATCCCAATTTAAACGATTTTTACTTTGATACGCGTATCCCCCGTGAATGGCATATCGGTTAATTGAAGGGTGAATTTAGGAATAATGTTGGTAATATTTTATAAATTTACTAATAATTTACTAAAATAATGAAAAACATAAAAATTATGTAAAGTTGAAAAAAAATATATTCTCTTGGCTAAAAAAGAATTATTATAAATTTTATGACAAAAAGAACTTTTATTTTTATGTTAGGCTATTTATAAACTCATCCCGAAAAGTTTTATCGAGGAGATTTTGAAGAACATCATGAGATACTACAATTGAAATTGCAATTTCAGTATATTGGTCATGAGCTACAAAATTCCAATTTTGAAACATTGACAACGATTTCTGATTTATGTTAATGGCCGGTGAAGACTAGATTATCATATCGCTACCCATTGTTGTTTAGAATTGTAACTCTAGTTTTCACTCTTCCAGTTTTGTTCGCATCTATTTAAAATGATTTTTTTCTACTATGAACTTAATCAAGAAATTGAATTCAAAAATATCAAGATGAAAGATGGATTTCTTGAATTCAGGATCGTCTCCATGGTTTTATATTGAGAAGCAAAATGCAAAAAAGTTATGTATAAACTCACTTATATATGATTTGCGTGATATGCAAGAGAGGCATTCTAAGTTTTAATTTATAAAGAACATATTTATGTATTTTGAGACATTTAATAATGAATATTATTATACTTTCTACAAGCATAGAAAATCTAAATTTTCATGGGATGAGTTTATAAATAGTCTAACATAAAAATAAAAGTTCTTTTTTGTCATAAAATTTATAATCATTCTTTTTTAGCCAAGAGAATTTTTTTTTTCCAATTTATGCTTTTTTTAATTCTTTCATTATTTTAGTTTGTACTACTATATATACACCCCAGACTGAATATTATTTCCAATCTGCAGTTTGCTTCAATTAACCCCTAAGCCCATGATTACACTTCAGCCTACTAAATATCATTTTATCAGCCCAAACCATGATTTATTTCAACCCTGGGGGTGAAATCACTTAATCCAGCCCTTTTTAAGTTATTTCAAAGACTTTTGCCCTCATATATTTATTTTAACACTGCCCCAATACATTATTTCACATACATACCATAATTTAATTCAACTTGTACCATCATTTTTAAATTTATACCACAATTTAATTAATTTCGCGATTCCACTAACATTAAAATCCCGCACCACCATTTTTTTTTTTTTTTTTTTTGTTAATTCTTTTGAATGGTATAATTGCCCAAATATTAATTCTCTTTCGTTGAAAAAGAATGAACTAAATAACCTTGATAAAAAAAACAACCATTCGAGTTCTGAGGCTAAAAATGTGGGGTTTCTCAATTTTCATATATAAACTACATTAGAATTATTTATTGACAGAACCTCAATTTTTAGCCAATTATATTTTTAAAAGTTCTTTTTTGTCAATTATTTTAATTTTTTTTTTCTAGCCAAGAGAATACTTTTTTTTTTACCAACTATATCCTCATCCGTCCATTTTTTATTTTTTTTAAAGATAGATTGATAATCTATTACAATTAGTTCCTTCCACCACATGACACATTTTTTCGTCTCGCTATCGACAATCTTGAAGACATGGGGAGGTCAACGCTCGCTCACTTTTATTTTCGAACATGGTAGATACTCCACACTAAAGTTTCATCCACATTCTTCAAGATCTCGAGCTTTCTATTACAATTAGTTCCTTCTACCACATGATCCATTTTTTAGTATTAGTTGTTTTAGTAAATCGATTATCTTGAGGACATGGGGTTTCAGTCAAAAGTACTAATTTTTAAACTATTTTTAGGGTTTTTCTGACATGGTAGATACTCCACACTAAAGTTTCATCCACATTTTTCAAGATCTTTAGCTTACGGAGTCGGGTGGAGAATACCCAAAGAGGGTGGAAAATCTCAATTAAATTCCATTGGGGGGGGGTGTCTCAAACTCAGGACCTCTTTTTGTTTTTTCCTTTAGTTTGGTGTCTAACCACTTTTTAATTCTAATAATTTTTTGGCCCCTCATCCCTCTTTTTTAAAAAAACCAGTTCTTTTTTTTTTTCATTTTTTTTTCTTCTTCGCTACTACATCTCTCGTCACTCTTTTTTTCTTTCAATCCCTTGAGAACAAATGAATTATTATCTCCCTTCAAGGTTTCAACAAAGTATTATTTTTCTTATCAATTTTGTTCCATCTCTTTCTGAAATGATTTTTTTTTTCCGTCGACTTTCAATAATTAAATTGAATGTCAATAATATCATTCTTAATCTCTCTCTGAGTCTATTGAATTCAGAGGAAACTCCATTATTTATCATATTTCTCCAACTTAATATTCATTCGGTACAAAATTAACGGGCACTCTCTTATTTAATTTTTAGGGTCTAGGATAAGCTTCCCCAAATAAAATCCCTGATTCCGTTCTTGGATGCCAACGCGGTGAGAATTGTTCTAAGCAAGGATGTTGGTTTGCTCGAGGAAGACAACTAATTATTCAAAAAATTTAGTTTATTCATTAGGGGTATAATGGTCTAAATACTTATTCTCTTAATTAGAAAAGAACAATTTAAAATTTGATGACATTAATGATTTTTTTTTTAGATTAAGCTATTTATAACTCTATCCTTTTAATTAAGTAATTATGTATAGAACCCGCTTGCCATATGATTCATCAATCATTTTCTTTTGTGTAACTTATGATCAAGACATGAGATTTGGATTAGATCGATCAAACCCTTCATGCCTTTCATAGTCTCATTCCTTTTAAAGCAACCCTTTCATCGTCAATATATCGCATGGCTGAAAATCAAGATGCCAATTGCCACATGATCCATTTATAATTTTGTATTCTAATGTTTCACTTCTTCCTCCAATTTGTATTCCAAGGCACATCGAATTAAACATATTTATTTCATCTTATATAATACGCGTGACACATTAATTACAATTTCATAAAAAAACAAATTATAGAGAGTTATATCGCGCAGATAAGTCTAACGTGGAAGGAACGCTACTTGTATACGTACGTGTGTTGATACATGCATAAAGTCACAAGGACTATAATTGCCGGTGTAGTGTTACAGCTGCTAACTCTTTTCTTGTTTCACTCGTTTTTCTTTCTTCCAAGTCAAAATAACTTCAAACTTATAAATACATCTACTTCTTTGGAAAACAAAATTTTAATTTCTTCTTCGGTAGTCTTTCATATCTCCTGTATTCAGCTCAAATGGGAAACACTCTATGCTCTAGAAAACAAGGTAATTGGATTCTCAATCTTTTAGCAAACTTAATTTAACTATTTTTATTTGAGCCTGGGTGAAACTTGTTTACAATATGAATAAATTAATACGAGTAAAATTCATTTTTAGTTCCACAAGACATGGTACCTCACGATTTTGGCCCAACACCCACCACTTTGGTCCCAAAATATTTATTTTCATGCAGTTTTGGTCCCAGCTATTACGTTTTTCGTTAAAGTCAGCTGCAATTTTTGTTCCAGAAAACAAGAATTGGGACAAAAACTGCAGTTGAACTTAATGGATTCTGTAACGGAAGTATCAAAATTTGGGAATTAAACCAAAATCGTCCCATAATTTTGCACCTTTATTGAAATGGTCCCATAATTATTAACTTTTCCAATTTAGTCTCAAATGTATTCAATTTGATCCAATTTAGTCTCAAACCGCCGGAGGTCGCTCAAAATTACCCAAAACGACGTCGTTTTGGGCACTGTCCTACACGTGCCACCAATTTTGACCGGAATGTGAAAGACACGTATCCAAAATGACGTCGTTTTGGGCAATTTTTAGCGACCTACGGCGGTTTGAGACTAAATTGGATCAAATTGAATACATATGAGACTAAATTGGAAAAGTTAATAATTATGAGATCATTTCAATAAAGGTGCAAAATTATGTGACGATTTTGATTTAAATCCCTCAAAACTGCATGCAAAAAATTTTTACGGGACCAAAATGGTGAGTATTATGACCAAAATCGTGAGGTCCCGTGTTCCGTGGGACCAAAAGTGAATTTTACTCAAACTAATATCATTTCACTTATAAACAAATATCATATGTATGTGTGCAAATATTATTGTATTAGTTTATAAGAATAAATACATTAGTTTGATTGAAATTCATGGTATTGGTATGACTCTAGTTTCATACAGTGAACAAGTTTGACAAGATAATTTGTATTTTTATTTATTTTATATTATTTATTTATTGGTATGCTTAATTTTGATTAGGTGGACATGGAGATACGGATAGCTTAATAACAAGCAAATCAAACAACGTGAATGAAGAATACAAGCAAGCCTTCCGAACAAATTCATACATAGAAATTTGCAACAAAGTCCAAGACCATCTTGTGAGAACAACATGTGATCTTGAAGATACACAAAATTCCCACCTCTCTAGATATTTACTCGACCCCCATGATCAAGAATCCTTAATAACTTCAATTTCCAACACTTCAAACCCAAATGATCACCAATTTCTTGCCAACTACTTCAAGACTAGCCTAGAAGCATCCACAATCTGCGAAACCCTACTAAAAAACATCCACCATGCACGCATCAACCACCGCGGAATCAAGAAAATGATCAAGCTCATCAAACGCCTACCCGACGACTCAAACCCTAGCAACGACGAATACCGTATCTTGCACGAAAATCTTGCCTCGTTCGCCTCCCAAAGGAACCCCTTTTCAACTATGAACTCCGAGAAGTTCCACGAGTTGCACGAAAGCCATGCGATTTTGTATCAAGAGTTGACTTCAAGATGTAGAAAAATAAATACGAGGAAAAAAACCATTAAACTAATCAAAAGAGTTGTAGCAAGTCTACTAGTGGTGGGATGTGGTGCATTCTTTATTGTACTATTGATCTTGCTAATGCATTGCACGGTAGGGTTAGTGGCCGTTCCCGGGTTGTTTATGTTGCTCACAATGGGGAAGAAAATACGAGGAACGAGGCGTGGGTGCAACGAGGAATGGACGGAGGGGGTGGTGGTGAAGCTGGATATCGCGGCGAGGGGGGTGTACATAATGATCAATGAGTTTGGGACAATGAGCCAGATTGTTAACAGATTGAGGGATGAGATTGAAAGGAGGAAGTATTTGGGGGGTGTATGTGTTGGAAAAGGGAAGAATGAGATGTTGAAGAAAGTGGTGAGGGAATTCCAGATGCGTCAGTCTTGGTTTGTGGAGGAGTTGGAGGAGCTGGAGAAGCAGATTTGCTTGTGTTTTTTGGATATAAATCGATCCACAAGGCTACTTGTGAGAGAAATGTTTTAAGGGATATTGATTTCAGGTTATACAGATTGTTATTGTAATATCCACAATTTTTTAAAGCATATATATATTTGTTTTTATTTTATTTTGTCATTATATTAAAATTCCTAATCAATTTAGATAGAGATTAATTTGTAGTCCATAAGTTTTTCCCCAAAATATCTCTTTTCGGTTATGTTTTCTGAATTTAACATGAGTATTAATTTTTAAACGTTTCTTTTCGAACCATTAACTTTCAATTATCACAAAATGAAGTTTTGATTTAATCTTTCAAGTTTGAAACGTCCAAATTAATATGGTCGATGAGTGACTTTAAATGACTCTAATCCCATTTATTTTTCAGCCAAAAATTACTCATCTACCCTCTTTATATACATATCTTTTAATTATTTATTGAACTTATTTTTTTACAAAATTATTATAATTTATATTATTTTGAGATAAGGATTCAAAAGCTTTTTTTAATATTTAAATCCTATAATTCTTATCTCATTCAAGTTCAAGCCCATCTTTTTATATATCTATATAAATGAGATTTTAAATTTTAATCCTTATTTATTTAATCCCAAATTGAAACTCAAGCCCAAATTAAATTTAATTATAATTATATAATTTATTTTAAACCCAAGCCCAACTTTTTATACATCTATTTATATGAGATCATACCCTAAAAATTTTCACATATCTCATTCCAATTTTACACGGTTCAGCAAGAAGTTTATACACGGTACTATTTTTCCCTTTCTTATATTTATTTTTCGACTCTCAAATCATATCCGATGATAATTTCTTTCTGTATTAATTTGGACACCGAACCCTCTGCAATCTCTCGCTATATATATGTAAGATGTCAATATTGCCGATGACTTGGGAAGAATTATTATTGATATATATTTATTGGATCACGTGTAGTAGTGAAGATGAATGTAATATTTTGGGTTCATGTTTGAGATAGTAGGATTTCCTATTATTGAATTAATGAAGAAATCATGATTAGGGCTGATACGTGAGCTGTTGATATATGATTTAGAAAGTTGATTTCTTTATTCCATTTAGTGTATTATGAGTACGTTTGATTCAGAAACCTTTTAAGAGTTTATTTATTTTTAATATTAATAATATATAGAGATTAAAATGTTGATTAATGGGATTAGTACATTTGGGATTTTATTTGTTGGGTTTATTTCTAAACAAATTAGTTTTAAGAGTTCTAATTAGTATATATGCTATTTTAATTTTGGGATTCATCTTCTAAGTAAATTCAAATATTTATGTTAGGTGACAGTTTTCGCGAGAAGTAAATTATAGGACTTGTGCGTCAATTTCATTCACAACAGTAATACGAGGTGGGGTTTTATTTGCTTTATTCTCTACAGTGGTTAGTAGATCTATATTGCATGTGTTATTCTTTATTTTATGTTTTAAATAAATTTTTGAGTTATCTATTATGTGAATGCATTTCCTATGTTATATAAGTGGCGAAGTATGTTGGCAAAGTCTAATAGCTAGGGGCCCTTATTGAGGTCCGGGGCCGACGGGTCTTCGGGTGTATCCCGCCGAGCTCGGCAAAGTCTAATAGCCAGGGGCCCTTATTGAGGTCCGGGACCAACGGGTCTTCGGGTTTAACCCGCCGTGCTCCAAAGTGGCAAAGTTTCTATGGCAAAGTTATATGGCAAAGTTCTATGACAAAGTATCAATGGCAATGTTGGCAAAGTTTAAGTGAATGTGATTTACAAGTTGATTACTTAGTTATTTATTTTTATCATTAATTCTGAATAACGTGGCTCCACTGAGTGTGCTTGCATGCTCACCCCAATAATTTTCCCCTTTCAGGTTGAGGAGTTGGAGGGCGAGAAGTGGTGATGGGAGACGAATTCTAGTTGTTAACTATACCTAAATAAATGATCCAAGTTTATGCTTGACTGAATTTCTAGTATTTCTAATGTTACCTATTTGTGAATTTCCTTTCAAACTTCTATATTAATGGTATTTTCAGTTGTTAGTTAAGGTATTTTTTTTCAAAATTAATAGTCGTTGTTCTTTAGCTTCAAAGTATTTTCAAATTACTAGCCGTTATTTCTTACCGTTATGCATTTGAAATTTGTGTTTAGTCGCGTCCAAGTTAGTTACTTTAACTACTTTATGAAAAGTATATTTTATGAAAATTGAGGCGTGACAGAGTAGTATCAGAGCTGGTCTACGTTCTTGTAGACTTTCTAAAAATCTATCTTTTGAGTTGAATGATTGAGTTATTTAAAGTGCATTGTTTGATGAGTAAACTAAAGGAATAAGTTTAAAGTCGTTCATCACCGCCTCACCGCTCCAACTCCAAAAGGTACGTGCTATTACATTTTTTTTTCTTCATTTTGAATTACCATGCAAAAGTTTCATGCTATTATGTTACACCATGTGTTATACATTCTCAATGTTTCAAACGAGCTATGCCATGCTATGATCATTCTACGAGTGCAATAATTGCATTCTCAATTTCAGTGCATGCATACATTCTTATTTGTTAATTCTGAATTTCGAGGACTAAATTTGTTTATGCTATTATGTTAGTCCCTGTGAAAAACCCATGAAATGTGTAAAAACCATGTAATGCATATAAAAACAGGGGTGAGGAAACAGTGATACCATTTTTTTCTTTTTAAACCATATGTTTTGCTTATAATCAAATGCATATGACAAGTAAGAACATAAAGCAGTAAGGAACACACGATTTTATAGTGGTTCGGAGTCCAACTCCTACATCCACTCTTCCCTATCAGCAGGGGCACCCACTTAACCAACTGGACTTAGTTTAACGTGTTAGTCCAATACTTTACAGATATTTATAGAGCTCTCACTCAACGGGACTTATCACCCTCCACGGGATTGCCTACAGATGTTTAACGAGTTCTCACTCAAACGGGACTTATCACCTTCCACGGGGATTGCCTATCTACTACCTTACTTCAACCACTATCTCTTTCTCAAGAATGGGGTTTGGGTTTGGTGTTGTTTCCAACTAGGTTGAGATTTTCCCTTACATTTGTTTAGCCTCAATGCTAAGGATGGGAAAATCTCTCTAAGCTTAGGATATTACATTTGTGCTTAGATATAGGGTAGAACACTCTTGAATATATGCGTGTATTTCTTGCTCAGTGTTCTATGGTGGAAATGCTAGATGATTTGGCTCTGTAGATCAATGGCATTTTCACGCATTTCACACGCTAAATAATGAACGAAGAACTTGTATTTATAGTGTGAATTTGAATGTTACCGTTGGATGGAGTCACATTCAAATCCATACTATTCTGTAGCTTTTGCAGTTTTTTCAGGCTGGTTGTCTTCCTCTCATTGGTCCACGTCAGCTGAATCTAACGGCTATATTCTTCAGGATATTCTGAGTCTTTCAGGATTCTTGATTCAGTAGACTTCTCTTCAACGGACCTTGTCTGATCAGGCATACTGACACTCAGGCTAACTGAGTTCAGCTCTTCTGAATTCAGACATCCTGACCCTCAGGTCACTAGCACTCAGGCTATCTGATCATCAGTAGCGTTCTGATTCACAGTGATCATGACTTGTCTTCTAATGATTTCTCTTCTGATTTCTTCTTGCCTGATCTGATCAGCTCACCTGATCAGATCAGTATAGCATCAGGTCATCATATCAGTTTATCTGCATCAGATTAGTATATCAGGTTAGCATATCAAGTTAGTTGCATCAGGTTATCTTATCTGATCTCAATCACGTCTGATCTCGACCAGTCTCATCTGCTCCTCTTCTGATCAGCAACTTTCTCTTCTGATCTGGTCATCTGATCAGGTCTTCTGATCAGGTCATCTGGTCATCTGATCAGCTTATCTTTTCTGGTCATCTGATCAGGTCTTCTGATCCCAGGTCCATCTGATCAGGTAACTTCTGATTCTTCTGATCAGCTGGCTTAGCTTTTCTTTTCTTCTGATTTTGTCCAGCTCATCAGTTAACTCCAGAACTCATCTTACTCATCTGATCTCGATCAGTCTCATTGCAGCCTCGTCTGATCTCGATCATCTACTTCTGATTTCGTGAGTTCCCCCTCAACTTGTTCTCTCGTTCCCCATCAACTTGTTATCTGTAGATTAACTTCAATAACACAAGTTGATAATGTTTTGGCATAATTCATCAAAACTAAAATATCCCAACATATTATGTGGTACAAAAAAGGTTATGTATATGTTTCCAATCATCTATGTTTTGTCATGATTATGGTTCTAGTTTCGTATTTATATTCATGAGCATTCATAGTGATGAGAAATATGTCTTCTTCCACATCACCCGTGATCCGGAATCCATGGAGATATTGGAGTGTCTAAGAACGTGTGGACTCGAACAGTTTTGCTACAGACATTTGGATAGTGTCTCCATAATCGAGTCTTTGGAGTTCTTGAGAAAGTTGAAGGAAATGGACAATAAAGAACTCTTCTCCTACGTTGGTGGCAACTGGGTTGATGTCACGAATGCCGACTTGCAGAGGATTTTTGGACTCCCTATGGGCAGAAATTATCCGGATGAATTCAACGCAGGGATGTCAGATAAAGAGTACCTGCAAAAGGTGTTGTTGAGTCCTGGGAACATCGCCAATATCACAAATGTTAAGGTTCCCTACCTCAGGAGGAAGTACAGATTACTATTTGAGATTGTCTCAAAAGTAATCTTGGGGATTGCATTCAACCCCGATGCCTTAACGCAGCAGAAGCAGCACGTGATGACTGCAATTATAGAGAAGGACCCAGACATGAACTGGATGGGGTTATTCAAGAATAGAATTCTGCAGGAGTCAGCCAAATTTGTTGTCAATGACCAGGACCAGGTGATTCTGACCAAGAACATCTGCAACATTCACAAGGTGTCAATCATCCTTACTGATAAGCTTCCAAACTATCCTTGGTCAGATATTGGGCGTATGCTTTATCCGAGAAATTCAAAGCAATTTTGCTAAGGGACAAGGAGCTGCCTGGCAATCAGATGATGACCTTGCTCCGTATATGCCAAAGTCTAAGGCGGCATCATCTGTACAGACGGAGGCAAGAGCCCAACCAAAGGCTAGAGCTGCAAAGAGGAAATAGGTTGTGAGTAAGCCTTCTGATGCAGGTGAGAAACATCAGAAGAAACTCACTTCTATGCTGCCAAAGAAGGCTGAAATGCCTTCTGGGGGTCTTCGCAATGAAGACAGTGAGGTTGAAGTGATAGAATCAGGAGGAGATCTGCCAGCGGGTCAGGAAATGGTGTTGGTGGAAGAACCAGGTCAGGTGGAGGCTGGAGAGGCTGGAGTGCAAGCTGAGGAGGCTCAGACTGAGTCTGAACATCTGACTCAGCTCATCTGAGCTCTCTATTCGAAGGTCGTGAAGTCACCTACTTTCCCAGATCACCCAACCCCTTATCCAAAACACCTTCTCCAATAACACATAAATCACCATCACCTGGACCTTCTCCCATAACCCAGATAACCCCTTCTCCTTCACCTACCCCCACACCCATAAAACAAACACCATCATCTGCCCCAGAAACTGCTCAACAGGAGCACTCACCAGATGTTGCTGGTGATGATTTGTTCGTCTCCATCTCCCACGACCCTTTCAATACAAGGACAATCCTTGACTCGCCTGAACAAGAAAATTCAACTATATATTTTCTGCGACGTCAAGTAAATGCCTTTATGGACCAGCACTTCCCTGATCTCATCAATCACCCTGGGATCAGAAAACATATCGAAGAGATTGTCTTTTGGAGGGATATCAAGCTCAAAGACATAGAAGACTTTCTTATTCTGATGAATGCTTGGAGTCTGATTATTTTGTTGATTTGGAGAAGAGGGCTAAGCAGAATGTCGGTGTATCCAGGGCAACCGAACTTGCTACAGATGATGATATCAGATGGCTGGTGCACCAGAAGTTAGCATTTCTGAGGTTGAGATGAACTTGCTCAGACTTACACTGAGTATGAGCAACCTGCCGATGAACCAGTCGAGGGTGCGACAGATGAGACCCTGATTGGCGAGGCTTCAACATCTGGTCAGGTTGTTACTATCTCTGTCGAAACCCTGGAGCTGATTACAAAGAACATACAAGATGGGGTCAAGGCATCTGTCGATCAGCAATTCCAAACGTTGACTCAAAACTTGATGGACAGATTCAGAGAGGAGCAACAAGCCTTAGTGGAGACAGAAAGGAAGCTGACGATCGACAAACTGCTACACATGCACGATCAGATTACTGCGACAGTAATGAGCCGAATCAATCCTCTATCTGATAAGCTTGCAGCAGAGGTCTCTATCTTATCCGACATTGGAATCCTTCTGCAGAGCATCTATTCCTCCTTAGGGCAAACAAATACAAGTCTTGATGCTGTATGGAGAAGACTTGAGGGCTCCATCAGCAAAGCTCAGAAGGCATTGGAATCAATTCTAAATCGGGTAATGGAACCTCCCCCAACTGCTTCCACTGTCCAGATCACCCTTCTTGCCATTGACGAGCTCAGATCTGAGATGCTAAGGGAATTCAATGCCCTGAATATCAGAATATCGAACCTTTTTGCTGCAACCAAAAGGGGAAGAGGGTGGATCAGAAAAACAACCTGCGAAAACAGCTGCTGAAACTCCTGATACGGAGATTACTGAGATGTTCCAATCTGTTAAAGAACACAGCAGGCTGATTCAAAGTCAAGACAAGGCCATTTCTGAACAGGAGTCCTCCCTTGGTGAACTGATAACAAGGGTTGACAAAATTGAAGATTTCTCATCATCTGTTCAGAAGAGATTCGATCAAGAAGATCAGGCGAAGAGTTTTGACCTTGCGAAGAAATTGCAGGGAGAAGAAGAATCTGTCGGGCCAGAAGAAAAGTCACTAAAAAAGCAGAAGGCCAAGCAGATCAAGAAGCCGATGGTGACCCGGTCTCAATCGCAGATGACAGCTGCAGAAAGAGAAGAACAACAAATGAGGCAAGGGGTCATAAAAGCGGCCATTAAAAAGAAGAAGCTGGCTGAAGCTGCCGGTCTGAGCCGAAAGTATGTCAAAAGGAAGAATAAGAAGGCAGCAGAAGCAGAAGAGATAGACTGGGAAGAGAGAGCCTTTCCTGAAGTGGTCGAAGGTATTCTAGTAGCTCGACAAAACCTGATTCCTGAATGGACAAGGATCAAGGTCGATTGGCTTAGCGATGTGTATATCTTTCAGAAGATACCAGAACACACAGACCAAGGAGCGTTCGATGCAGAATTCTTAAACTGACTGGAGATCAAGTACCCTCAATTCTACAAAGTGGTTATGCATGAAGGAAAGATTTGTCATTAATCCCTTCTGCACCCAGATTTTAGACGATGATTCCACCACCCAGAGCTGATAAATCTCTCGACCCAGTCGGTTTCAAAAACTTTTCTACGATTTTGCTAAGAAAGGAGATATATTCGAGAAAGAAAGACTGGAGGCCTTGCTGCAGAGAATGTACAAGATTTTCGCCATTCCAGCAGACCTTAAGAGATTCTCATTTTGAAAAAGTCAGAAGATGTGTTCTTTAGATCAGATGATAGGTAACTCTTGTACTTGTAATCTTCAAACTCTTATATATAAAAGAAATTACCTTTTTGATCTTAAGACAACAACTCGTTGTCTTCTGATTTCTATTGCTTTTGTCTTTTACATTTCGTATGGTTATCAGTTTTTCTGATTATTTGTTTTGGTTCCATCAAAAAGGGGAAATTATTGGGAAATTTGTATTAAGTTTTGATGGAAGTTCCAAAACAGATTGTAATAGGACCAGTCAGACCTGTTAGCTGACTGATGATTTAGAATCAGGATAGGATGACCAGCTGAGTTGTATAGACAACTGATGTATAAGATAGGTCACATATTGAGGGGAAATTCAATATGTATAGGTCAAAAGGTCAGAAGATCAGAAGACAAGATATGTCAGACAAGTCAGAAGATCAGTCGAAGTCAGAAAACCAGACAGGTCAGAAGACCAGCCAGGTCAGAAGATCAGTCGAAGTCAGAAGACCAGTCGAGTCAGAAGACCAGAAGAGTCAGTTAGTCAGATGATCAGGTGAAGACATGAAGCTAAGGTTCAGAAGACCTGTAGATCAGATGACTACCAGAAGACCAAGACAAGAAGACCTACATCAGTCGAGTCTGCTAAGTTGTGCTAAGACAACTTACATCAGAAGACTCTATCAGGTAGACTGATCAGTTTTATCTGATCAAGTTAGCTCACATCAGGTGTCAACTGATGTTACACCAGGTCATACGTTGTCAATCAGAACAAGAAGGATGTCAACTTTAGTTGGTAGAACAAACACTGAATAAGTGTACTTGTTAACCAATGAGAACGAGACACGTACGTACGGAGCTGACAATGCGGGATTCGGCGCTGCATAGTCAAATGGCTAGAAAGGACAAACATACACACTTTCGGCCATGCCGTTCTTGAAGCACGTCACATCAAGCTTGCAAACTACCAAATATAGCCTGAAATTCAAATTGCTCTCCAACGGCTATTTGATTTCGAGGTCTAAAAATATGGGATCAATCTTCATAGTGAAGACACGAAAATTATCATCAAGCTCAAGCCATACCAATTTCCGCACGAAGAACACAAATTTGAAGAATATTTCTAAGTGTTCATCCCATTGTTCTTAGCATAGAAATCTTATCATTTAGCTTTAGACTACATAAATACTAGGATAGATTTTCAGTTAGAACAACAACAAATCTTTACCCAAACCCAAAAGTTAGGTTAAGTTTGTTTTTGCAAGATTTCAGACTAGAGTTTCTAGTTTCTGATTTCTGGGATCGGTTGAGTGAGAACTCCTTAAACATCTGTTGTACTGTGTTGGACTAACACATTAAACTAAGTCCAGTTGGTTAGTTGGTGCCCCTGCTGATAGGGAAGAGTGGACGTAGGACTGGTTGTCCGAACTACTGTAAAAATCTTGTGTGCTTCATCTGCTTTACCTGCTTTACACTATATCACACTACCTGATTTAACATTGCATACATATTCTGAGTCTAGATCAGTTCTGCATCAAGCAACTGATCTGATCAGTTTGACACTTTGTCATCTGATTGAAAACAGGCAGCAGAATCTGTTTCTCTAAAACTGGTTTTTCACATGGGTTAAAACTTGCTTCCGCACATCAGTTAAACTGATAGACACCGAACTGATCTGCCTTCAGGCGATCAGTAAGTTGGATATCAGTCCAAACTGATTCACTCGCACTCTGATCAGGCAACTTGCTCTCACACCTGATCTTGCACGAAAAGTTTTCAGGAGTCTATTCACCCCTCTCCTCTAAACTTCTGCCCTCACAAAACCCGTTCGGGACCTACACATAGTTTAATATTTAGAATCATTTAGAGCAAAGCTTAATTGCATGTTATGAAAATATATAACGTATTTTAGAGCTACCATAGATTATGGCACACTAAGGAGATAACGGGGATCATGTGGACAATCAAACCGACAACGCCAAAATCGTGGAGCAATTTCGTCGATATAAGCCACCAACTTTCAATGGACGAGTCGGGCCTTCAGCTGTTGAGGAATGGTTTCGCACACTTAAACGTGTCTTCAGACTTGTCAGGTGCACAGACCAATAACGAGTGTCATGTGTGGAGTTTCAGTTAGTAGAGGATGCCGACCATTGGTCCAAGGCTACTGGAGATCAAGGACAGAGGATGAACGTGAAGCACTTCCATGGAACAGGTTCAAGGAGATAGTCATGGAGAGGTATTTCCCTGATTCCTACCGTGACCAGATGGAGTCCAAGTTCTTCGAATTTTAATAGCGAAATCTGACCGTTGAGGAATACGAACAACAATTCAGTCAGATGTCTTGTTTCACCCCGCATATGGTAGACACGGAGCGTAAGAAGACTCGGAAATTCAAGAAGGGATTGCGTCCGGAAATACAAAGCATACTTGAGGGTCAAGGAGACATGCCCTTCAGTGACCTAGTCAAGAGAGCGGGGGAAATTGCTATTAGCCAACAGACTGGAAACACCAATCGAAGGCCAACTGAAAATCTAGGGGAAAGGAAATGGGATGAAGAAGCTCAAAACGACGATGATGACAACCGAAACAAGCAATCAAAATTCCAAGATAATCCAAACCCCACGCGGCCCCGAAGCAACTTCACACCGGGCAGATTCCAAGGCGCCACGGGTTCAAATTATCAAGCTATCAAGCCAACTTGAGCGATTTGTGGAAACAATCATTTGGGGGAGTGTCTTGCGGACAAGGGGTTTGTTTTAGATGCCGATAGCCAGGACACATGGGTTCTTCATGTCCTAACTTCGGGAATCAAAATTTGCACCTAAGAGGAAAGCTCGAGTGTTTTCTATAACAGACCAGAAATATGGAGGACAAGATTCGGATACCAATTAGAGTATAATTCGCTATATAGTATTTCACCTAATAAACTTTTAAATTTCGAGGAAGAAATTATTGTTAGTGGGATAGTTTGTAATACTCGTTACTTTCATAATAAATAATACCCATTACTCTTCTTATTATATTAGCTTTTAAAATATTTCAGTTTAATTTCTAATTATTAACCCTAATTTATTTCCATCTCTAACAACCATTCAATTATATCTTATGTTTTCTAATCAATTCTTCCCTAATTCTTACCGTTTCTAATGGGAATGAAATGTTAATTGTACATAAAATAGTCTTTTCCTTCTCTTCTCTCATTCACTCCATCACATAAAACTGATATCAGTTTCTTTTTCTCTCCATAAGTGATATCCGATTCTCTTTCCCTCTACAAGTGATTTAACTAATACCTCTATTTCCACTTCAGTCCATAGTTCTTTTCACTGGCATATTTTTTAGCAGAAGGAATTCATCCTTGTTTCCATAGGTATTTCAGTTTATTTGATTCTGATAATTTCAAGTCTTATATTGACATCTTCTTCCACTTTCCATCGTTTTAAGTAAAGAATATGAATCGGATCTCCATTCTTTGATTTTAGCTTTATCTTGTTGTGGTTTGAAAAAAAAAAGATGGACTCAGAATCTGGTTTTATTGTCTGGGTTTGTATATATTATGCCCTTCAACTTCCTTCTTTCCTATCAATAGTATAACAACATATTCTGAACAAATTATGATTATTTTATTGAAAGTTGAAAGTTTTCTGTCCTTTTCACTACATTGCTGATCTTTGTCAATGTCTTATGACATTTTGCTAATTGTTCTATTAGTATATTAATTATATCTGATTTGAGTCTGAATAACTCATTTAAAACATGGGCAGATTAGCACACGACCACCAACTAAGCTCATTTTAATGTAATTCCATGCTTTTGAATTAAAAGAATCATAACCTGTGATGCCAAGTTTTAAATTTTAGTATTTTGTTTTTGATCTCACATATGCTTTGAGAAAATATTTGTGCACCTATAATATGTTGGTTTGAGGGCTGATGATATAAAGATATCTCATGTCCTAAGCAACTTTTGTTGTCTCCATTTTTCTTGTTCTTTTAAAATGTTGGCAACAAATCCAAAAGTCATGTATTTGAATGTTTAATGGTTTTGTCAAACAAATTAGCTAGGGAAGGTGTAAATTTGAGAAATTGATTTAACTGCTCTATTATTTTCTACAGCAGAAGGTGGATACATCATTACACCATAATTGGGTTTTATTATTATTATTATTATTATTATTATTATTATTATTATTATTATTTTTTATTGAGATTGATATTTATTGACCCTATTAGTTAGTATTTCAGATGTTTTTGTGCAATATCTCTTATCCCTCTATTATTTTTGGGACCCGATATTGTCGAGCAAATAATTGGGGTGATACAGAAGATCCGAGAAAGAATCAAAGTAGCCCAAGACAGACGAAAGTCGTATGCTGATAAATGAAGAAAAGACTTGCAGTTCACTCAAGGCGAGAAGTTGTTTTTTTGAAGATCTCGCCTACGAAAGGAGTTATCAGATTTGGCGTCAAGGGAAAGCTTAGGCCAAGATATATTGGCCTTTCGAGATTTTAGAACGAGTTGGTGATCTAGCTTACCAACTTGCTTTACCTCCGGCACTTGCTATGACACACAACGTCTTCCACGTGTCCATGTTGAGGAAGTATGTACATGATCCGAATCACGTCGTCGACCATGCAACTTTGGAGATCAACAAAGATTCGACTTATGAAGAATTTCCTGAACTCATTCTAGAAAGGAAGATTCACAAGTTTCGTAACAAGGACATGGTTCTAATCAAAATAAAATGGAGTCGCCATGGAGTAGATGAAGCCACGTGGGAACGAGAAGAAGAGTTACAAGCAAAATACTCCAAATTTTTTTCCCACGTAGTAAGTTTCTTAACTTTGAACCGATTTTTTCATTGTTGTGCTACTTTCTAAATTTCGAGGACGGAATTATTATTAGTGGTGGAGAATGTAATATCCACAATTTTTTAAAGCATGTATATATTTGTTTTTATTTTATTTTGTCATTATATTAAAATTCCTAATCAATTTAGATAGAGATTAATTTATAGTCCATAAGTTTTTTTCCCTAAATATCTCTTTTCGGTTACGTTTTCTGAATTTAACATGAGTATTAATTTTCAGACGTTTCTTTTCGAACCATTAACTTTCAATTATCACAAAATGATGTTTTGATTTAATCTTTCAAGTTTGAAATGTCCAAATTAATATGGTCGATGAGTGACTTTAAATGACTCTAATCCCATTTATTTTTCAGCCAAAAATTACTCATCTACCCTCTTTATATACATATCTTTTAATTATTTATTTAAATTTTTTTTTACAAAATTATTATAATTTATATTATTTTGAGATAAGGATTCAAAAGCTCTTTTAATATTTAAATCCTTATTTATTTAAGCCCAAACTAAAACTCAAACCCAAATTAAATTTAATTATAATTATATAATTTATTTTAAGCCCAAGCCCAACTTTTTATACATCTATTTATATGAGATCATACCCTAAAAATTTTCACATATCTCATTCCAATTTTACACGGTTCAGCAAGAAGTTTATACACGGTACTATTTTTTCCTTTCTTATATTTATTTTTCGATTCTCAAATCATATCCGATGATAATTTCTTTCTCTATTAATTTGGACACCGAACCCTCCTGCAATCTCTATATTGTAAGATGACTTGGGAAGAATTATTATTGATATATATTTATTGGATCACGTGTAGTAGTGAAGATGAATGTAATATTTTGGGTTCATGTTTGAGATAGTAGGATTTCCTATTATTGAATTAATGAAGAAATCATGATTAGGGTTGATACGTGAGCTGTTGATATATGATTTAGAAAGTTGATTTCTTTATTCCATTTATTGTGCATAATCTCCACACCTAATCTGATGGAAGATCTTGTATTTATAGTGTGGATTTGAATGTTACCGTTGGAGAGAATCTCATTCAAATCCATACTATTCTTTGTAAGTTCTGCAGCTTTTCCAGGCTGGTTGTCTTCCTCTCGTTGGTCCACGTCAGCTGGATTCCAACGGCTATATTCCTCAGCTTCAGTGCCTCGGAACATTCAGGATTATACTGAGCAGTCAGTACATTACTGAGTCTTCAGTAATTACTGTGCCTTCAGGATACTCTGAGTCTCATTGTCTTCAGATACATACTGAGCCTTCAGGTTTCTCTGAGCCTTCAGGTTTCTCAGTCTCATACTGAGTCTTCAGATTCTCAGTTTCATACTGAGTCTTCAGAATCTAACCTGTTCTATATCTGCCGACTATACACGGTGCAGATATTATCCTGAACACTCTAAAACTGAATCCTGACTCATCTATCAAGATTATCGTGAACATGACATACTCAGGGGTTTTGGGATCTAATCAAAATCCTTTTTATTAAATTCATTTCCCAACAACAATGTTGGCAAAGTTTAAGCTAATATGATTTACACGTTGATTACTTAGTTATTTATTTTTAGCATTAATTCTGAATAACGTGGCTCCACTGAGTGTGCTTGCATGCTCACCCCAATAATTTTTCCCTTTCAGGTTGAGGAGTTGGAGGGCGAGGAGTGGTGATGGGAGACGAATTCTAGTTGTTAACTATACCTAACTAAATGATCCAAGTTTATGCTTGATTGAATTTTTAGTATTTCTAATATTACCTATTTGTGAATTTCCTTTCAAACTTCTATATTAATGGTATTTTAAGTTGTTAGTTAAGGTATTTTTTTTCAAAATTAATAGTCGTTGTTCTTTAGCTTCAGAGTATTTTCAAATTACTAGCCGTTATTTCTTACCGTTATGCATTTGAAATTTAGTTTAATCGCGCACAAGTTAGTTACTTTAACTACTTTATGAAAAGTCCGTTTTATGAAAATTGGGGCGTGACAGTTATTTTGCAGTACTTTTATATATATTGTGTATATTAATTCAAGCTGCAATGTGTGGGTGCTCTATTGCTCCGATAAAACGGAGTTTAAATCACATGTCGGCTCATTAAACTTTAATCATAAATAAATTTAGTCTCATAAATTATTTTATCGTACATTTAGTCTCAATTTTTCTAACGATGTACAATTTACGTCAGAAGTTCGCAAAAAAAATGCAAAACATTGTAGTTTCGCCTCATGTGAGTCGGTTGAATTTGGGGCTTTCCGGCCTCGGTTGTGCAACTCCGTTGATTTTTGTTTTAAAATTTTAATGACATCTAATTTCAGATATTAAAAAAAGAAAAGTTATGTGTGGCAATCGAGTCACAATTGAGACTAAAAAGCTCCATATTCAATTGTTACACGCGTCTCACTTGAGGCAGAGCAACATTGTTTTGTATTTTTCTACAAATATGAAACATAAATTGTACATATATAAAAATAGGGACTAAATTAACGATAAAATAAATTATTAAACTAAATCTATTTAGAACTAAAATTATGAGAATATATGTGTGAAATGCCTGTTGCTTACTATGCATACCCTGGGCAACAATATTATAAACGAGTCTATCTTTCGAAGTTTGTATATTGTTGCAGTCGGGATGTCGTATTTAGGTGTGGGAATAAAATATCGAAATTTCGGTGTATCGTGTTTGTCGTATCGAAAATTTCAGTAGGGTATATCGAAATTTTCGATATGATAACAATATGAAAATTAGGATATATCGCGGCATACCGAAATATCGGTCTTTTAAAAAAATAATTTCATATCATGTTAATTGTCTTATTATTTAATTGAAGTTTTTAACTGAAGCTCATAATGCTGCAATTCCTATTAAGTTATATTGCAGCCTATCAATGTGGTATTGCCCAATAAATTAATTGCAATCCATCAATGCAAATTAAACTAAAACGAAACTCTAGCCGCTCCTCCAACGATTCAGAATCTCTCCATCCCTTATTTTTCGACACCAAACTTCTTCTTTTTTCTGTCTCTCCACGAAATGCTGATGGAGAATTGGGTGGTCGTGATTTGTCTCCATCTCCCTCTCCCTCTCTACCTCCGTAACAATTATGGGGCTCATGATATTGATACGGCCGAGGAAAGAGTGAAGGCGATAGACGTGGTTCAAATTATAGTGGGGCCAATGTCTGCAGTTCACCGCCTTCTATCTACAATTATATGGAAAAATTAATTCGGTATGATTCGGTATGATTCGGTATTACCGAAATTTGGGTACGGTAACTATGTGTGATTTTCGTAATGCCGCCTTTTTGGTGTAAACGAAAATTTTGGTACGATATTGATAATGCATTTTTTAAATACGGAAGATACGATAAGGCGGGTATGACTTGAAATTTCCAATACAATATACCGAACCACCCATAGTCGTGTTACATTGTAATATAAGTGTAATATCTACATCTATATTGTTAGATGACTGCCACATGTCATAATAGATATACAGAGATTAACTTAACAAAATTAATTTTAGTTTAAAGAAATTCCCTTTTCTCAGTTCTCTCTCAAATTTTACAAAATACGACGTTTGCAATTTTATCAAAATATCACTCTTCAAATCCCCAACTTCTCTCTCCTAAATTTGATTTTTTTCTGGAATGTTCTGATCGTTATACATGTTTTTTTGTTTGTTGTTAGAGAATTTTTTCAGAAAAAAGGAGAATATTTTGTAGTAAGTTTATTAAGAAGATCGTGAGAATAATTCCGAAAGTGCTTGTCGTGAGTAAATTATAAAATTATAAGTACTTTAATGTCATTAAAGTACTACGATGAAAAATATTCAATTCATCACAGTTATATAAAACCATTACAAAAATAAATTACGCAGACGTTTCTAATAATAATACTATATGATAATATGGTTTGTTAGCAAAATAGTCACCATATATCAAAATTTATTTACTCACATAATTGAATATACGTAGAAAGTTGAATATTGTGAATTGGCGAAAAAAATATAAGAAAGAATAATGGTGATTCAAAAAATTAATTATAGAAAAAGGGTAAAGTTTTTTGTAAACCAGATTTACGAATAAATATTGATTTGCATTTTGTGTGTATGTTTTAACAGATATTTTATTTAAATATATTAATTTAATATTATTAATTGTTTCATTAAAAATATTCTTATAAAGTGACCAAGTCTATGGTAAAACATACTAAAATCAACTCTAGAAAAAAATCTTTTCATCATATTTCTCTAGGAGATAAAAGAATTTAAGATTTTGAAAGCATATAGGAGTGAGAGAATAAGGGGATCTTAAACTATATAGTCAATTTGGACAAATTAATTTTTTCTTTTCATTATGATTCGTGACAACCATTTAATAGTATGAGATTGGTACATTGTATTAATATATTTTTTTTATGTTAAGTGAAGTATTATGCTACAATAACAAATCGGAGAGAAAGCTTACTTTTTTTTTAAAAAATTAAAGAAAAGAGCGACCCGACCGCTGGAAATGAAATGTAGAGACTCAATGCCTTCTTTGGCTTGGCCCTTATTCCGTGATAATAGATTCGCCGACGCGATATTTGGCGTTTCAGCCTAATATTCCTTCTGTCGCGTAAGTTCTCCAACGATTTGTCAAATATTTTGATTGATGACGCTCTGAAGAATTTTAACAAAATACACGTGGTGGATTTCAAAATTGGTACGAGTATGCAATGGGAGGCATTTATTGAACGCATTTCTGCAAAACCTAGTGGACCCCGCGTTGAAGATTTCGACTATAGATGGTATTGGTGTATTCAACGAAGTCGAAGAAAAACTGACAGAATTTGCGGTGTTTGTTGTATTCAATTTGAGTTTGAAGACGATATATCCCCTTAGGTAGTATGTATCATCTCCTCGCTCAACAAATCCTACAAGGTGGTGATGAATTTGCCTTTCACGATTAAACATTCGTGAAATTCTTGGATTGGATTCGTGAAGAGCCTAAACCTGAAACTTGTTTATGATTTATTTGACATATTGAGGGGCTAAATCACATTGTTTTTGTTTACATGGTTTTATAATTATAAGAAATACAAAACTAATTTGTTTTTAGTGGAAGTTTGTTAATCTTTACTTTTTTATACTCATTTACGACAAAGAGTACTATAATTTGTGCATTATTTGCTTCGAACACATTATTCAGTTTGTAGATATATTTTAATGTAGTGTTTGTTAATTGTTCAGTTTATACGCAAATTTATTTAGTTTTTACGTATACCTTCTCCCAATTGTTCATATTTATTCAAATGTGTATATACACCACCCTTCTGTTTGTGTAATTTTTTTGTGTACTCTTTGCATATTTTCACTACATTTGGTGAATTTTAATATTCTATGTAATTTAATTTTATATTTGTTTATTTGTGAAAAACATTATACTCTTTCAAAATGTGTATTTGCGTCTACGTATTATTTGGTCATGTGTATCCTTATAATTATATTGAAAATTTAATATCTATTCAATTTGATTTTTTAATTATTCGGATACGAAATGGACAAAGTCTCATGTGCAATTGGTGCACGGATTTAAGATATGTGCACTCACCCCAACCCTACTCATGTATCCACAAAATATGTCTAATATATTCAATTGGTCAAATATATTTTTAAATGAGTCATTCTGTTGTATGAGTGCACGGTGCACTTGTGTGCACAAGAAACCCACTCATACACAGTTACACACATAGAGTAGTGAGAACTGATCAGGAAATATTTAAGAGTGGGTCTCATGTGCACCTGGGTGCACCGTGCACTCATAGTGCATTTTAGAAGCTTGCAACTATACAAAATAGAAACACAACTATTTCAAACAGAAGCATGCAACTATGTTCCCGTATTAACAGTTGCACTTTTCTGTGTAAATAAGTTGCACTTTTCAGCATAACAAGTTCCACGCTTCTAAAATGCACTATAGGTGCACGGCACACCCCAGTGCATACAAGACCTGACCAATATTTTATCATATTTTTTATCTAACAGATTCATGCAAACCAAAGTGGAATGGAGGAAGAGTGCCGACTATGAAATGATCATAACCCAATTCGTAGAACTAATCTTCTATGAACTAGGTCTATGTTATGAATTTGGATTACTTGATCCATTTATTTATTACTAACACATTTTTTAAAATCACTAAACTTAACTCATATTATATCCTGGATAGAGTCAAATGTCATGAATTAAAAATAAGGTTCATAGTATGAACCAAGTCTATACAAATTTTTGTCTTTTAACAAATAAAAATAAATTGAGGTTTTTAATTTACAATAATTAATAATATAAAAAAGTCTTCAATCACGCTTGACAATTGGGTTTTGCACTATTTAATTAAAATTGGAAATTTCAATTATTTGTGCTCATTCAATAATAAAATTGTAATGCTCAATATATTTTTGATAGTTTTAATTTTGTTTTGTTTAATATTTTCAATTTATGTATAAATACATTTTATATTAATATACATGTGTATAGTACAAAATTATAAACCCTCTCTCCTTTCCATAGTAATAATAATGTAAACTGTATAATTTTTCCCTCATCCACACTTTTGACAACTTCAAGAATTAAGAGTTAACATGGGATTTATCATCTCACAAATAATTAAGTTTGTATGGCTACATTGAATCATCAATCTCCCTACAATCATCATGAATCATGAGTAAAATATATAATTTGATTCAATTCAAAATATAATTGCAATACTCAATTTTCTAAAAGTTACATATTATTACTAGCATATGTCATTTATAATATGCAATTCATAATTATAATAATATAATAATACCTAAAATAAACTCTAGAAAATATTCATCATATTTCTTTAGGAGAGAAAAGAAGAAAATTTTGAAAATATATAGGAGTGAGAGGATAAAGGGATCTTAAACTATAGTCAATTTGGATAAGTAATTTTTATTTTATTTTTTCATTATGATCTGTGATAACTATCTAAGACTCCATTTACTTTGGGGGATTAGATTTGATAAAAATTACTTATCAAACTGTATCATTTATTTACTTTGATTGACCAATTTTTTTTTGAATCCCCGGGGCTTCGGGATAAGCTCAAATTTTAAGGACTTGGTTTGATAGTAAATCCTTCCTAAATAGGTGTGATAATTAATTTTTATTGGGGATATTGCAAATATTACCTAAATACCCATCTGGAAAAATAAATCACGCAAAACCCAAAACCAATGCCTGGCAACACTGGTGAGCATCGCGCAAGCGGCGACACCTCCTTACTGCCGCAACTATCTTCTTTTCCAAAACCACTCCTACTTAACAAAATTACTGTCTTCCTCCTCATTTCCTTTGAATCTTGTGTTTATTTTTACTAAATCTCGTAGATTCAAAATTAACCGTTAATTTTATAAGTCCGATAATCTTGCTGTTGATATAAATATATTTGTCACGGTTTATCTTGAGAGAAGATGAATACCAGTTGTTATTGGTGTGGCTCGAAGTCTGAAAGGTTACAACAACGTATTTTATTTTCCAATTCTTCATATGTTGGGGGAAGAGTAAGAGGGAAAAAATAGGGGGGTGGGATGGGGATGGGTTATGTTATCTCCATGGATATTCCATACATCATTACAAAAAACTTGTGGGTGATTTGAGCGATGATGGGACTGTAAGGATGCTTGATGATTTGTTCAAATGATTTTTTGAGTTTTGTGGGTAATATATTTTTTTTATGTTAGGTGAAGTAATTTACGCTACAATAACAATGTGAATGGTGTAGAAAAATCAATGGAGCGTACATTAATCCCCAAATTCAAAATTTACAAATCTAAAAAAAATCGAAATAAAATGAATCCACTAAATCCAAACAAATTCAAGATTAAATTGTAAATAAGAAAATCTTATGGCAAGGTGTCATATTTCAGTCTAATTTTTCTTCCTGTTGCACCCTCACTTATCACCGTATAGATCATGACGACCAATCGATCTCAGAATTGTACAAACGGTGGCAGTGAGGCATGACAAAGAATACAACGCAATCGGAGAGAAGGACACAAGCTTTTAGATCGGAGAAAAGGACACACGCTTTCAGATATTTAAGGACAATCTGAAGTTCAACAACAAGTACAACTCCGGAAACTAGACGTATAAGGTCGAGTTGAACCGATTCGCTGATCTGAGTAATACAGAGTATAAGTATGTATTTAGGCATGAGAATCGATGTTCATCGGCGATTTGTGAAGTCGAGGAATGGTGGGCTGCGATATGCTTTCTGGGGCGGCGAGGACCGATTTGCTGCTCGCTGAAACAGAGCAGAACAGTGAGTTTCCAACCCGAATCCGGTGAATTCAGATCCCGAATCCGATCCAGTGGTGGTTTGGACGACGGCGTTGTATTATCAGTTGGATCTAAGAAACGTGGGGGTGAACTAACACTGTTATGAACTCGATTATATAAATATCACCGTTACATACAAAAACTCTCACTGTTATGTATAAAAACTATAAAAACTATCACTGTTATGAACAAAAGCAATCACTGTTTAGAAAATATTTTATATTTTTAAACAGTGAAAGTTTTTGTGCATAACAGTGATAGTTTTTACACATAACACTAATAGAGTTCATGTGTGAACCTGATTCACATGAGTGTTACTCTATATATTTTCCTGACTCTTTGTTTTGAAACCAATACTCCATCTCTTCTATTGTCTTCTATTGCATGCAATTTGAAGATTTTTCGGCTATTTATGTGCTAAATTTATATTTCTACGTATTATCTAATTGAACGTTTCAACATTAGCTAGTTTCATGTTTATTTTTTTTTAGTTGTACATTTCAATATTAGCTAGTTGTATCTTTATGTGATATATAATTTTATGTATGCATATTAGCTAGTTGCATGCTGCTATGTTTTCTAGTTGTACGATTCAGTATTAAATAGTTGCATGCTTCTTTGTTTTTCAGTTGCACGGTTCAATATGAGCTTGTTACATGTTTTTGTGATACATAATTTCATTTTTCTATTTTAGTTAGTTGCATGTTTCTGTGTTATCTAGTTGAACGCTTCAATATTAACTAGTTGCATGTCTGTGTTTTTTAGTTGCACGATTTAGTATTAACTAGTTGCATATTTCTATATTATATAGTTGTATGTTTTTTTAAATAAAAACATAAAATTATCAAAATGTACTTATAGTAACATTTTAAAATAAATTAAAATTTATAATATAGTAATTTAATAAACATAAATTTATGAATTCAAACTTTTTCTGCTCTTTGTTTCTCTCTTAATGGTTCAACTCTGCTGTTGTTTGCCTTTAATTTTTTTGTTTCATTACGGAGCGAGATAAGGATCTTGAGAAATTAGAGGTGACAGTTATAAGCACCAAACATATCACACTGGCAGTGGCAAAACTAATTGATTGTTTATAGTGTTTAGTTTAATAATTACAACGTTACTTTTGTTATGTCTTGAATTATGTATTACATGTTCCATAATTTTCCCAGATTTGTAATGATAAAAAGTTATATTTGATTGATGCGAGGATAATCTAGATTAGCAGGTCGAAATCGGATATCTACACTGTCAAGTCCGCTTATTTGCAGCTGGTTGAGGACGTTCCAAGAGAGCAACGAGGACCCTGTATCGATTTGAAAGAATTTCATCTCATCTAAAAGTCCGAACTTGTAAAGATATGTGAAATTAATTTGTTTATTTAATTTCCCTAACACTCCCACTCGGGAGGAGGCTCATCGAGTGGACAATTTAATATGGGTGGAGTTGCTTTCAGCGGGAATCGAACCTAGGACCTAGGAGTGAGCCTGAAAGCTCTAATACCATGAAATAATTTCATCTCATCTAAAAGTCCGAGAGAGAGGTTTGAAATTGATTCGTTTATTTAATTTCCCATGATTATATGGTCCAAGAAGGAGCAGCATTTTTGGATCATTTTAATAAGCTGCATGGGAGGATGGTGAACTCGAACAATAAAGAAAGTTGAAATCTCATATTCGAAACTTTTTCCTCTTTTTAGGCACTGATTTTTTGCGCATGGTCACAAAATTTTGTTGGTTTTTCTTTGTGGATAGTTGGGATTTAATTAGCTTTTATTATAACATACTGTTGGAAACATCTGAGGTTGTACTTTAACCTCTGATTTTGCCTTAAATACTTGAGATAATTTCATTACAGATTATCATTACGGGCGTTTAAAGAAATTAGTGCAATTGTATGTTATTATAGGCTAATGTTTAAAATTGAAACTGTAAATAATAATGGAGTCCAAATCAAACATTTTGAGTCTCGATATTCGAATGTTGGAAAGGCACACTCAAATGTGTGACTCTGTAGATCATGAACAAACACTTGTCCTTTAATAGTGTGTTATAAAGGTATCCAGAAATATGATCTGTTTGAATTTTGAAACTGCCATGACACAATCAATCAATTGGTATAACTATATTGGACAAAGTGCAAAAAGAGGACTTAATTTTACCACTTATTCCACTTTAAGGACTGAATTTTTGTCTTTTGCAGAGCATGTACCAAACTATGAAATTATTACAAAAAAAAAGACTTTGGACAATTTTAAAAATAAAATAGGGAGTATTTCTGCCAATTCATATACCCCTTCACATAAGAAGCGAGGTAGGTACCGAACTTTCAAATTATTGGAAAAAAATGATCTATTACATAATATTTTCATTTTTTTTTGAAAGACATAATTGTTGGAATTTAGAGGCACGTAAACACGTAATACATGTGCAGCGGAATTAAACAGTTCACCAACAACGGACATATAATTGCATAACGAACATATAATTGCAAAATTGAATACGCATAAACATAAAGAGAAATCTTACAGTAAACCGTATGCATATTTCTCTACTATGGTATCCACGTAATCCCCGTTCACGGACTTGCACAGATTTGCCAGCGTTGAATCTGAGACGGAATTTGCTAGGAAAATTCATATTCTAGATTTTATGGAGAAATATGAATTAACGTCATTTCTGAATTCCCAAGAGCTTGTATATATAGGAAAGACCCAACTTAAATCTTAAGTTAACCTGATTGTGAAATAAAATTCCTAATCTTTATTTAAATAAATCTCTAAGATTTATTTCCCACATATAAAATCTCTACGGATTTAAATCCTTTATATGAAAATCTCTACGATTTATTTTCATATACATTAAATCCTACAATTATATTCCAAATATAATTATTGGGAATTCTTATTTAATTAAATTCAATTTAATTAAACATTAATAATAATTAATTCCAAATTAATCTATTATTAATTAATTCTCCATAAATTAAATATTAAATTTAATTTAACATTTAATCAACCAACTATAATCCGTAAAAGGGAACTACTTGTTGTGTGACCCATAGGCCCTCATATATCGAGCTATTAGTCAAACTAACGGTCTTAATTGAACCCTAGACAATAAATCAGACATTCTCAATATATGAGGTACGTTGCGAGAAACGTGCAACTACCTGTAACTGAAACATGGGCTATTACGATTTTCTCATTTCATTCACGAATACTCGATTAAGTCTTGAACGTGATAAAGTGTCTATTCAAATAACTTAATCATGTTATCTTCAATCACTAATTGATCATGTATGTCACACTTAGCCACAAAGTCTAAGTTGACGTGCATCGGCCGATGACTTTGATTCAATTAGGATGAGAAGATGAGTATTCTCTCTAAATCCATTTTGAGGAATGAATCATATTCTTGGCTCAACTACCACGCACATGTACTTCGTGATGAACCCAATCCAAGCCATATCTACCCATGGTTAGGGTGCAAGCGTCGGTCATGGTCAAAGTTCATCATCCCACACATGTCGTGCGTATTGACCTCAAGTCAAAGGAGTATCACATCGCTCCCACTAGCCGAGACACCCGTAGACACATATAGTGGAAATACATCAAACGGTTTCTCGGATGGGTATACCAATACTCTCTAAGGTATTTGTGCATCCATCATGAGATACCTAGTATCTCGTAGTAAGTGAGATCTTACTACACTCTCTAAGAGTATGATGCAGATCGCACACCAATCTCCATTGCATCATTAATATCCCATTCTTGATGATCCTTGATCGGGGCTATTTGAGAATCATGCTTAAGTCATCTGAGTTCTCACAACCTCAATGACAATAATGACTCATGGGAACACTTGCATGAATAAATGCAAACAATCAAACATAATATTCAAACAAGTGTATTGCCATATATTAATATTAAGTGAACTATAATATTAAATCAAACTGAATATCATCGAATATTATGTCCTTACAATAGATTGTCTTTAGGACACTAACACTAACAATAATATTATCATATCAACATTGTTAATCCAACACAACAATAACAAACATAAAAAACAAGAAAACCACACCATAGTGACATTTCTCATCAAAACGGATTATCTGTACTTATAAAGTTATAACAAGAAACATATTATATGTACTTATAGTCTAATAATAGACAATTAATGGCTAATTACCTCCATGCATCCTATCTAAAGATAGCCTAGAATCTATCTCTATTCCATCATAATCTTCATCCACCTTCATGTTAATTAGGTGGCTAGCAGCAATATTAATTTCTTAAAATATTAGTTGCAACCTTAGGCAGCAACTGATTCATATCTTTAGTTATTCAAATATTAGAGGCTTTATTTTCTGAACTTACAGCAATAATAGTTCATCAGCAGCATATTAATCTCATGTATACACTTATTTATAGTTTCTTTTTTTTCTCAATTTATGTCAACAGTACCTCTTGTATATATGATGTTAGTATTAGTGTCCTAGAGACAATCTATTGTAATGACATAATACTCGATGATATTCAGTTTGATTTAATATTATAGTTCATTTAATATTAATGTATGGCAATACACTTGTTTGAATATCATGTTTGATTGTTTGCATTTATTCATGCAAGTGTTCCCATGAGTCATTGCTGTTATTGAGGTTGTGAGAACTCAGATGACTTACATGATTCTCAAATAGCCCCGATCAAGGATCATCAAGAATGGAATATTGATGATACAATGGAGATTGGTGTGCGATCTGCATCATACTCTTAGAGAGTGTAGTAAGATCTCGCTTACTACGAGATACTAGGTATCTCATGATGGATGCACAAATACCTTAGAGGGTATTGGTATACCCATCCGAGAAACCGTTTGATGTATTTCCACTATATGTGTCTACGGGTGTCTCGGCTAGTGGGAGCGATGTGATACTCCTTTGACTTGAGGTCAATACGCACGACATGTGTGGGATGATGAACTTTGACCATGACCGACGCTTGCACCCTAACCATGGGTAGATATGGCTTGGATTGGGTTCATCACGAAGTACATGTGCGTGGTAGTTGAGCCAAGAATATGATTCATTCCTCAAAATGGATTTAGAGAGAATACTCATCTTCTCATCCTAATTGAATCAAAGTCATCGGCCGATGCACGTCAACTTAGACTTTGTGGCTAAGTGTGACATACATGATCAATTAGTGATTGAAGATAACATGATTAAGTTATTTGAATAGACACTTTATCACGTTCAAGACTTAATCGAGTATTCGTGAATGAAATGAGAAAATCGTAATAGCCCATGTTTCGCTTCTGGTGTAGTTGCACGTTTCTACTTAACGCACCTCATATATTGAGAATTTCTGATTTATTGTTTAGGGTTCAATTAACACCGTTAGTTTGACTAATCACTCGATATATGAGGGCCTATGGGTCACACAACAAGTAGTCCCCTTTTACGGATTATAGTTGGTTGATTAAAGTTAAATTGTATTTAATATTTAATTTATGGAGAATTAATTAATAATAGATTAATTTGGAATTAATTATTATTAATGTTTAATTAAATTGGATTTAATTAAATAGGATTCCCAATAATAATATATGGAATATTATTATAGAATTTAATAAATATGGAATCAAATCCGTAGAGATTTGATATACATGGGAATTAAATCCGTAGAAATTTTATATATGGGAAATAAATCTAAGAGATTTATTTTATAAGATTAGGGATTTTATTTCCTAATCAGGTTAGCTTAAGATTTAAGCTGGGTCTTCCCTATATATATGAGCTCTTGGGAATTCACAAAGAACGTTAGTTCATATTTCTCCATAAAATCTAGAATAAGAATTTTCCTAGCAAACTTTATCTCAGATTCAACGCTGGCAAATCTGTGCAAGTCCGAACGGGGATTACGTGGATATCATAGTAGAGAAATATGCGTACGATTTACTGTAATTTACTGTAAGATTTCTCTTTATGTTTACACGTATTTAATTATGCAATTATATATTTGTTGTTGGTGAACTGTTTAATTCCATTGCGTATGTATTACGTGTTTACGTGCCTCTAAATTCCAACATATGAAACTTAAACAACCTAATTTATTAAAAAGGGGTCTAAGCATAATATATTTGAAACAACAATACACAAAACAATAAACAAAAATACAACAATAGACACTCATTTATGATTTGGTGCTTGAAAATAATAAACAATATCACCACTACTAAGCTAGATATCAATAAAAAAAAATATACTATTCTCCACTAATTTATAATTAATCACATATTTTAATCAACTTGAAACAAGAATATTCACTCACCATCACTACTACACATTTGAGCTTGCACAGCTTCACTTGGACAACCCTTTTTTCAAACAGCTCTCCAAGCTATAGCTTGGAGAGCGGTTCTAATAATAATAATAAAAAAGAATAGACAGCGGTTTTCAACCGCTGTCCAGGTTTAACACTTAGACAGCGGTTGACAACCGCTATGCAAGGTGTTAGACAGCGGTTTCGAACCGCTGTCCAAGGTAATAGTTTGGACAGCGGTTCCAAACCGCTGTTCAAGTGTTCTGAAAATTTTAATTTAAGCCAAATCGCGAACCAGAGTACTTCAATTTTTCCCCAAATTAAATCAAGCTAGCGTCTCCTTCCTCTACCCTAATCGAACTCCGTCGCTCGTCCTCCCATTCCGCCGCCGCCGCCGTCGTCTTCCCATTACCTCCTTCCCATTCCCCAAATCGAGAACCATGCCCTAGCCTCCTCCTCCCTCTTCCCCCCCCAAACCGAACTAGAAGCCCTAGCCGCTTCCTTCCCGTCGTCGTCTTTCTCCTTCTCCCCACAAGTCATCGGTAAGAGCCTAATTTATTTCAAACCAAACCACTAGCATAGTATTAACGTAGAAGACGTTGATAGCATAACTTGGTGTTTGATAGTATTAACGTAGAAGTTGAGGTTGAGGTTGGTGTTTGATACAAACTACTAGCATAGTATATATTAACGTATAGCATAACTTGGTGTTTGATAGCATAACTTTCCGATTCATTTGAGAATTGAGGTTGGACTAAATTGGTGATAAATTAACGTAGAAGTTTGATTAATTGGCAGTGTACTTGTAATTAATTCGAAATAATATGCATGATAAATGAACAATTAATTGTAAATGAACAATTGATGCACTCAAGGTGTTTGATAATATGCTTGTGTGAGGATTTAAGCATAAATTAGGATTAATACATTAGGATATATTTTTGTTATATTAATTTGATGATTTGGTGAATGGATAGTAGTGTGTTGCTTTAGATGATTAATGATGGTACATTAGGTTATATACATTGTTTTGAGATGCAACAAATCCTTAGATACATATCTGAATATACAAACCTTTAGTACTACCACATTCTATATGCAAGTTTTATACATTAGGATTGTAATACTTTTAGGTTTAATACTTTTAGGTTTAATACATTAGGATACATGCATTATCTTGAGAAACACTTCATATTGTCTTTTCTATAAGCATCTCTAGTTCTATATGGATCGAAAGTGGGTTCGAAAGCGGATCGATTATCGATTTAGTATAGTAATGGGGTGAAAGAATTTTGTAATCATGCAATTAGACCTGCACCGACCCTCGGTACATTCCATGTCCATGTTGGAAATGTATGAATGGAAAAACCGTTAGTGGTCGAGAAAGTCTGTTTGACCACTTGATGATTCACGGTATTGATAAAACATATACCGTTTGGACATATCATGGTGAGAGAGGAGATGGATGTAGCTCAAGCAACCTAGAAACCCGACTTTAGGTTTGAAGATACAAATGGATGCGGATATTTTCGATGATGTACCGATTGTTGATACATCAAGTGGGGATGACGATGATCTGCGAGATCACCCTTATATGTCGAGAAAGTTAGGGATTCTGCCGGATTACCACTTGTGGCCCGTGTAAGAAGAAGCAACAAAACCGCTCACCGTGTTGATATTGTTCAACCTAAAAGCAACTCACCGGTTGTCCGATGAGTGCTTCACAAGTATCTTTGAAAAGCGATTAGTGGTCTATTGCTCGATGGAAATGTCTTGCCTAAGAGAGCATATGATGCTAAACAAATGCTCAAGTCCATCGGGTTAACACATCGAAAAATTCATTCTTGTCCGGGGTGATTGTATCTTATTTGAAAGGAGTATCGCAGACCTCGAGGAATGTCCCAAGTGTGGACTAAAAGCGATATAAGAAAAATAAATCTCCTTGAAAGGTGATGTGGTACTTTCCAATAATACCAAGATTCAGGAGAATGTATAGCGGCATTTGTGGATGCTAGAAATTTAAGATGGCATCATGATGATAGGATCAAAGATGGAATGTTAAGACACCTATTTGATTCACCCCAAAGTGGAAGACATTCGATGTCGCATCCAGAATTTGGCACCGAGCCCACGACACTTGCGTCTTGCACTCTCAATCGACGGAATGAATCCGCTTCGGTATCCAAAGTACCAACCGCATAGATATGGCCGGTGATTACATTGGTTTATAATCTTTCACACGAGTTGTGCATGAAGCGCACTTACATGATGTTGTCTATGTTGATATCGGGACCCAAACAACCCGGGTAACGACATAGATGTATATCCGCTCCTTTGATAGAGGACTTGAAGCTCATGTGGGATGAGGGTGTCGATGTGTATGATGCTTGTAGAAAAGGAGAATTTCAAGTTGAAGGCCATCTTTGTTTGGAACTATCAATGACTTTCCGCTTTTACGAATCTATCTGGATATAGTGTGAAAGGGCCGATGCATGTCCTTGTTGTACCAAGAAGACACATCACATTAAGCTTGAGACATTGTAGGAAGACCGTTTATATGGGACATAGGAGGTGGTTGGACCCAACCCATAAGTACAGAACAATGGCCGATGCATTCGATGGCACAATTGAGATAGGTGAAGCACCACGTATATTGTCAGGTTCGGATGTATTGAATGAGATGAAGAATATATCGACACCGCAAGACGGAAAGATTTTCTCAAAGAGTGTCCCCAATAGCGGTTGGAAGAAGGAATCAATTTTCTTTCAATTGCCCTATATTGGAAAGAGTTGTATGTTAGACACTTCATTGATCTAATGCACGTTGAGAAGAACGTTTGTGCCAGCTTGCTCAACACTCTCCTAGCTGATAAGAAGTCCAAGGATGGTTACAATGCAAGAATGGATATGATTGATATAGGAATAAGAGCAGAATTAAAACATATGCCTAGAGAAAGGGGTCAACCGTTCTTACCTCCTGCTGCACACACCTTGTCCAAGAATGAGAGAAAATAGTTACTTCAGCTGCTAAAGGATGTGAAAGTACCAGAGGGTTATTCCTCCAACATACAAGAGACTTGTATCGATGATGGCGTGAGACTGATGAATCTGAAATCGCATGACTATCATGTCATCATGGAGACTTTCTTGCCCATTGCAATACGTTCTATCTTGCCTGAAAATGTGCGCATAACCATAACAAAGTTATGTTGGTTCTTCAAGGCAATGAGTAGCAAGGTCATAGATCCTAGAAAATTGCTTGGTTTTCGAGGCGATTGTGGGGACTCTCTGTGAGCTTGAGATGTATTTCCTCCATCATTTTTTTGATATAATGGTTCACCTAACAGTTCATTTGGTACACGAGACAAGGATGTGTGGTCCTGCTCGTATGCGATGGATGTATGGTGTAGAGAGATATATGAAAGTGCTCAAAGGATATGTGATGAATATGTCCAGGCCGGAGGGATGCATTGCAGAACGCTATTTAGTAGAAGAAACAGTCGAGTACTGGTCAGAATTTATTCCGAATGTCGATGCAATTGGACTTCCAGCCCGGTACACCAATAGGATGGATGGTGAAGGCATTATGGTGGTCAACCCAGAAGTGTTAGCATGGAGGAACTAACACGGATGCACTTGTGCGTTTCACAACACGGTCGACGTGCTTCCTTTTATTGACTGCACATGCGATCACTTGTTTGAGAAATCCCACCGAGAGATAGATCATGGATTGAAGTTGAGCACAATCGCACGTTTGTTGACTGGTTCAATGGTTATGTAGCAAATATGTTGTCACGGGAAGCAAAATCAGTGAATGAAATAGTTAAGTGGTTATCCAGAATGCCTGATAGACATGTGTATTCATACAAGTGTTATCTTAGCAACGGATACACATTTTATACCAGAGATCATGATGCCACAAGTACTATGCAGAATAGTGGAGTGTCCATTATCGCAAATCGCGAAAGGATCAATCAAATACTACTTACTTTGGACAGATTGTCAACATTTGGGAACTTGACTATGTTGTTCATCGTCAACCAATCTTCGAGTGTAGTTGGGTGAGGATCCCTAACGGGGTCCAAGTTGAAAGTTCTGGGTTCGTACGCGTTGATTTGAAGAATGTGGAATACCGAGATGACCCTTACATAATGGCCAGTCAAGCTCAACAAGTTTTCTATGTCCCCGACCCAGTTAATAAGAAATGGTCCATTGTGGTTCTGTCAAACAAATTTAACAATAGTTTCCAGATTAGCGACCATGTCGATGAAGATGTTGACATAATTGATGATCCTTTTCAAAACTTCACTCATTCTGTACCATCTTTCGATGATCTTGCAAATCCACGCCATACCAGAGAATAATTAGAGATGATGATGAATATGGCAATCCGGATCTTGTTAACATTTATGGTCATGAACGAGAAAGGCCAACCAAAAAACGAAAAAGAAAAACAAATGCTAAAAAGAAATGTAAGACTTTATTGAATGTTGTTTCTTCTGCTATATTAAATGTTGTTTCTTTTGATTTATTAAATAAAGTGAATTGTTAATCAACGGTTTAGAGGCAACGAGATAACGAGATATTGAAGACATAATCCGCTTCTTTCTAACTAACATTCCTCTCAATGTAAGTCAATTTATCGATTTATTTAAATTATTATTAATTGAATAAAAATTCATACTATATTGATTGATTCGTTGTTTGCAGTTTGTTATGAACGTGAGCTCAATTCTTACTCTAACAAAAGACTGGAGAAATGGAAAAACGATTGATTGGGCACGGGTACCTTTTTACAATCAATTCTTATATTCATACGATATTAACTCAACGTTGTTTGAAATTTTGGTAGCATGTAATTTCTTTTATATATTTGTGATGATATATATTTCATGTTTTTTTGGTGTATTAGACGATATATGTTTATGATTGTATGTTTATTTATTTCATGATGTGTATGTTTATTAATCAATTTGATGTTTTGGTATATATATGTGGTATAACTTTTGGTTTATGGTTTTATTATAGGATTTTTGGTTTATGGTTTATGGTATTGGACGTATATATAAGTTTTGGTTTATAGTTTTATTATAGGAATTTTAAAATATAAATTAATAATTAAAAATATATATATATATTAGACAAATGGTTTTCAAATCATTTGTCTATGTAAAATAATAAACGAATTTAAAAAAATATATTGACTTAGACAGCGGATATCAACCGTTGTCCAAGATTAAACTTGCAAAGCGGTTATAAACCGTCTCCAAATCTTCTCTTGACAAATGGGTTTTTATCATTGTCCAAGCTTGGATAATGATGCTTGGAGAACGGTTTTAACCGCTCTCCAAGGTCATTTTTCACAGCTGTCCAAGCCCAAATGTGTATTAGTGCATATTTTAGAATTTTATTGTTGGTGCCTCCTGCAATATCGAGACTTCGTATTCTCCAACTCATCTGAGTTCTGGAAAGGAGAAGAACACAAAGATGGAGAGTGAATAGAGCGAACTGAATTGTGTTTGCGTGATGACTAATGACCGATGAAATTCTCTAATTTTGTTTGTCGTTTGTATTTGCCATGAGGAATTTTATTTTTCCTTTTTTTTATTTAGAGTTGTAAAAGCTTCAAATACAAAATTACAAAGATACCCTCTATTTTATTTTTAAAATTGTCCAAAGTCATTTTTTTGAAACAATTTCATAGTTTGGTACCTGCCCTGCAAAACACAAAAGTTTAGTCCTTAAAGTGCAATAAGTGGTAAAGTTAATTTTTTTTTTTTTTCAATTTGAGTCCAACTATGTTTACCAAATAATTGAGACAGCGATTAAGGCGATTTATTTTTACTGCAACGTCAAATAATTTTGAGTATCATAACAAACTTAAACGGTGACGTTTCTTTCATCGACAACTTCAAATAACCTACATCAAACTAGCTAGTCTAAATTCAAAATATCATCAAGAATAACAAGGGGCAAAAAACATTGCAGAAACTCAAAAATCTTAGTCCTGACAAAAATAAACAAAGTTAGCTATATTTCAATCCTTCTCGATCATCATTCTTCTTTTTTCTCCACTGTTCTAATTGTCTAAAAAATTTAGGTCGAGAGTATTGATTAGGATATTTACTACTAGTATTTTATATTTTCATTTATAATTTTTAATGTCTAAAAACGGTTATATAGATATATTTCAAATGAAAATGATATTTTTGTCATTTTATAATTATTAACTTAATTTATTAGTAGAGCGATGCAGCGTGACTGTAGTATGCACATTACATGTTAGAAAATATTAGAGAATCCAACTATCAAAATAAAACAAGGAAAAGATAAAAGGAAAAATCACTTGAGGCGTGCTTGAAATGCACTGTCCTTAAGGATTTACACTTAGCAATCCCCAAAATTTAACAAGTCTTTTAGTATAAACTGAGAGCAGGAGCAAACAAAATATCTAACCCAGTAATTTTATAAAGACGTGAAAATATTGTGTCTCTCACATTCTTAATTCATGAAAAATATATCAGTATATATAGATGCAGTATATATAGATGCACAATGACTGATATTTCACTAGAAGAAAGACTAACTCAATCGCTAAAAATTAGCAACAACAAGAATAAGGTGATAACAAGATTTGACAAAGATAATAGGAGGAAATATGGATTAACCGATTTGACCGAGAAACTTGGTTGGAAAAAATAGACGTGAGTTTGTATTTTAAGATAAGCACGGTTATTTTCTTGAGAAGAAATAGGTGACAAAAAGTGGTGGATAAGTTTTGAATAATTAATAATATTTTTGAAATATTTTTACAACAATCTCCACCTATTTCAAAAATATTTATAAAGCATCAAAGAAAGAAAAAACGAAAGAAAATGAAAAACAATTGGGTATCTCAGGACTATGTAATGCATTGAATCTGGTGTCTTTTGGACTATGAACCAGACCTAGAAGAGATAAGGTATAAATTACTAAGAATTGGTGAAGTATATAGCTTCTATGAACCAATAACTTATTGTTGTAACTTAAATTGCTTACCCTTCACATTACATGTGTTTATTTTGTTGTTCAACGCGGTTGTGCGCGAATAGGCCATGCGCGTGCCTGGTTATTCATGAGCGCTCTAGAGACTTAGCCACTGTCTCATGGGAGCGGCCCCACTCCACACTCATATAATATACCACCCATAAGGGTTATGTCTCATTAAAAACTTTTAGTTTATCCTCTCCATTTGCAGTAAAGCACCACACTCATTTTAGAAATCATTTGCATTAAAGCACTACACACTTTAGGAAGGGATATAATTTAAGGTGCTAGCAGAACTAATAAGTGGCTTGTTATTATCCATATGAACCTTATTCATGGGATCTCCAATCACAACGGTTGGGTTCCGACCACTGTTAATTTTCAATTGGCTTGTCCCATTCCTCTTCATTTAAGAGTAGTCAAATCAATTTATCTTCTACCAGCTGGTTAACCACTTCATTTCGTATACGAATATGTCTATTTTACAATTGAAAGTTTTATTCTTAACAATGGTTATTGCTTCTTAGCAATCACAAAACATCGACAATAGTGTGTCGATTTCTCATCAAAATCGAATACATGCAAGCTAAGCAATTTCTTAGCTTCATGGCATCATTGCCATAAAATTTCAGAGCATAAAGTTCTGACATCATAATATGTTTAACAATTATAGTTTGTGCATCAAATTCTCAATAATTTGTGCAAAGCCAAATTGAGCCACAAGATCACCTTGATATACACAATTATCTACTTTAAGAGAAGTAAAGTCACTAGATAACAAACTTGATCACATCTCTCATGCCACTTATATAAATATCATAATCTAAATATCTTTTTAAAAATTCTTTAGACGTCCATTTGATGAATAAAAAGTTTGAAGTCAATAGACACTGCACTAAATCTCGAATGGACGAAGTTGTAGACACATGTAAAAATGTGTCAAAAATATTTTGAAAAATTCATTTATAACCAATAAGTTACAACCTGAGTAATAAATCATTTAAAAACATATTTCAATTAATTTGTTTAAAAACTCAATTTCATTTGAAATAATCTTTAAGAAATTTTGAATCATTTGAAATAATATAATCTGAAACTTTCCGGGAATCCTTCTCGACAAGGTAAGTATAAAAATCATTTGCAAAAATTCTTTCACTCACAAAAATTATAAACTCCATTATCAACAAGTATATGAGAAATTAGCTCACGTTTCAAAGGAATATAAGTGCAAAGAACTCATCATTCTTTGTCTCAACAAAGATATTATATCCAACACAAGTTTCAACACAACAAATATATATAACTCTAGCAAAATATCCTTGCACTTTCAAATATTTCAAATTATTGGATAACTTTTTTTCACAACACATAACTAGGCGTAATTGTTATGGTATTCTCTTTTTACCAATAGTATGCAGACAAAACAGATTGACATTTACTTGAACAGATGTTATTAATACCAAATTATAAACTTACACTTTGTATTTCTTATGCAATAATCTTTGCCTCCAAACACATATACTAGAGGTCCAACAAAGAAACATGCATGACACTCTTAATCACCAAACGCCGAACACACACGAATTACATTAACCGTGCAGCAACACAAATAACTATGAATTTTCATGCTATTAAATTTTAGTTTCAAGAATTTTCTCTTTCAATGATTAAAACAGTAGAAACCAAGTAAAAATAATTACCATAATTGAGGAATAAAAGACACTGTACCATGCATGAACATGGCTAAAAATAAGTTGGGCATGCATTTAAAAAATTGCAGGCATAATTAATATGCAAGTCAAAAACTTTAATCCTTCTAAGACATAAGTCTTCTGCATGCGATACGAGCAAAATATGAAAAAAGCCTGGTTTTAAAGCTCAATCTCTTTTACACTTGAATCATAATTAATTTGTTTGAGCATATGAAGGACGTCATTGAATAACAAGATTAAAAAATGAAACTGGAAACCGGGATTCTTTACACGCAGTGATCAAATAAAATCTAAAAGTATAACATAAGAAAATCTCAGAAAATTATCTTGTATCATTATCGTCACGCCAATCATAGTAATTTTTCAATATCAGATAATAATTAAAATAAATATTCACCCGGCCCAACAAGAAAACAAAAGAAAAATAGGCCCATTATGCCTTAAGTTGATTAGGGCATTTTGTTGGTTGCTGCTGGAAGGTAGCAGGCGCGAGAAACAGCAGCAAAAAATAGAGCAGAAAAAAGAGAGAAAAAAAGAGAGAAAAGGGAGAGAAAGAAAGAGAGAGTGGGAGAAGAAGGATTTGTCTTTTGGGTACTCGTTTCTTCACCATTTTGTCTCAAATTTTAAGGGGGAGTTCGTGGCGACGTGCTCTTCATTTTGATTGGAGTAGATTTTCACTATTCATCTCCAAAAGGTACAAAGGGGTAATTGGTATATTTATTCCTTTTGTACTATTTAGCTTGCTCTCTTCCATATCTCATATTGTATGCCAATAATAGTATTCTTGAGGATAGTTTGATGTTATTGGTGTTGATTCCTCTATTTGTAATAGAGAAGGAAATTGTGTAATTCCCATTTGATATAGTGGAGTATTTCCTAGACTGGATCCCGTGGTTTTTACCCTCTTGTGAAGAGGTTTTCCACGTAAAAATTATTGGTGTTATTGCGTATTTATTTCTGCAATTAATTTACGTATTTGGTCTGAAGTCTATTGGGCTTTTGTGGAAGTGATTGTTGTTTTTGTGCATTCCGCTGTGCCGAGCAATCAACTCTGATTATTGGCCCCTTCCACAATAGTGGTATCAGAGCCTAGGTTAAACTAGGCTCGGACCATGGAGGGCATTGGTAGTAGCTCTATGATTAAGTTGACTACAGAAAATTATTTTATATGGAAGCCCATGATGGAGGATTTACTTTGCTGCAAAGAATTGTATGATCCTATTGAAGGAAAATATGTTAAACCTGAAAGTATGGAAGACAGGGAATGGGAGAAGCTTAGTAGGAAGACGATTGGTACAATTAGGCAGTGGGTAGATATCAGTGTTTTTCACCATGTGGCTAAGGAGACAGATCCGTGTGATCTATGAAAAAAGTTGCAAGAATTTTATGAAAGGAAGAATGCACAGAACAAGATATTTGTTATCAAAAAGTTAGTGAACTTGAAGTACAAAGATGGGAGTTCTGTAGCAGAGCACTTGAATGTTTTTCAAGACTTGGTAAATCAACTTTCTACCATGAATATTGCATTTGATGATGAGGTGCAAGCGTTATTCTTGTTGAGCTCTCTACCTGATAGCTGGGAGACTATGGTGGTGACGCTCAGTAATACAGCTCCAAATATAAAGTTGACATTGAACATGATCAAAGAAAGTATGTTCAATGAAGAGACTAGAAGAAAGGAATCCGGGGCTAGTTCTTCGCAAGCACTTGTCACAGAGAATAGAGGTAGAAGCAAGAGTAGAGGACCCAAAGGTTGAGGTAAGTCGAAAGACGACAGGTCTAAGTTCAAGGAAAAATTCAAGTGTTACCCTTGTGGTGGATCTAACCACATGAAGAGAAATTGCAGAGTTTGGAAGAAAGAGCAAAAGGAAGAGAATCAGAAAAAGTTAGAGGATAAAAACACAACAGCCATTGTGACTCACTCCGATGATGATCAAACCGTAGTTTGTGTTAGTGATGAGTGTCTCCATGTGGAGAATCCCGATGTTGAGTGGATAGTTGATTCGGGTGCTTCTCATCATTGTGTTCCAAGAGAGTTGTTTACAAACTACAAAGCCTAAAAATTATGGTCACTTGTTCATGGGGAACAAAAGTGTTGCACCGGTGATTGGCATTGATGATATGGTTGTTGAGACTGACTTAGGATTCACACTGACACTGAAAGATATGAGACATATTCCCCAGTTGCGCCACAATTTGATTGTCGTTAATGTCCTTGATAGAGAGGGATACGAGCAAAAATTCACAAATGGTAATTGGAAGCTTGTGAAAGGTTCCTTGTTGGTTGGCAAATGAAAACTTTGTTATACATTGTACCGGACGAACCTCAAAATGGTTCGAGACCAGTTATTTGCAGCCGAGGATGATTCTTCACCAAATTTGTGGCACAACTGGCTGGGGCACATTAGTGAGAAAACATTGCACATCCTAGCCAAAGAATCTCTTATTCATACTGCTCAAAGTAAGTCATTCCACCCTTGTGATTATTGTTTATTAGGTAAACAAAATAGAATTTCGTTTCGTTCTCACTCTAAACGAAAAGATGATGTATTGGAGCTAATACATTCTGATGTTTGTGGTCCCCTTGAGGTGGAGTCATTAGGTGGAAACAAATATTTCCTCACTTTCATTGATGATGCTTCAAGAAAGACTTGGGTGTACTTCTTGAAGAATAAAAGTGAAGTATTTTAGAAATTTCAGTGGTTCCACACTATGGTTGAGATACAGACAGGAAAGTTGCTTAAATGTCTACGAACGGATAATGGTGGCGAGTACACTTCTAGAGAGTTCAAGGCATATTGTGCTCAGCATGGAATTAGACATTAAATAACTGTTCTGGGTACTCCTCAACACAATGGTGTGACAGAGAAGATGAACAGAACCATTATGGAGAAGGTGAGATGTATGTTAAGGATGGCCAAGCTACCCAAGTCATTCTAGGGTGAAGCTGTGTTGACTGCTTGTTACTTGATTAATCGATCTCCATCAGTTCCTCTGGACTCTGATATTCCAGAAAGAGTATGGAGTGGGAAAAATGCCTCTTATTCCCACTTGAAGGTGTTCGGGTGCAAAACCTTTATGTACATACCAAAGGAGCAAAGAAGAAAATTGGATAGTAAGTCCACACCTTGCATATTTGTTGGATATGGAGATGAAGAATACGGATATAGATTATGGGATCCAGAGAAAAAGTTGATTGTGAGGAGTAGAGATGTCATCTTTCATGAAAATGAGACAATTGAAGATTTGAACAAGGGGGAGACCTCCACTCCGATGCCTACTGGTGTTGTTGATCTAACATCACATGAGATTCCTACCACCAATGCTGAAAAGGGTGGAGATGAAGTTGGGATGGAAAATGATGATCCAACTGCATTTGACCCAGATCCAGTTGTCCAAGAACCCGGAGATGTTGAGCCGGAGATTCAACATGCACCACCAGAAAATGCAGAAGAACATGGTGGAAGAAAAATAGGCCCATTATGCCTTAAGCTGATTAAGGCATTTTGTTGGTTGCTGCTGGAAGGTAGCAGGTGCGAGAAACAGCAGTGAAAACCATAGCAGAAAAAAGAGAGAAAAAAGAAAGAGAAAAAGGAGAGAAAGAAAGAGAGAGGGAGAAGAAGGGTTTGCCTTTTGGGTGCTTGTTTCTTCATCATTTTGTCTAAAATTTCGAGGGGGAGTTCGTGGCGACGTGCTCTTCATTTTGATTGGAGTATATTTTCACTATTCATCTCCAAGAGGTACAAATGGGTAATTGGTATATTTATTCCTTTTGCACTATTTAGCTTGCTCTCTTCCATATCTCATATTGTATGCCAAGAATAGTATTCTTGAGGATAGTTTAATGTTATTGGTGTTGATTCCTCTATTTGTAATAGAGAAGGAAACTATATAATTTCCATTTGATATAGTGGAGTATTTCCTGGACTGGGTCCCGTGGTTTTTACCCTCTTGTGAAGGGGTTTTCCACGTAAAAATTCTTAGTGTTATTGCACATTTATTTCTGCAATTAATTTACGTATTTGGTCTGAAGTCTATTGAGCTTTTGTGGAAGTGATTGTTGCTTTTGTGCATTCCGCTGTGCCGAGCAATCAACTCTGATTATTGGCCCCTTCCACAACAATATCCTCAATATAATCATGATACAACACATGTCTAAGAATTTAGGGTTTGTAATCGTGTTGCGAGTCATTTTATTTGGAAAATATGATGTGGCTAATTTGGTGACAACTCACAAACAAAACATGCACGTGTAAAATAAACTGTAAATAAGATGAATTCGTTGACCCAGTTCGTCAAGAAATGACTACTCTTGGGGCATACCAAGCCAGGGATGTAGTATTCGAGTTTTACACGTACAATATTTGATACATCTCATGAAGATGAATCGTTATGGATGAAAATGATTTGGAGAGTTAGTATATGAGTGCTAGGGTTTTTGTGTGAACTCTCGAATTTTTCTATACCTCACCTCTCTGGGAAATTTCTTGTAACCTGTTTTGTGAACGTATTTTTGTGAACCTTTCTCTTGTTGTATTTTCTTCTATTTATAGCACTTTGACAAGCATGAGCTGGTTTGGACAAGCATGAGTTGTAGACTTCGGGCCATGCAAGAATTCATGTAATGCTGCCACCTTTCCAACTTCGTCTTCTAGATTGATCTTTGCTTTTTTTGTCTATATAGCACTCTTTTGGTCGTCCAAATCAATCTTTTGCTCGGCTGACCGCTTTGCTCGCCCCATAAATCCATATCCATTTTATATCGGAATATTGTTCTTGTCGAGCATGTTCTGAGTTCTTCAGGTTGTCTGAGCTCTCAGGTTATCTGAGCCTTGGGGATGTCTGTGCCCTCAGGATATGTCGATCACCGAAAGCATCTTGACCCTCGGTCGTCTCGAGCCTTCGGGATATCCGCCCCTCGGGATGTCGATCATCGAGCATACTGACCCCTCAGGATGTCTGAGTCTTCAGGATATCTGATCATCGAGCATACTGACCCCTCAGGATGTCTGAGTCTTCAGGATATCTGAGCATCGAGCATACTGACCCCTCAGGATGTCTGAGTCTTCAGGATATCTGAGTATCGAGCATACTGACCCTTCAGGATATCTGAGCATTCAGGTTGTCTGAGTCCCCAGACTTGTCTGAGTCCTCAGACTTGTCCGAGCCCTCAGGTTTGTCTGAGTCCTTAGATCACTTGACTCAGCTTATTTGATTCATTCTTCCCTGATCTGATCAGTTTGACTGACTTTGTCATGTTCTTTTCAGGATCATTTTGCTCGGTCAGTCTGGTTGAACAACCTTAGTTGGTAAATGGCAAGCTGGCGAACAAAACTTACTTCATAGGTGAGTATGTTCGCTTGGTTGACAAGTGGCGAGCTGGTCGAACAAACTTGTTTGGTCGGCGAGCGGTGAGCACACTTGTCCATCGAGCATGATTATTTTAATATATATTACACATGTCTCTCTTACGTGTTCGATTAATGCTGAATAATTATATCGAACACAACAATACCCCCCAGCCGGGTCGCTTTGTATTCAACATGGGGCCAGGCTGTTATAATTTGATTGGGCCATAGTTGACGTCGTTTCGTATTCCCTGCCAAATTTTCGAAATTGAAATCCGATATCTATAAATACCTCATTTCGCCGCCTTAATCCCTTTTCTTTCTTTTCTTCTTCTCTTTGCCTCTGTTTTCCATCTCTTTCGTGTCTAAAAAACTTCCGGTGAGGGCTTCATTATTCCGGCGAAGGATTTTACTCAGGTAACCATTTCATACTTTCTCTCATTGCAATTATGGCTTCTTGTTCAAATTCTTCTGCTTCAATTGAATCGGACCACCGTAGTTCCTCTTCCCCCTCTGTCTGTAGAATCCCCCGTAGCGATGCTAATGCGCCGGAGATGAATGTCTCGGGTTCAGGGTCTCGTTGGGAAGTTCGGCAGCCGTTTGCCGTTCTTTCCTTCGATTCCGATGAAGGCCTAAACGAATTAGATAGGGACCTAGCCCGTAGTGATTTTTTTTGGATGATTCGAGTGATGATTCTTTGCCTCAACCCCAAATTAGGTCTGGGGTCGTAGATAGTGTTGATGTTAATGTGAAGGGGGAAATCTTGATGGCTGTGAATGTCGATGAGTCGAACATAGGGATAGGCGGCGAGCAAAATACTGAACTTGATATCCCAGTTGGTGTCCCTCATAGCCCAACATATAATGAGTATAATGCTCGTTATAATTTTGATTGGCCCAAACAGCCTCATAGAATTAGAGTTGAGAATGAGTACCCAGCGAGCAAGATTGCGAGCATAATTGATGTAGATATGCTCGCTCAGCTGTATAGAAATTACGAAACCCCCAAAGATGTCTTTTTCTGGGCACCGGGTTCTAATGAGCGAGCAGACCAGCCCCCTGATGGTTGTGTTGCTGTGAATTTGGACATAATGGAAGCTGGCCTTCGATTCCCACTCCATCCGGCTATCACTCGTTTGCTCGTGGAATGGAACATCACCATCACGCAGCTGAAGCCGAATGGGTGGCACATGATTATGAGCTTCCTGACTTTGTTCGGCAAAATGAAGCACATATATTATCCCTCAGCAGCTGAACTTGCTCGACTAGTGCATTTGACCCGTCCGAAGGGCGAACACAGATGGCTGTTCATGCAATCCAATGCCAAGTGCAAAATCATTGAGGACGTGCCGAACAAAATCAGTGATTGGAAGGAGAAATTCTGGTTCGTTGGGGGCGATTGGAAGAGCCCGGCTTCTAGAAGCGAACCAGATGCTCGTTTGGACATCCCCATTGATTTTGGGGTTTATCGCAGTAAGTATTTTTGTGTCTTTTGTTCTTCAGTTTGAACTGATTTTAACTTACTCTTTATTTCAGGAATTCCAGCTGCGACGGATAAAGAGACCAACGACGGCTATTTTAGCAGCGTTTGGCAAATTGATCTCGAGTCTCGCTCGGAACGATCTGTGAAGACCCTGAATACCGCCGAACAGAGGAAGAAAGGAGGCTTGTACGTGCCCCCTCACCATCTTGTAGCTGTTAATCCCGCTGGTAAGGATTGCGTCTTACATTTGCATAAATTTTATACCTTTTGCTCGTTGTTTCCCTTTCTTACATAATGAATTGTTTTGCTTATAGCTTTCCCTGTTGTTACTGTTACCGTGAGTACGTCCGAACATACCGAGATGGCTCGAAGAAAAAGGCCTCAGGAGCTCGCTAGAATTCAAGCCGAGCGGGAGGCTCAGCGAGCAAATTGGGGAGAAGCGAGCAGGGTGAGCAGGGCGAGCCGAGCATCTGCGTCCGGCCCTGGGGAATTGATCCGACCAAAAAGGACTACTCGTTCGGCCGAGCAGGGGACGAGCGAGCAGGCTCCGTCGCTAAAAAGACCAAGGACGGAAGCCGGCGAATAGGGGCTAAGCGAACAAGCTCAGACGAGCGCGCCAAGTGAACAGGCTTAGACGAGCACTGATGCTGTTAGGGTAACCCAGACCCCCACTCCCTAAGCGATCAGAATGGCCGCCTCCGTGGTTGGTCTGGTCGCGCAGATAGTTGAAATGGAGGTTGACACATCTTCTCCACCTCCTGCTGGACCCCGATCTTGGAACCCTTAGAGTCCTGAGCTCCGGTCCCCTGAAGATAAATCATTTTTGGGATGGGATCCGGCTCGGGCGAATAGGTACATTTTGTTCGCTTTACTTCCTTTTGCATTAATTTTGTTCGCTTTGTCATGTTTATTTGCTAGGGTGTATGTGTAGGTTGAGCAGATTAGCGCCCCTGATGCCCAATTTGAAAAACTACTACTGCTCGCCAAGTGTTCGCAAGGTTCCGGGCATTCCCGAACATGTTCAAAAGGCGTGCCAGACCCCCGTTCGAGCATGGACTACTGAGCTGGAAGAGGCTACTACAGGTCCCACACCTTTGGAAAACATGCGACTTGGCCTGGTACTCCAGGGCCAATCTATGGTCGTCCTTGAGAAAGTTTACGCTGAGTCCGCCAATCTTCATGCCAACTACTTGGCTCTGATCAGGAGTTTTGAAGAGAAGGTGAGCGAGCTGAACAGAACTCAGGATGAACTGAGGTTGGCTCAAGGACAGATATCCTCGGCACAAGCAGATGCTCAAAAGGCTCAGGAGGATGCTCGCCGGGCACAAGAGAATGCTCGCCAGGCTCAGGAAGTTGCTCTTCAGGCAAGGGAGGAGCTAAATCATTCTCAGGAGGAGGTGGTCAGCATACGGAGAGCTCAGGGTGAGATGAATGTAGAGCTTCGTAGACTCCGAACTGACGTCGAGGCCATGGAAAGTGAGAAGAATGTGCTCGGCCAACAACTCATCATTGCTGAAGAGACCAACACTCGTTTGGGTATCGAAAATTCAAGGCTGCACAATAAAGAATATGTTGATTCTATGTCCAACTTCTCCTACATATGTGCCTTTGCTGATGCCATCCGGTCTGCTCGCCATACGCTCACTGGCGAACAAATTGCCCCACTCATATCAGTTTTCAGCAGTACCTGATCGACAACCCACCAGATCGCAACCTTCTGATGTCTGACTTGAACGATCTGTGTGACTTCTCCACTCTTCCTGAAGGGATCGAGGTTGATGATCCTATCCTGGATGAGGAAGACGGCTCGGATGTGAATATTGCTGGTCAAACTCTCAAACTCTCCGAATCGAAGTCCGGTCCGTCAAAAGTGTGTCGAACAAAGGGGACCTCCTGTGATCCAGCAAAGTGTACCTCCTAGAGAGCATACTGGACTTGACCATGCTGGAGGAGTCGTTGCTGAGGGGGCCGAGCATGATTTGTTCGACATTTCACTCCCGTCCACCCCCAACTATGAATTTATCCCTTAGTATAATTCTTGCTTTGCCGAACAGATGTTGTGTAATTTTTATCTTCTTCATTTTTTGCTCGAACAGTTTCATCTGTACTTGTGTAATTTTTGCTTTCTTCTATTTTGTTCGAACAACTTGAAACTGAATGGTTGAATTTGCATATCAAATAGTTTCCTCTAACCTGATCGTTGAGGATAAATGTTGTTGTTGATGAATGATTGATACTTGTGTTGCTTGATGTTTGCTTTGTTGCTTTCTTGTTTAGGCCTCTTTTCTTCTGAATGAATTCGAACATTGGGTTTGCCTATGCCCGCTCCTGACTTCTTTCATTTTTGATTGTCTTATTGACGTTGCAATCGGTTGATCGTCTTATTTAGGTGCGACCAGATGGGTTAACTTTATGAACCCCCCTTTCTTGGTTCGCGATCGTCTTATTTAAGCGCGATCACTTCGTACTAGGGCCGTCTTATTTAGTAGGTCATGACTCCGACTCATCACCCGCTTGTCTTCTGGTATCTGTAAGAGACGAAGTCATCTTTTGTGATTCGCGTACCCATTACTCATTTTTTTGTCATGGGAATCGTAGTACGAACTCGTTCGTCAGGTGAACATAGACTTGGGCTCGTTCGTCTTTGTTCGGGCCGTCCGGCTTAGGTGAGACCTCAAATAGGCTTCAACTAGAAAATCTTAGCGAACAAAAATACTTTTTTTGCAACACATTGTATTCTATTACAACCTTTACATTTGAAGAAGACTATCTATTACACAACTATAGACATCAGACTATGGTTTTGAATTCAAACCTTGTCTTGAGTAGACCTGGCCCGCCTCACCTTGTCCGGTGGAATTGATGTTGACAAGCATGTGGCACATCATCCCGTTTACCCTTCTTTTAAATAACATGCTCAAGCGAAGAAGAAGATAAGCATTTGTCCCTCCTGGACAAATTGTGATTATCTTGAGCAAACATGTGGACATGAGCATGTGGCGAGCACGCTTTTGCCGCTTATATCAAAAGTGAGCAAAATCTTCAGCTCGCACCATTCTGTCCCCTTCAGTAGATGCCTGAGCATCAGCATCCGCATGTTGTTCCGAGCGGATACCACGACATCCCTCCCCTTCGGAGGAGATTTTGGGGATGCATAGGGGACTAGTGATTTACTACTGCATAAGCAGTGAGTAACGTGGAGTGGCAACCATGACTCTGCCGAGCATCTTGAGTCCGCAACGAGCTTCAACCTGTGCTCGGAGTGCCATATGGGGTATAAAAAACTCATTAGGGCGATGCTCGATTCAGCAGAATGATAGCTGAATCGAGTGCTGGATTCTTTGTCTGGAGGCATACTGAACCAACTTTCTTCCAATAACTGTAGTATATATTTTTTTTTCTTTTTCATCTGTTTTTTCTCTGCTTTCTTCAGCTATCAATATGCCTCTATTTATAGTACTATCCCAAGCTGGTGCTGGCCCTCTTGCTTTTAATTCCTCCTTTTGACATCTGTCCGCTTTGAATTCTCCTTTGGACATCTGTTCGATTTTTTGCCAGCTCTTATTCAAGGATTGACACGTTCCTTTTTTGGTTGCCACCACTTCTTGACTCGTTTGGACACGTATCTTCTATCTTTAGTGTCTAGAAGATTTGTGTCGAACACAATGTGTTCTTCCTTCAGGATTATTCTGCTCGTCTTAGCTTAATGGCTGATTATGTTCGGCCATTTGTGCTCGTTTTCAAATATCACGGCGATTATGTTAAATCAACTGTGCTTCGCTTCAAATTGTGTGGGTCGATTTTGTTCGCCGCTTATGCTCGTCATTACTGATAATATTTTTTAAAATTTGACGCATTGCACGAGTAGGACAATGGGACTCCATTTAGGTCTTCCAAATCATATGCCCCATTTAAAAGACGTTCTGTAACTCTGAATGGACCTTCCCATGCTCGGCCGAACACACCACTTGATACCCCCATTGCTCGTCTTAAAACCAGCTCGCCCACATTGAACCTGTGTGTTCGGACCTTGGAGTTATAGAACTTTTCTGATCTCTTTTTTGTACATGGTGTTCTTGAAATCAGCCTCCGTCCTTCTTTCTTCTAACAGTTCGCACTCAGTTTGCGGCGCCGGTCATTGATGTGCTCTCCAAAAGTCATTGTTTGATGACTCGGAATCTTGATTTTTGCGGGTATAACAGCTTCCGCACCAAATGCCAGGGCAAACGGGGTTTCCGCAGTTGATGTTCTGAAAGTTGTTCGATAGGCCCATAATATTTCGGGCAACTCTTGAAATTTATCCTCCCCCGAATTATCAAGTCCGCCTTGAGGGTATGCTTGATAATTTTATTAATGGCTTCAACTTGTCCGCTTTGATCGGGATAATACGGAGTTGAATAATGTTTTTTATGCCCCAACGAGCACAATTCTGTCGGAATTCACTTCCATCGAACTGTTTGCCGTTATCCGTTACTAATGATTGGGGAAGCCCAAAATGACAAATGATATTCTTCCAAACAAAGTTCCACATTCTTTGTTCGGTGATTTTGACAATGGCTTCGGCTTCCGCCCATTTAGTATAGTAATCAATCAAGCAACCACAACATATTTTACTCCCGATGTGCCCCAGAGAGAAAATGGGCCGATCAAATCGATTCCCCATTTAGCAAATGGCCATGGGCTATAAACTGACACTAATTCCTCGGTGGGCTATGAATAAGTGGGGCATGTACCCTGCACTTGTGACACGCGCCGGAGCATACGCTGTGGCGAATTTTTTGAGGGTCGGCCATTAATAACCTTGTCTGATTATTTTATGTACCAGGACGAGCCCACCTGTATGGTTTCCGCATACTCCATCATGGATTTGCTCCAGAATTACGTGACCCTCTTCAGGAGTAATGTACTTCAATAGTGGAAGTGAAAAACTTCTTTTGTACAAATGCTCGTCTAAGATTGTATAACGAGCAGATTGTAATCAGAGGGGAGTAGCTTGTACCTTATTCTTAGGGAGAAGTCCCTTTTGTAAGTAACTCAGGATTAGAGTCATCCAGGTTTCCTGTTCGCCTGTCACATGGGCGACCAAAACTCTAGGAACTGATGGCGAACAAGTTGTGACGACCACAATGTCCGTTGTGTTCGCCACTCCTTCGTTGTTGTCAGCGTGCAGCATCAAATGAATCGAATTACCCAATCGTGGTAATTGTTCTATGAAAACTTGTTCGACCGCTCGAGCAACTCCTTTGCTAGTTCTCGATATTGTGCCATCCGTTCGCCTCGGCCTCAGACTGTCGGCCATTTGATAAACGATTATCTAGAATCGTTGTAAATCATCGACCTCTGATTCCCATTGTCATAGCCATCCAGAGTCCAAATGATCAAAGCTTCAGACTCGCTTCATTATTTGTAGCCGGAAATCAAAACGAATGGTCATTTGTGAATGTTTGCCTAGTTGGGCGATGAGAACTACGCCGCTCCCGGCTCTTGAACTTGTTTATGAGCCATCAACATACATATGCCATGGTTGGTCGATAGCTTTTTCGGACATTTGTGGATATGTCAACTCGACCATAAAATCGATCATAGCTTGGCCCTTCATTATTGTTCGCGGGGCGAATGTAATGCCAAATTATCCTAACTCCACCGCCCACTTGAGTAATCCGCCGCAGCGGTTCCGGTCGGTGGAGGACTTGTCGAATGGGAACGTGGTCAATTCCTGATCGAAAGTGATCGAAAAAAAATATGGTCGCAGCTTTTGAACACTCATAACTAGAGCATATGCTAATTTTTCCAAGATGAGGGTACCGAGTTCGCTTTTTTGAGCACTTGGCTTACATAGTAAATGGGCAAGTGTGTTGTCCCTTTTGCTCGTACGATCATAACGCTAATGGCATGTTCAGATGCAGCAAGATACAGATAGAGTTGTTCGCCTGGGACAGGCTTAGATAGTGTCTGAGTATCTGCAAGGTACTGCTTCAATGATTCAATGCATTCTCGCAATGCTCGGGTCCACTAGAAATTTCCCCTTTCTTTAATGCATCAAAGAAAGGTTTGCATTTGTCCCCGCCTCGTGATATAAACCGCTTTACTGAAGCTAAACGTCCTGTTAACTTTTGGACCTCTTTCACACTTCGGGGCCTCGCATATCGAAAGCATGGCTTGAATCTTTGATGGGTTCGCTTCAATCCCCGCTGACCGACCATATGTCCGAGGAATTTTCCCGAGTGAACCCCAAAAGTCGCATTTCTTCTTGATTTAGCTTCATGTTGTACTCCCCCCGAGTATATCAAACGCTTGTCGAGGTGGGTGATGTGGTCTTCCTTGTGTTCATTCTTTACCATAATATCGCTAATATACACCTCAATCTGTTACGATGTGTTCGTTCGAACATTTTGTTCACCAAACCCTGATATGTTGCTCCGGCATTCTTTAATCCGAATGGCATGCGTTGCCAACAGTACATATTCTTTTCACTGCAGAATACCGTATTCTTTTGATCGTCCAGATGCATGGGTATCTGGTGATAACCAGCAAAAGCATCCATAAAGGTCATGAGCTCATGGCCTGTTGTATTATCGACCAAATAGTCGATATGCGGCATCGGGAAATTATCTTTCGGGCATGCCTTGTTTAAATCAGTGAAATCAATACATAGTCTCCAAGATCCATTAGACTTGCGGACGAGCACAGGGTTCGCAAGCCATCTTGGACATTTTACTTCTCGAATCAGCTTATTGTCGAGCAACTTTTTGATTTCACTATTCATGGCCGCATATTTCTCCGGATTAAACTTTCTGCGCTTCTGGATAACTGGAGTCTGTGTTGGATCAAGGTTAAGGGAGTGGCATGCATGTTTTAGATTAATGCCAACCATGTCCTCGTGCGACCAGGCGAACACATCCAAGTTTGCTTGAAGATAAGCAATCATTTCTGTTCGAATTGGTTCAGGTAATTCTGAACCAATGAACACTTCTAACTCAGGTCTGTTCGGGTCGATATTGATAGACTCCAGTTGTTCGACAGGTGTTGCTCGCTTTCTTTTTTGTTTCCATCAAGGATCTTGGATCGACCCCCGATGTTCATCATCAACCTCCATAGGTTCAAAACCTACACGAGGTTCTAGGTTCGGTAGCTCGTTTGGCGGATCAATATTCATTAGATCTGGGAGATCTGGGACATGAGTCATCATTCCGGACTCTGTGCTCGCGGGTTCTGTGTTCGCACAGGGAGGTGTGCTCGTCAAACTTGTGTTCGTCAAAGGACATTTTGGCAGCGTATTTGCCTGTTGGTTTGACTCACCGATCTCCCATGTTTGCTCCATCATGTTAACGATATTTTGTTTTTCTGGTGCACATGATAGCAAACAATCTGGAGCTTTCTTTTGATCTCCTTTTACGATACCCGTTCCATCTTGTGTTGGAAATTTAACACAGTACTAATAAGTAGAACAGGCCGCTTTAAATTCTTGGATGAACGGGCGACCTAAAAACCCGTTATAAGTGGATGGAGCATCGACGATTACAAAATCTAGCATTCTAGTTCGTCGGATCTCCGATTTAGAGTTGATTCTAACTCGACTCCTAACCTAATCATACCATAGGGTCGAGTTACAGATTCCCCAAAACCCATAATGGTATGATCACGTGGTTCAATATAGCTACTCAAGTCCCCAACTTCCTTTTCCATTTGGTGCAGAGTGTTGACGAACAAAATGTTCGCATATGCTCCGGTATCGACCAGGAGGCGGTGCACCTTCAACCCGAGGAGACGAGCACTGATGGTTAAGGAGTCATTATGGGGGGTGATTATACCGTCGAGATCGTCTTCTGAAAACATGATTTGGTGAGAGGGTGGCGTGCTAGCTGATGTGCTCGCCACCTTCACCTGATGGATGCTTTGCATGGCACGCATCTCAATCTTATTTCGTCTGTTCGATAATGTTGGTGCCTGATAACATCCACCCACTGGTCCATATTCAGGACGTATCATGTGGATCTCTTGACTTTCTCGACCTCTACCCACAGTAGGAGGCCCTCTTTTGGGTAATTCAGACCTCTTACGGGATTCTTCAGGATCACTGTCCGATGTTTGTTCGGCTTTACGCTTACCCCTTCGATCTTCTATTTTTTCTGTTCGGGAGCCTCTGCTCGCCGGCTTTTTTAGGAACTGGGTAAGACGAATATCTTCGTATAGCTTCCAAAGTTGACGAAGTAAATCGCGACAATCTTCTGTATTATGCCCGATGTACTCGTGATAATTACAATATTTGGAAGCATTAAGCCGATGCTTGTCCATTATGATTCTTCGAGGCCTATCTAACATGTCTCGATCTTTGATTTGGTTAAAAATTGTTTCTGCTGAAACGCCCAGAAGACTTCGTAAGGCGTTTGCTTCTGCTTTTTCTTCGAATGGTTTGAAAGAGCCTGGGGGTTTGTACCCCCCTTCATTGATCACTTTCTTCCCAAAAACTTTCTTAGTTGTTGTTTCCTGACCCAATCGTGACTAGGCGAGCAGATCCTGCATAGCTATGATCTTGGTTGCTCGCTCCCGGAATTCCTAATATGTGTTCGGCCAGTCTTGATGCATGGCTTTCCACATGTCAGTATTCAGGGTTAGGCCTTCGACCACCACGAGGATCTTGGCATCCTCTTCAACTGGGGCCCCATCATACAAACATTTATCAAATCTTTCGATGTATGCTCGATCAGACTCACCTCTTAGTTGGGAAAAATGCGCCAACCTTTGTTTTGGCGCTGGGTGAGCACACATGGATGAGAAATGGGACAAGAATTGTTGTCCCAATTGAGCGAAAGATGTGATGGACGTAGCGGGCAAAGTTGAGAACCATCTGTGTGCCCGATCACCCAAAGTAATGGGGAATGATCGGCATTGCGTCGCGTCTGTGGCACCCATGGCGATCATAAAGTCTGAGTATTTGCTGAGATGGACATGTGGGTCAGACTCAACATCGAACAAGGGGATTGGTGGTCGGATCTTCGCCACTTTCTCTTGTATTTCGGCCGCCATGATCGCCGGTGATAGTGCCGAGCAGGGTATTGTGCTCGCCCGAGGGTGTCCTTTGGTCGCGGCCAGGTCGACCTGTAAGCCTTCGATGGCTTTCTGCATTTCCACAAATTTTGTGGAACTAACAGACTTGGATCGGGGCTGTTTCCCATCATGAGGACCCAGTGGGTCATGCTCGTGATGGGGCAGTCCCCCTTTCCAAGTTCGTGCTTGACTACCCAATCGATGATGGATAGACAATTTTATTTCCGTCGATTTTTGTTTGGCATGCGGATGATCATTAGGATCTGAATGTGCGGGCATGTTTATCGGTTGTTCCTTTCCGGGATCCTGTCGCCTATTATTGCAGATTTGGTCTTTGGCGGAGAGCCTCAAACATCCAAACGCTGATGGTCTGGACCCTTGAGGCTGTTCGTCATCAGACATATCATCAGCTTTTTTATTAGCCCGCTTCCGTGAAACTTTTATCTTAACTTGCTCGCTATCAGGTGTATGCGAGCATCGTTCTTCATCATCTTGGGTTTTTAACTTGGCCAACTCTTTTTCGGCCCTCTCTTTCTGTGCTCGTAGCAAGAAAGTGATAGCCTTTGTTGTGGCCGTCGGATCATTGCCAATATCCTCAAGATTAATGGTCTCCACTATCTAATCTTTGTGAGGCTGGCGCTGAGCCTCTTTCCGGTCGTGAGGTCGACTTTGTCCCGACCTCTCTGTTTGTGTATTCCTAGATTGAGGCATTATATTTCTTTTTTCTGCCTCGGCTAACTACGGGTTTGTGTATGGGTTGGTTTTTTGGGAACCCTCCTTCTAGCGCCAGTTATTGCGAGTCGTTTTATTTGGGAAATATGATGTGGCTAATTTGGTGACAACTCACAAACAAAACATGCACGTGTAAAATAAACTGTAAATAAGATGATTTTGTTGACCCAGTTCGTCAAGAAAAGACTACTCTGGGGGCATACCAAGCCAGGGATGTAGTATTGCGAGTTTTACACGTACAATATTTGATACATCTCATGAAGATGAATCGTTATGGATGAAGATGATTTGGAGAGTTAGTATATGAGTGCTAGGGTTTTTATGTGCATGGATGAACTCTCGAATTTTTCTATACCTCACCTCTCTGGGAAATTTCTTGTAACCTGTTTTGTGAACGTATTTTTGTGAACCTTTCTCTTGTTGTCTTTTCTTCTATTTATAGCACTTTGACAAGCGTGAGCTGGTTTGGCAAGCATGAGCTGTAGACTTCGGGCCATGCAAGAATTCATGTAATGCTGCCACCTTTCCAACTTCGTCTTCTAGATTGATCTTTGCTTTTGCTTGTCTATATAACACTCTTTTGGTCGTCCAAATCAATCTTTTGCTCGGCTGACCGCTTTGCTCACCCCATAAATCCATATCCATTTTATATCGGAATATTGTTCTTGTCGAGCATGTTCTGAGTTCTTCAGGTTGTCTGAGCTCTCAGGTTATCTGAGCCTTGGGGATGTCTGTGCCCTCAGGATATCTGATCACCGAGCATACTGACCCCTCAGGTCGTCTGAGCCTTCAGGATATCTGAGCCCTCAGGATATCTGATCATCGAGCATACTGACCCCTCAGGATGTCTGAGTCTTCAGGATATCTGATCATCGAGCATACTGACCCCTCAGGATGTCTGAGTCTTCAGGATATCTGAGCATCGAGCATACTGATCCCTCAGGATGACTGAGTCTTCAGGATATCTGATCATCGAGCATACTGACCCTCGATGTCCGGAGTCTTCGTGATATCTCGAGCATCGAGCATCTTGACCCCTCGTGAAGTCCCGAGTCTTGGGGATATCTGAGTATCGAGCATACTGACCCTTCAGGATATCTGAGCATTCAGGTTGCCTGAGTCCTCAGACTTGTCTGAGGCCTCAGGTTTGTCTGAGTCCTCAGATCACTTGACTCAGCTTATTTGATTCCTTCTTCCCTAATCTGATCGGTTTGACTGACTTTGTCATGTTCTTTTCAAGATCATTTTGCTCGGTCAGTCTGGTTGAACAACCTTAGTTGGTAAATGGCAAGCTGGCGAACAAAACTTACTTCATAGGCGAGTATGTTCGCTTGGTTGACAAGTGGCGAGCTGGTCGAACAAACTTGTTTGGTCGGCGAGCTGTGAGCACACTTGTCCATCGAGCATGATTATTTTAATAAATATTTGTTGGTCCCGGTGCAAACGAGTCTTACACGTGTATGGGGGGGAATACACGTGTTCAGTGTTTTTAAAACTTTTCTTTTACTGAGGTCAGCTTGGGTCAGGTTGTCCTGAAGATTTGGTCCTGAGAAGCACAAATCACTCTGAGTCAAAGTCTACTGAGACAGTGATCCTGAGCTGCTTTTAGAAACCTCAGATAATCCCAACTGAGTCCTGAGTTTTCAGAGATCCTGAGTTGCTTGAATCGAGATAACTAACTTATCAACCCTCGTAAGAGTAAGTTCGGTTTGGTAACTATCTCTGTTCTAACTACTCGGATGTGTGAATGGTTGGCCCTTTAGTTTATACTCGTTTTAAGCTTTGCTTTGAAAACCTTCCTTTGAATGGAATAGTGATTAGGCTGTGATTCAATTATATGCAACTTCCAGTGGATTGATTCCAACTGAAATGTCAGTGAAAATATGCTTTCAGATTTAAGTCAATGCAAATATTTAAGCCGTATAAAGAAAAAGAAATAAACAAGATATTAATTTATAATGGTTCGGAGACTCAAGCTCCTCGTCCCACTCTCTCTCGATCTCTTGAGAGAAATTCACTAATCACTTCCCTCGAGCTTTACGACTACCTCGGGTAGTTTACTTACTCAACTTCGGCCCCGAGCTTTTTCGACTACTCCACGTAGTTTACTTACTCAACCCGACCTTGAGCTTTACGACTACCTCCATAGTTTACTTTACTCAAACACAAACAAGCTTTCGGACTACCTCCTGAGCTTACTAACTTCACCTCTAGAGCTTTCGACTACTCCGCCAGTAGTTTACTAACTCTTTACAACTCTTTTCACCAACAATCACACTCAAACTACCTTCTAAAGGGTTTGGGGTTTCTTGGTTGGTTTCCAACTAGGATGAGATATCCTTTACAATAAAGTACAATGCAAAGGCTAGGATATCTCGACTAAGCTTCGGATATATCTTATCAAGCTAGGCTTAGTGGAATGAGCTCTCTTCGATTTAAAAGCACTTGGGAAATTCTAAGTTTTTCGAGTGCTTTAACTTTGCGATAATAAGTTTGAGCTCTTGAGTTGCTTACAAAAATTCCCGTAACCTTACAATGTAGAGGGTCACAAGTATTTATAGGCATACACCAAGGTCACTCTTGAAAAACTATCCGTTGGAGGAGATAACTTCGTGAGTTTCCTCTTATGGTGTGTGAGGAACGGCTATATTTAGGGTTTGAAACTCCCTAACACGTTTTAGGCAATAACCTTTCATGTAGCCGGTCTTCACTTTTTGCAGTCTGGAACTTTTGTACTTCTGACATCTTTTTCAGCGACCTGTCACTGTCAGTGTCAGTATGGTACAGTGTTGTCTCCTCTTTTTGACTTTTGTCTCCAGTTAAAGGTAGACACCTTCAACGACTCTTTTGGTTACAAACTCTGAGTTGATATAACCTTAACAACACTCTGACTTAGTTCCTTTTGTGCGCATTTGAATGTCTTGGCGGATATCTCTTTTTTCTAAGGAATGATCGCGATCTTCCGATGTGCATCCTTGGATAGATATGTTCGATGCCTCGGAACATTCGGGGTTTATCTTGAGCATTGATGCATTCTTGAGTCTTCATAATTATTGTGCCTTGATATTCTTGATCTTGATTCTTACATGTACGTGTCTTTTTTTCTTGAGATCTTGAGGGATCTTACGTCTTAGAGTCTTACGAGTCTTGAGTCTTCCACCGAATATCTTGGTGATATCTTTGAATCTTCATCTTTGATCTTGATTCCTCGATTTCATCTTGAGTCTTGATATCTCGATTTCCTGATATCTTGATATCTCGATTTCACAATTGAGTCTTGATATCTCGATTTCCTGGTTGAGTCTTTAGTATCTCGATTTCATGGCGAGTCTTGATTCTCGATTTCTTACTGAGCCTTCAGAAACTTTAGTTTCATACTGAAACTTCAGTTTCTTCAGAAACATACTGAGTTCTTCAGAATCTTCAGATCCTAACCTGATCTATATCTGCTGACTATACATTTTGTAGATATCATCCTGAATACTATAAAACTGAATCCTGACTCATCTATCAAGATTATCCTGAACATGTCATACTCAGGGGTTTTGGGATCTAATCAAAATCATATATCTTTATTAAATTCATCTCCTGTAAGTCTTGATCTTGATTTTTGCTCTTGATCTTACGCTCTTGATTTGCATCTTCTTCAATTTCATCATCGGGCACCTCCAGGTTGAACATTCCGAAATACCTCTTCTTCAGTGCATTTCTTTCCTTGATGATATCCGGACTGTTCCCTGTCAGACCTAAATGTGCATCATATTGAGCAATTTCTTGAGTAATGGCTTTTTCATTCACCAGGCCATTATCAAGTCTTGGAGGAGGGTAGGTATATGGACCGGGGGCTACTATCTGCACCTTTCCTTCATCTGCAAGGTTTATCCAGCTTTGGAGATATTTAGGATAGAAGGTTAGGAGATATTCAATAAATGCTTCATTTGGATCTGAGCTTTCCCATTTCCATTCCCCGAAAGACTTCATAGTAGAACCAGAAGGTTCTCTTGACCTCTTCCCAACTGTCGTTGAATTAGATGGGCATCCATTTGTCAATGTGTGGCCATTTTTGTGCTTTTGATGTCCCTCTCTGTTTGCTCGCAAACTTTTTGTATCCACTCCTTCGCTTCTGCTCTTCATCTATATTCTTCCTGATCACAGGCACGCCTGAGACCGAAGCAGCAGCTTTCTTTGCTTGTTCTATCTGGAGTGTCTTCAGAGCATTCATTGTGTTGAAGACTTTTCTCTGAGGTTGACCTGCAGACTCTTCTAATTCTTCAACCAACTTTCTTTGCACTGGCTTAGAAGCCTTAGCACACTTGCTCTCAGGTTCAACAATGCCCAAGGCTTTCCTCTTCATAGGCAATTCAGCAGCAGTCTGGCTTGTTCCAACCTTATCTCTATCACTCAGTTTCTCTCTCGCAACTTCAAGCATGGTTTCCTTAGAAACCTGAGTGTAGAACGGCTTCTCCACCTTACTGAACTTCATCTTCTCAGTAGCTTCGACTTCCTTCAAGGCTTTAGATAGGCTATTCATTTCAAATTTCCTTTTATGTCTTTTTTCTCCAAAGTACGTGCCAATAATTTCATGAGGTCTTCATCTGGCCTTTCCCCCTTCTTGGCACCGTAATTTGGAAGAATTCTGGAGAGTGCTGTGTCCATATGGTATTGCTCTTTGCTTACACAAATAAGACCTCTCCCCGCTAACTGATCTTGTTCATCTTCTAGCCTCCTGAGGTGGTTCTTAGCCACGCGAAAAATTCTTCAGAAAGATGGGCAAACTTGCCGAGAGAGCATCTTTAAACATCTCTGTCATCTTGGTCATGAGCATTGAGCTCATTTCCTCAACAGCAGACTTGATCAGTACTTCGTTCTTCTCTACCAATTTCACCTCTAGGAACTCAAAGATTCTCCGGTGCTTCATTTAAGTTCAAGACTTTCGGCTCGTGACTGACTCCTCCGACTTCTCATTCGGCTTGTCTTCCATGGAGGTCATCTTTGAGGCCGAGTGTCTTGAAGTTGCACCGATTACAAGATGAACTTCGATTCTCCATCTTCCGAGCTTGGGCGGCCAATGTCTCTTCCATCCGAAAGTGATCTTGTTCAAGATTGGCTCAACCTTCTCAAGCTTCTCCATCAAGGGAATGAGGTCGATCTCAGAACATTTTGCACCTTCTGCGGCCGATTGATCATCTGAGGTTGAACCACAACCCGAGGGTCGGTCTCGACTTTTGAGCATCGACTTCATCCCGAGCTCCGATCTCTAATCGAGCCTCGATCGTACATCGAACAATTGAGTTAAAGATAGAAACTTCATAGAATTTGGCATAATTGTTAATAGTGTCAAATGGTACCGAAGAGTGCTAGCTTCGATGCGAGGTTGAATGATTTCAGGTTGATCGACAAGAAGTTTCTTCTCCATCTCGAGGCCGATCCTCGGCATCTCCCCTGTTGGTCCCCATCTTGAGATTTGTCTCTGCTAGGGGCACCAACTTCAGTTGCTCTCCTCTCAGCTATCTTCTTCTGAACTAGCTCATCAAAATCGGAAATTTTCATCCCGAGCTTTATCTTTAAATCCCGAGAACTTCGGTCGGGAAAGTTGTCTCCTCATTCCACCATCTTCCCCTCCGAATCTCGGAGAATGTTAAGCATCTCCGGAAGAGTCGATTGAGGATGAAAACCGTCGTCCTTAATCCAAGAAGATATCTTGCGAGATCGGGTATGAGCCGAGCTTCGAGGGTAGCGGTCAAGGATGAATTGTTCCCCTTGCTCCTCCACTCGGTTTCTTCTTCACCGCCCTTCTTCCATCTCGGGCTTTACGGTTCGATCGAAGCATCACCAAAGGATCAAGAAGTAGATCACTCGGAGCTCATCAAAATAAGTCCCTCCGAGTCTCAAAGCGTGACATCGAATGTTGTGCGGTCGGGTCCTCGGTTTGCATCCGAGTAGGTTACGGGGCATGGTATGCGTCTTTAGATTGACTCGAAGTTGACTCTTACGTCTAAGCCGACACATCTTTGGTAGGAATCTCTGAGGTCTGAGTTCCTTTAAAAATTTCCTGAGAAATTTTATCTGAACTGAGCGATGTCTCAAGCACCTCAGAGAAGACCTGCTCCTCAGTCTGGTCCTGTGCCTTAGAGATAACCTGAGTCAAGACTTGTAATGGTGATTTCTGAGCGGTTTGGCCCTCAGGTTGAATCTCTTCAGAATCACTGCCTTCTTCATCGGTGAGAACCACCATTCTTTTTGCTCTTGGGAGCGAGGGTTTCTAACTTCAACTTCTCACCCTGCTCCATCTTGGCCTCCAACAAAACCTTCCCCCTGGTTTGTTGGGTTTCTTTTTCAGCAGCAGCGCTTGGTGATTCTGCTTTCTTTTCTTTGGTTCAGGCCTTTTGTTCATTTGCTTTGGCTTCTGTGTAGCCGGTCTAAATCTTTGTTGACTCGGGTTCAGATAACCTTTACCCTTAGGCAAGTGGGGTTCGGGTTATGCATCTTGAAAATTTGGGTCTTTCAAGATATCGAGGACTTGGTCTCTTCATTGAGAATGTCTCTGAAAGTGTTTCTCTTCCGAAGATTCCTCCCGATGGTTTAGTCTTGAGATCCTTTCGGGTTTGCATTCTTAGCCTGAGGCTTTGAAGTACTTGCCTGAAATTTTCCAACTGAGTGCTCAGGTTTTCTAGCCTTCACCTGAGGTTTGGGCTTTCCTACATGATCATTCAGTTTTACTGAAGCCATGGGTCCTTTTCCCTTGTCTACAACCTTGGGCATTTCTTCAGTTTGAAGTGTAGGTGTCCTTTGGTTTTACAAAGATTGTCTTCTTTCTACTTGATGCAAAATTCAAATGACCTTGTGAGGTTCCCCCGAATGTATCCCAATCCAGTTTTATAGTGGCAGATCTCTGGTAACTCAATTTCATCTATTACTTTAGATGCACGATTTCAATAGAGTTAGCTTCTTCATCACACTATCCTCACGATTCTGTAGAGTTTCATGCTTCTCGAGAGGTCATTGAACTTAGTCGATCACCTGAATCTCTTGAAATGGATTTCTCTAAATTTTTCGCTTAGGGTCACTATCGAACTTCTCTTTTCTCGAGAGTTGTACTTTCGTAACATCCAGTTCATCAAGAGCTCCCATTAATTGAGAAGTGATCTCGGTTTTGCTAGAAGTCTTTCCATTTTAGATTTTCACCTTGATTCCTTATTCTCGCTCTTGAGTTTCATTTAGCGATTCTTGTAAAACAAAGATAGTCCTTCATCAGTTCTCAAAAAGAATCCATCGGTCAAATTGATTTCTTAGTTGAACTTGACAACTCTTGTGCTAGTGTAGGAGCAACAACGAAAAAAGAAGAGTTTACCTCCTCAATGGCCATCGACAAATGTCATCACTTTCCTTTCTGCGAGAATATTTCATCTGAAGAGCTAGATCCCTCCTCGTAATGTTCTTCTTCTCGCAACCATGGCCTTTTTGCTTGAGAACTTCTTGTCTCTTTTTAGCTTGCCTTTCTCTTCTCTCCTTAGCACTCGATCTGACAATCATCTTTGGAAGTGACCTTTCTTTTGGCAATTGTAGCATCTGTTGGCATCATCATCCTGATCACTTTCTTCCTTGGACTTGGAGTCCTTCTTTCTGGATGAAGATCCTTGAGTTTTCAGGTCCTTTCTCTTCTCAGTTGGTTTGTCCTCAGGTTTCTTCTGGTACTGTGATTCCTGTAATAGCTTTTGTATTTTCCATATCGACTATTAAGTCTTTCAAACCTCCTTGCCATCAATGCTAGCTTATCCTCAAGCTCATCCTGATTCTTAGCAAGGGAGTTCTCAGACTCTCTAGTTTTACAGGTTTTATCTTTGGCCTTAAAAACCACATTTTTACTAGATGATGAATCATCTTTGCTGTCAGCCTTTTTTGGATTTCTTATCAATTACAAACTCATAGGCCTTTAGCTCAAAGAAGACTTGTTGATAGGGCATTGAATTAATGTTTTTGGTGTTTTCAATCACCACTGTATGTATATCCCATTTCTTAGAAAGACCTCTAAGAATTTTCAATGCAACTTCTCTCTGTGGATATTTCTTTCCAAGTGCATTTAGATCATTCATAATACTAGTGAATCTGACTTCCAATTTGTCAATAGATTCACCTTCTTCCATTTCAAAACTATCAAACTTTCCAATTGCAACCGAAAGTTTGTTTTCCTTGATATGATCTCATGCCTTGGCACATTCAACTAAGTGTATCCCAAATTTCTTTTGTAGTATTGCAGTGAGAGATCATTCCCATCACACCATCATCAATTGTACTGTATAGTGTGTCTTTAGCAATGTAGTCTAGATTGACTAACTTTATCTCCTCAGGAGTCAGTTGGTCATCAGACTTAGGAAATTATGCTCTATGATCGTTTCTCTCATTTTCTGTTCCTCTGGGAATCACCACAGTAAATTGGAATGGCCCTTCAGAGACCACTCTCCACATTCGTTCATGTTTAGCATACAGGTGTGCCTGCATTCTCAATCTCCATAAATCATAGTTCTCCACCGAGAACATGGGAAGTTTCTTAGAAGACATTTTATCCGAGTCTTTTTAAGAATTCAAAGAAATAAGATCGATTCGGATAAACCACAAGTATTTTTAGTAAATAAAACTTTGGTCAACAAAGCGGTGGTCAAGTTGAACCACCGCTCGATACCAATTGTTGGTCCCGGTGCAAAAACGAGTCTTACACGTATGGGGGATACACGTGTTCGGTGTTTTTTAAAACTTTTCTTTTTATCGAGGTCACTTTGGGTCGTCGTTGTCCTCAAGATTTGGTCCCGAGAAGCACAAATCACTCTCCGAAATCAAAGTCTCATCGAGACAGTGATCTGAAGGCTTTTCGTAAACCTCGATAATCCCAACCGAGTCCCGAAGTTTTGAGATCCCGAGTTGCTTGGATCGATAACTAACTTCTCAACCCTCGGAAGAGTAAGTTCAGTTTGGTAACTATCTGTTCTAGCTACTCAGATGTGCGGAATGGTTGGCCCTTTAGTTTATACTCGTTTTAAGCTTTCTTTGAAAACCTTCCTTTGAATGGAATAGTGATTGGGTCGTGATTCAATTATATGCAACTTCCAAAGGATTGATTCCAAATGAAATGTCGATGAAAATATGCTTTCAGATTTAAGTCAATGCAAATGATTAAGCCGAGATAAAGAAAGAAATAAACAAGATATTAATTTATAATGGTTCGGAGACTCAAGCTCCTACGTCCCACTCTCTCTCGATCTCTTCAGAGAAATTCACTAATCACTTCCTCGAGCTTTACGACTACCTCGGTAGTTTTACTTACTCAACTTCGGCCCCGAGCTTTACGACTACTCCACGTGAGTTTACTTACTCAACCCGACCTTGAGCTTTACGACTACCTCCGTGGTTTACTTACTCAAACACAAACAAGCTTTGGACTACCTCTGTAGCTTACTAACTTCACCTCTAGAGCTTTACGACTACTCCGCGTTGTTTACTAACTTTTTTACAACTCTTTTCACCAACAATCACACTCAAACTACCTTCTAAAGGGTTTGGGGTTTCTTGGTTGGTTTCAACTAGGATGAGATATCCTTTACAATAAAGTACAATGCAAATGCTAGGATATCTCGACTAAGCTTCGGATATATCTTATCAAGCTAGGCTTAGTGGAATGAGCTCTCTTCGATTTAAAAAGCACTTGGGAAATTCTAAGTTTTTCGAGTGCTTTAACTTTTGATAATAAGTTTGAGCTCTTGAGTTGCTTACAAATTTCCCGTAACCTTACAATGTAGAGGTCACAAGTATTTATAGGCATACACCAAGGTCACTCTTGAAAAACTATCCGTTGGAGGAGATAACCCGTGAGTTTCCTCTTATGGTGTGTGAGAATCAGTATATTTAGGGTTTGAAACTCCCTAACACGTTTTAGGCAATAGCCTTTCATGTAGCCGGTCTTCACTTTTTTAGCCTAGAACTTTTGTACTTGACATCTTTTTTTCAATGACCTCTCACCGCTGTCGATGTCGGATGGTACATGTGTGTTGTCTCCTCTTTTTGACTTTTGTCTCCGGTTAAAGGTAGACACCTTCAACGGCTCTTTTGGTTACAAACTACGAGTTGATATAACCTTAACAACACTCGACTTAGTTCCTTTTATGCGCATTTGAATGTCTTGGCGGATATCTATTTTTCTAAGGAATCGCGATCTTCTCAAGATTGCATCCTTCGGATAGATATGTTCGATTGCCTCGGGAACATTCAGGTTTATCTTGAGCATTCATTACATTCTCGAGTCTTCATAATTACCGTATTCGATATTCTTGATCTTGATTCTTACGTGTACCGTGTCTTCGAGTCTTGAGGATCTTACGAGTCTTGGCGTCTTACGAGTCTTGAGTCTTCACAGATATCTTGGCCCCGATATCTTTGAATCTTCATCTTTGAGTCTTGATTCCTCGATTTCATCTTGAGTCTTGATATCTCGATTTCTGCTTGAGTCATCCATATCTCGATTTCTGCAAGATCTTGATATCTCGGTTTCTGAAGTCTTGATATCTCGGTTTCTGCGAGTCTTGATTCTCGGTTTCTTCTTGAGCCTTGAAAACTTTAGTTTCATCTTTGAAACCGGTTTCTTGAAAACATATCTTGAGTTCTTGAGAATCTTGAGATCCTAACCCCGATCTATATCTTACGACTATACATTTTGTAGATATCATCCGAATACTATAAAACTGAATCCTGACTCATCTATCAAGATTATCCTGAACATGTCATACTCAGGGGTTTTGGGATCTAATCAAAATCATATATCTTTATTAAATTCATCTCCTGTAAGTCTTACGTCTTGATTTTTGCTCTTGGTCTTACGCTCTTGATTTGCATCTTCTTCAATTTCATCATCGGGCACCTCCAAAGTTGAACATTCCGAAATAACTCTTCTTCAAAGGCATTTCTTTCCTTGATGATATCCCGATTTGTTCCTGTCAGACCTAAATGTGCATCATATTGAGCAATTTCTTGAGTAATGGCTTTTTCATTCACCAGGCCATTATCAAGTCTTTGAGGAGGGTAGGTATATGGACCGGGGGCTACTATCTGCACCTTTCCTTCATCTCGCAAGGTTTATCCAAATTTTGGAGATATTTAGGATAGAAGGTTAGGAGATATTCAATAAATGCTTCATTTGGATCCGAGCTTTCCCATTTCCATTCCCCGAAAGCACTTCATAGTAGAACCGGAAGGTTCTCTTGACCTCTTCCCAACCTGTCGTTGAATTAGATGGGCATCCATTTGTCAATGTGTGGCCATTTTTGTGCTTTTGATGTCCCTCTCTCGTTTGCTCGCAAACTTTTTGTATCCACTCCTTCGCTTACGCTCTTCATCTATTTTCTTCTTCGATCACGAGCCTTTGACCGAACCGGCGAGCTTTCTTTTGCTTGTTCTATCCGGGTGTCTTGAGCATTCCTTGTGTTGAAGACTTTTCTCCGAGGTTGACTGCAGACTCTTCTAATTCTTCAACCAACTTTCTTTTTGCAGATTGGCTTAGAAGCCTTAGCACACTTGCTCTCAGGTTCAACAATGCCCAAGGCTTTCCTCTTCATAGGCAATTCAGCAGCAGTCTGGCTTGTTCCAACCTTATCTCTATCACTCAGTTTCTCTCTCGCAACTTCAAGCATGGTTTCCTTAGAAACCTGAGTGTAGAACGACTTCTCCACCTTACTGAACTTCATCTTCTCAGTAGCTTCGACTTCCTTCAAGGCTTTAGATAGGCTATTCATTTCAGCTTCCTTTTGCGTCTTTTTCTCCAAAGTACGTGCCAATAATTTCATGAGGTCTTCATCTGGCCTTTCCCCCTTCTTGGCACCGTAATTTGGAAGAAGTCTGGAGAGTGCTGTGTCCATATGGTATTGCTCTTTGCTTACACAAATAAGACCTCTCCTCGCTAACCCGATCTTGTTCATCTTCTAGCCTCCTGAGGTGGTTCTTAGCCACAGAAAATTCTTCAGAAAGATGGGCAAACTTGCCAGAGAGAGCATCTTTAAACATCTCTGTCATCTTGGTCATGAGCATTGAGCTCATTTCCTCAACAGCAGACTTGATCAGTACTTCGTTCTTCTCTACCAATTTCACCTATAGGAACTCAGTATTCTCCTGGTGCTTCTGTTTAAGTTCAGCACTTAGCTCAGCCTTGACTCCCTCCAGCTTCTCATTCAGCTTGTCTTCCATGGAGGTCATCTTTGAGGTCAGAGTGTCTTGAAGTTGCACCAGTTCTGAAGATGAACTCAGATTCTCCATCTTCCGAGCTTGGCTGGCCAATGTCTCTTCCATCCGAAAGTGATCTTGTTCAAAGATTGGCTCAACCTTCTCAAGCTTCTCCATCAAGGGGTGAGGTCGATCTCAGAACATTTTGCACCTTCTCGTGGCGATTGATCATCTCGAGGTTCGAGACACAACCCGAGGGCTCGGTCTCAAGACTTGAGCATCGACTTCATCCCGAGCTCCGGTCTCTAATCGAGCCTCGATCACCACATCGACAATTCAGAGTTAAAGATAGAAACTTCAGTAACTTTGGCATAATTGTTAATAATGTCAAATGGTACCTGAAGAGTGCTAGCTTCAGTCTGAGGTTGAATGATTTCAGGTTGATCAGCACAAGAAGTTTCCTTCTCCATCTGAGACTGATCCTCAGCATCTCCCTGTTGGTCCCCATCTTGAGATTTGTCTCTGCTGCTAGGGGCACCAACTTCAGTAGCTCTCCTCTCAGCTATCTTCTTCTGAACTAGCTCATCAAAATCGGAAATTTTCATCCTGAGTTTTGTCTTTCTGAATCCTGAGAACTCAGTCAGGAAAGTTGTCTCCTCATTCCACCAGTCTTCCCCTCGGAATGCAGCAATGTTAAGCATCTCCGGAAGAGTCTGATTGAGGATGAAAACCGTCGTCCTTAATCTGAAGAAGATATCTTGCAGATCAGGGTATGAAATTTGAGCTCGGTAATGTCAAGGATGAATCGTTCCCTTGCTCCTCCACTTTGGTTTCTTCAAATTAGCCTTCTTCCATCTCGGGCTTTACGGGTTCGGTCGAAAGCATCACGGTGAAGGATCAAGAAGATCCTCACTCAGAGCTCATCCAAAATAAGTCGCTTACGAGTCTCGGCTGAAGATCTCAATGTTGTCTTGATCAGTCCCCGGTTTTGCATCCGAAGTAGGTTCTGGGGCTGGTGGCACGTCCTCAGATGACTCGAAGTTGACTCTTCTGTCTAAGCCGACATCTTTTGGTAGGAATCTCCGAGGTCTCGAGTTCCTTTAAAAATTTCTGAGAAATTTTATCCGAATCAGCGATGTCTCAAGCACCTCGAGAAGACACCTCCTCGCCGGTCCCATGCCTTAGAGATAACCTGAGTCAAGACTTGTAATGGTGATTTCTGAGCGGTTTGGCCCTCAGGTTGAATCTCTTCAGAATCACTGCCTTCTTCATCGGTGAGAACCACCATTCTTTTGCGCTTGGGAGCGAGGGTTTTCTGCTTCTTCAACTTCTCACCCTGCTCCATCTTGGCCTCCAACAAAACCTTCCCCCTGGTTTGTTGGGTTTCTTTTTCAGCAGCAGCGCTTGGTGATTCTGCTTTCTTTTCTTTGGTTCAGGCCTTTTGTTCATTTGCTTTGGCTTCTGTGCAGCCGGTCTAAATCTTTGTTGACTCGGGTTCAGATAACCTTTACCCTTAGGCAAGTGGGGTTCAGTTATGCATCTTTGAAATTTGGGTCTTTCAAGATCTTTGAGGACTTGGTCTCTTCAGTTGAGAATGTCTCTGCTGAGTGTTTCTCTTCTGAAGATTCCTCTGATGGTTTAGTGCAGATCCTTTCAGGTTTGCATTCTTAGCCTGAGGCTTTGAAGTACTTGCCTGAAATTTTCCAACTGAGTGCTCAGGTTTTCTAGCCTTCACCTGAGGTTTGGGCTTTCCTACATGATCATTCAGTTTTACTGAAACCATGGGTCCTTTTCCCTTGTCTACAACCTTGGGCATTTCTTCAGTTTGAAGTGTAGGTGTCACTGGTTTTACAAAGATTGTCTTCTTTCTACTTGATGCAAAGATTCGAGATGACCTTGTGAGGTTCCCCGAATGTATCCCAATCCAGATTTTATAAAGGCGGATCTCTGGTAACTCAATTTCATCTATTACTTTAGATCACGATTCAATAGAGTTAGCTTCTTCATGCACTATCCTCCACAGCTTCTGTAGAGTTTCATGCTTCTCGAGAGGTCATTGAACTTAGTCCCGATCACCGAATCTCTTCAAGGATTTCTCTAACTTTTTCGGGTAGGGTCACTATCGCCTTTCTCTTTCTCTCGAGAGTTGTACTTTCGAAACATCCAGTTCATCGGTAGCTCCATTAATTGAGAAGTGATCTCAGTTTTGCTAGAGTCTTTCCATTTTAGATTTTTAGCCTTCAGTTCCTTATTCTGCTCTTGAGTTTCATTTAGCAGTTCTTGTAAAACAGCATAGTCCTTCATCAGATTCTCAAAAGAATCCATCAGTCAAATTGATTTGTTTACATGATTGAACTTGACAACTCTTGTGCTAGTGTAGGAGCAACAACAAGAGAAAGAAGAGTTTACCTCCTCAATGGCCATCGACAAATGTCATCACTTTCACGTTCGAGAATATTTCATCCAAGAGCTAGATCCTCCTCGAATGTTCTTCTTCCGCAACCATGGCCTTTTTGCTTGAGAACTTCTTGTCTCTTTTAGCTTGCCTTTCTCTTCTCTCCTTAGCACTCAGATCTGGACAATCATACTGGAAGTGACCTTTCTTTTGGCAATTGTAGCATCTGTTGGCATCATCATCCTGATCACTTTCTTCCTTGGACTTGGAGTCCTTCTTTCTGGATGAAGATCCTTCAGTTTTCAGGTCCTTTCTCTTCTCAGTTGGTTTGTCCTCAGGTTTCTTCTGGTACCTATGATTCCTGTAATAGCTTTTGTATTTTCCATATCGATTATTAAGTCTTTCAAACCTCCTTGCCATCAGTGCTAGCTTATCCTCAAGCTCATCCTGATTCTTAGCAAGGGAGTTCTCAGACTCTCTAGTTTTACAGGTTTTATCTTTGGCCTTAAAAACCACATTTTTACTAGATGATGAATCATCTTTGCTGTCAGCCTTTTTGGATTTCTTATCAATTACAAACTCATAGGCCTTCAGCTCAGAGAAGACTTGTTGATAGGGCATTGAATTAATGTTTTTGGTGTTTTCAATCACCACTGCATGTATATCCCATTTCTTAGAAAGACCTCTAAGAATTTTCAATGCAACTTCTCTCTGTGGATATTTCTTTCCAAGTGCATTTAGATCATTCATAATACTAGTGAATCTGACTTCCAATTTGTCAATAGATTCACCTTCTTCCATTTCAAAACTATCAAACTTTCCAATTGCAACTGAAAGTTTGTTTTCCTTGATATGATCTGTGCCTTGGCACATTACAGCTAGTGTATCCCAAATTTCTTTTGCAGTATTACAGTGAGAGATCATTCCCATCACACCATCATCAATTGTACTGTATAGTGTGTCTTTAGCAATATAGTCTAGATTGACTAACTTCCTCTCCTCAGGAGTCAGTTGGTCATCAGACTTAGGAAATTCTGCTCTGGGATCGTTTCTCTCATTTTCTGTTCCTCTGGGATTCACCACAGTAAATTGGAATGGCCCTTCAGAGACCACTCTCCACATTCGTTCATGTTTAGAATACAGGTGTGCCTGCATTCTCAATCTCCATAAATCATAGTTCTCCACTGAGAACATGGGAAGTTTCTTAGAAGACATTTTATCTGAGTCTTTTAAGAATTCAGCAAATAAGATCAGTTCAGATAAACCACAAGTATTTTTAGCAAATAAAACTTTGGTCAACAAAGCAGGTGGTCAAGTTGAACCACTGCTCTGATACCAATTGTTGGTCCCGGTGCAAACGAGTCTTACACGTGTATGGGGGGGGATACACGTGTTCAGTGTTTTTAAAACTTTTCTTTTACTGAGGTCAGCTTGGGTCAGGTTGTCCTGAAGATTTGGTCCTGAGAAGCACAAATCACTCTGAGTCAAAGTCTACTGAGACAGTGATCCTGAGCTGCTTTCAGAAACCTCAGATAATCCCAACTGAGTCCTGAGTTTTCAGAGATCCTGAGTTGCTTGGATCAGATAACTAACTTACTGAACCCTCAGAAGAGTAAGTTCAGTTTGGTAACTATCTGTTCTAGCTACTCAGATGTGCGGAATGGTTGGCCCTTTAGTTTATACTCGTTTTAAGCTTTGCTGAAAACCTTCCTTTGAATGGAATAGTGATTAGGCTGTGATTCAATTATATGCAACTTCCAGTGGATTGATTCCAGCTGAAATGTCAGTGAAAATATGCTTTCAGATTTAAGTCAATGCAACAGTTAAGCACAGATAAAGAAAGAAATAAACAAGATATTAATTTATAATGGTTCAGAGACTCAAGCTCCTACGTCCACTCTCTCTGATCTCTTCAGAGAAATTCACTAATCACTTCCTGAGCTTTCTGACTACCTCGGGTAGTTTACTTACTCAACTCGGCCCTGAGCTTTCTGACTACTCCACGTAGTTTACTTACTCAACCCGACCTTGAGCTTTCTGACTACCTCCGTAGTTTACTTACTCAAACACAAACAAGCTTTCAGACTACCTCTGTAGCTTACTAACTTCACCTCTAGAGCTTTCTGACTACTCCGCGTTGTTTACTAACTGTTTACAACTCTTTTCACCAACAATCACACTCAAACTACCTTCTAAAGGGTTTGGGGTTTCTTGGTTGGTTTCCAACTAGGATGAGATATCCTTTACAATAAAGTACAATGCAAATGCTAGGATATCTCGACTAAGCTTCGGATATATCTTATCAAGCTAGGCTTAGTGGAATGAGCTCTCTTCGATTTAAAAGCACTTGGGAAATTCTAAGTTTTTCGAGTGCTTTAACTTTGCGATAATAAGTTTGAGCTCTTGAGTTGCTTACAAATTTCCCGTAACCTTACAATGTAGAGGGTCACAAGTATTTATAGGCATACACCAAGGTCACTCTTGAAAACTATCCGTTGGAGGAGATAGCTTCGTGAGTTTCCTCTTATGGTGTGTGAGGAACGGCTATATTTAGGGTTTGAAACTCCCTAACACGTTTTAGGCAATAGCCTTTCATGTAGCCGGTCTTCACTTTTTGCGATCGAACTTTTGTACTTGACATCTTTTTTCAAATGACCTCTCCTTTGTCGATTATCGGTATGGTACAGTGTTGTCTCCTCTTTTTGACTTTTGTCTCCAGTTAAAGGTAGACACCTTCAACGGCTCTTTTTTGGTTACAAACTCGAGTTGATATAACCTTAACAACACTCGACTTAGTTCCTTTTATGCGCATTTGAATGTCTTGGCGGATATCTATTTTTTCTAAGGAATCGCGATCTTACCGATGTTGCATCCTTGAGATAGATATGTTCGATGCCTCGGAACATTGAGGTTTATCTTGAGCATTGATGCATTCTTTTGAGTCTTGATAATTCTTGTGCCTTGATATTCTTGATCTTGATTCTTACATCTTGTGTCTTCTTACGAGTCTTTAGGATCTTACGAGTCTTGAGGTCTTACGTCTTGAGTCTTGAGTCTTCCGCAGATATCTTGGCCCGATATCTTGAATCTTCATCTTTGATCTTGATTCCTCGATTTCATCTTTGAGTCTTGATATCTCGATTTCTTTGAGTCATCGATATCTCGATTTCTGCGAGTCGCCGATATCTCGATTTCTGGAGTCTTGATATCTCGATTTCACCTGAGTCTTCAGATTCTCGGTTTCTTACTGAGCCTTCAGAAACTTTAGTTTCATCTTGGCTTCGTTTCTTGAAAACAAATCTTGAGTTCTTGAGAATCTTGATCTCCTAACTTTGATCTATATCTGCTGACTATACATTTTGTAGATATCATCCTGAATACTATAAAACTGAATCCTGACTCATCTATCAAGATTATCCTGAACATGTCATACTCAGGGGTTTTGGGATCTAATCAAAATCATATATCTTTATTAAATTCATCTCCCAGGTAAGTCTTCAGTCTTCAGATTTTGCTCTTCAGTCTTCTGCTCTTCAGTTTGCATCTTCTTCAATTTCATCATCGGGCACCTCCAGGTTGAACATTCCGAAATACCTCTTCTTCAGTGCATTTCTTTCCTTGATGATATCCAGACTGTTCCCTGTCAGACCTAAATGTGCATCATATTGAGAAATTTCTTGAGTAATGGCTTTTTCATTCACCAGGCCATTATCAAGTCTTGGAGGAGGGTAGGTATATGGACCGGGGGCTACTATCTGCACCTTTCCTTCATCTCGCAAGGTTTATCCAAATTTTGGAGATATTTAGGATAGAAGGTTAGGAGATATTCAATAAATGCTTCATTTGGATCTGAGCTTTCCCATTTCCATTCCCTGAGCACTTCATAGTAGAACCAGAAGGTTCTCTTGACCTCTTCCCAACTGTCGTTGAATTAGATGGGCATCCATTTGTCAATGTGTGGCCATTTTTGTGCTTTTGATGTCCCTCTCTGTTTGCTCGCAAACTTTTTGTATCCACTCCTTCGCTTCTGCTCTTCATCTATTTTCTTCCTGATCACAGGCACGCCTGAGACCGAAGCAGCAACTTTCTTTGCTTGTTCTATCTGGAGTGTCTTCAGAGCATTCCTTGTGTTGAAGACTTTTCTCTGAGGTTGACCTGCAGACTCTTCTAATTCTTCAACCAACTTTCTTTGCACTGGCTTAGAAGCCTTAGCACACTTGCTCTCAGGTTCAACAATGCCCAAGGCTTTCCTCTTCATAGGCAATTCAGCAGCAGTCTGGCTTGTTCCAACCTTATCTCTATCACTCAGTTTCTCTCTCGCAACTTCAAGCATGGTTTCCTTAGAACCCGAGTGTAGAACGGCTTCTCCACCTTACTGAACTTCATCTTCTCAGTAGCTTCGACTTCCTTCAAGGCTTTAGATAGGCTATTCATTTCAGCTTCCTTTTGCGTCTTTTTCTCCAAAGTACGTGCCAATAATTTCATGAGGTCTTCATCTGGCCTTTCCCCCTTCTTGGCACCGTAATTTGGAAGAAGTCTGGAGAGTGCTGTGTCCATATGGTATTGCTCTTTGCTTACACAGCGCACCTCTCCTGCTAACTGATCTTGTTCATCTTCTAGCCTCCTGAGGTGGTTCTTAGCCACAGAAAATTCTTCAGAAAGATGGGCAAACTTGCCAGAGAGAGCATCTTTATACATCTCTGTCATCTTGGTCATGAGCATTGAGCTCATTTCCTCAACAGCAGACTTGATCAGTACTTCGTTCTTCTCTACCAATTTCACCTATAGGAACTCAGTATTCTCCTGGTGCTTCTGTTTAAGTTCAGCACTTAGCTCAGCCTTGACTCCCTCCAGCTTCTCATTCAGCTTGTCTTCCATGGAGGTCATCTTTGAGGTCAGAGTGTCTTGAAGTTGCACCGATTTAGAAAGATGAACTCAGATTCTCCATCTTCTGAGCTTGGCTGGCCAATGTCTCTTCCATCTGAGTGATCTTGTTCAGCATTGGCTCAACCTTCTCAAGCTTCTCCATCAAGGGAGTGAGGTCGATCTCAGGAACATTTTGCACCTTCTGTGCTGATTGATCATCCTGAGGTTCAGACACAACCTGAGGGTCGGTCTGCACTTGAGCATCAGCTTCATCCTGAGCTCCAGTCTCTAACTGAGCCTCAGTCTGTACATCAGACAATTCAGAGTTAAAGATAGAAACTTCAGTAACTTTGGCATAATTGTTAATAATGTCAAATGGTACCAAGAGTCTTAACTTCGATCGAGGTTGAATGATTTCAGTTGATCGGCCTGAAGAAGTTTCCTTCTCCATCCGAGATCGATCCTCGGCATCTCCCCCCGTTGGTCCCCATCTTGAGATTTGTCTCTGCCGCTAGGGGCACCAACCCGGTAGCTCTCCTCTCGGCTATCTTCTTACGAACTAGCTCATCAAAATCGGAATTTTTCATCCCGAGTTTTGTCTTTACGATCCCGAGAACTTCGGTCGGAAAGTTGTCTCCTCATTCCACCGGTCTTCCCCCGGAATGCAAAGAATGTTAAGCATCTCGGGAAGAGTCCGATTGAGGATGAAAACCGTCGTCCTAATCTGAAGAAGATATCTTGCAGATCGAGGTATGAAATTTGAGCTCGAGGAGTAGCGGTCAAGGATGAATCGTTCCCTTGCTCCTCCACTCGGTTTCTTGACCGCCTTCTTCCATCTCGGGCTTTCTTTCGATCGAAGCATCACCAAGGATCAAGAAGTAGATCACTTCGAGCTCATCCAAAATAAAACAACTTACGAGTCTCGGCTGACATCTGAATGTTGTGCGGTCAGTCCTCGGTTTGCATCCCGAGTAGGTTAAGGGGCTGGTAGCTGTCCTCCTCGATTGACTCTGAGTTGACTCTTCTGTCTGAGCCGGCACATCTTTGGTAGGAATCTCTGAGGTCTGAGTTCCTTTAAAAATTTCCTGAGAAATTTTATCCGAACCGAGGCGATGTCTCAAGCACCTCAGAGAAGACCTGCTCCTCAGTCTGGTCCTGTGCCTTAGAGATAACCTGAGTCAAGACTTGTAATGGTGATTTCTGAGCGGTTTGGCCCTCGGGTTGAATCTCTTCGAGAATCATTTGCCTTCTTCATCGGTGAGAACCACCATTCTTTTGCGCTTGGGAGCGAGGGTTTTCTGCTTCTTCAACTTCTCACCCTGCTCCATCTTGGCCTCCAACAAAACCTTCCCCCTGGTTTGTTGGGTTTCTTTTTCAGCAGCAGCGCTTGGTGATTCTGCTTTCTTTTCTTTGGTTCAGGCCTTTTGTTCATTTGCTTTGGCTTCGTGCGTAGGTCTAAATCTTTTGTTGACTCGGGTTCGGATAACCTTTACCCTTAGGCAAGTGGGGTTCGGGTTGTGCATCTTGAAATTTGGGTCTTTTCAAGATATTGAGGACTTGGTCTCTTCGATTGAGAATGTCTCTGGCGAGTGTTTCTCTTTCGAAGATTCTCCCGATGGTTTAGTCTTGAGATCCTTTCAGGTTTGCATTCTTAGCCTGAGGCTTTGAAGTACTTGCCTGAAATTTTCCAACTGAGTGCTCAGGTTTTCTAGCCTTCACCTGAGGTTTGGGCTTTCCTACATGATCATTCGCCTTTCTTTTGAAACCATGGGTCCTTTTCCCTTGTCTACAACCTTGGGCATTTCTTGATTTGAAGTGTAGGTGTCACCGGTTTTACAAAGATTGTCTTCTTTCTACTTGATCAAGATTCAAATGACCTTGTGAGGTTCCCCGAATGTATCCCAATCCGCATTTTATAGTGGCGAGATCTCTGGTAACTCTGAATTTCATCTATTACTTTAGATGCGATTATTCAATAGAGTTAACTTCTTACATCTGCACTATCCTCCAGGTTCTGTAGAGTTTCATGCTTCTCGGAGAGGTCATTGAACTTAGTCGTCGATCGGTGAATCTCTTCAATGGGATTTCTCTAGCTTTTTTCGATTAGGGTCACTATCGAACTTCTCTTTCTCACGAGAGTTGTACTTTTGGAAACATCCATTCATCGGTAGCTCCCATTAATTGAGAAGTGATCTCGGTTTTGCTAGAGTCTTTCCATTTTAGATTTTCGACCTTGATTCGCTTTATACGCTCTTGAGTTTCATTTAGCAGTTCTTGTAAAAGCGACATAGTCCTTCATCAGTTCTCAAAAAGAATCCATCGAGTCAAATTATTTGTTTACAGTTGAACTTGACAACTCTTGTCTTAGTGTAGGAGCAACAACGAGAGAAAGAAGAGTTTACCTCCTCAATGGCCATCGGACAAATGTCATCACTTTCCTTTGTTCGAGAATATTTCATCCGAAGAGCTAGATCCCTCCTCGTAATGTTCTTCTTCTTACGCAACCATGGCCTTTTTGCTTGAGAACTTCTTGTCTCTTTTAGCTTGCCTTTCTCTTCTCTCCTTAGCACTTTCGGATCACGACAATCATCTTTGAAGTGACCTTTCTTTTTGGCAATTGTAGCATCTGTTGGCATCATCATCCTGATCACTTTCTTCCTTGGACTTGGAGTCCTTCTTTCTGGATGAAGATCCTTCAGTTTTCAGGTCCTTTCTCTTCTCAGTTGGTTTGTCCTCAGGTTTCTTCTGGTACCTGTGATTCCTGTAATAGCTTTTGTATTTTCCATATCGACTATTAAGTCTTTCAAACCTCCTTGCCATCAGTGCTAGCTTATCCTCAAGCTCATCCTGATTCTTAGCAAGGGAGTTCTCAGACTCTCTAGTTTTACAGGTTTTATCTTTGGCCTTAAAAACCACATTTTTACTAGATGATGAATCATCTTTGCTGTCAGCCTTTTTGGATTTCTTATCAATTACAAACTCATAGGCCTTTAGCTCAAAGAAGACTTGTTGATAGGGCATTGAATTAATGTTTTTGGTGTTTTCAATCACCACTGTATGTATATCCCATTTCTTAGAAAGACCTCTAAGAATTTTCAATGCAACTTCTCTCTGTGGATATTTCTTTCCAAGTGCATTTAGATCATTCATAATACTAGTGAATCTGACTTCCAATTTGTCAATAGATTCACCTTCTTCCATTTCAAAACTATCAAACTTTCCAATTGCAACTGAAAGTTTGTTTTCCTTGATATGATCTGTGCCTTGGCACATTACAGCTAGTGTATCCCAAATTTCTTTTGCAGTATTGCAGTGAGAGATCATTCCCATCACACCATCATCAATTGTACTGTATAGTGTGTCTTTAGCAATGTAGTCTAGATTGACTAACTTTCTCTCCTCAGGAGTCAGTTGGTCATCAGACTTAGGAAATTATGCTCTAGGATCGTTTCTCTCATTTTCTGTTCCTCTGGGAATCACCACAGTAAATTGGAATGGCCCTTCAGAGACCACTCTCCACATTCGTTCATGTTTAGCATACAGGTGTGCCTGCATTCTCAATCTCCATAAATCATAGTTCTCCACTGAGAACATGGGAAGTTTCTTAGAAGACATTTTATCTGAGTCTTTTAAGAATTCAGCAAATAAGATCAGTTCAGATAAACCACAAGTATTTTTAGCAAATAAAACTTTGGTCAACAAAGCAGGTGGTCAAGTTGAACCACTGCTCTGATACCAATTGTTGGTCCCGGTGCAAACGAGTCTTACACGTGTATGGGGGGGGATACACGTGTTCAGTGTTTTTAAAACTTTTCTTTTACTGAGGTCAGCTTGGGTCAGGTTGTCCTGAAGATTTGGTCCTGAGAAGCACAAATCACTCTGAGTCAAAGTCTCTTCGAGACAATGATCTGAAGCCGCTTTTAAACCTCGGATAATCCCAACCCGAGTCCCGAGTTTTCGAGATCCTGAGTTGCTTGGATCGATAACTAACTTCTTGAACCCTCAGAAGAGTAAGTTCAGTTTGGTAACTATCTGTTCTAGCTACTCAGATGTGCGGAATGGTTGGCCCTTTAGTTTATACTCGTTTTAAGCTTTGCTGAAAACCTTCCTTTGAATGGAATAGTGATTAGGCTGTGATTCAATTATATGCAACTTCCAGTGGATTGATTCCAAATTAAATGTCGATGAAAATATGCTTTTCGATTTAAGTCAATGCAACAATTAAGCCGCATAATAAAGAAAGAAATAAACAAGATATTAATTTATAATGGTTCGGAGACTCAAGCTCCTACGTCCACTCTCTCGATCTCTTGAGAGAAATTCACTAATCACTTCGAGCTTTTACGACTACCTCGGGTAGTTTACTTACTCAACTTCGCCCCGAGCTTTTACGACTACTCCACGTGGTTTACTTACTCAACCCGACCTTGAGCTTTACGACTACCTCCGTAGTTTACTTACTCAAACACAAACAAGCTTTGAGACTACCTCAGATCTTACTAACTTCACCTCTAGAGCTTTACGACTACTCCGCCGTGGTTTACTAACTCTTTTTACAACTCTTTTCACCAACAATCACACTCAAACTACCTTCTAAAGGGTTTGGGGTTTCTTGGTTGGTTTCAACTAGGATGAGATATCCTTTACAATAAAGTACAATGCAAATGCTAGGATATCTCGACTAAGCTTCGGATATATCTTATCAAGCTAGGCTTAGTGGAATGAGCTCTCTTCGATTTAAAAGCACTTGGGAAATTCTAAGTTTTTTTCGTGCTTTAACTTTGATAATAAGTTTGAGCTCTTGAGTTGCTTACAAATTTCCGTAACCTTACAATGTAGAGGGTCACAAGTATTTATAGGCATACACCAAGGTCACTCTTGAAAAACTATCCGTTGGAGGAGATAACCGTGAGTTTCCTCTTATGGTGTGTGAGAGCAGCTATATTTAGGGTTTGAAACTCCCTAACACGTTTTAGGCAATAGCCTTTCATGTAGCCGGTCTTCACTTTTTGCGATCTAGAACTTTTGTACTTGACATCTTTTTTCAAATGACATCCTTTATCGATGTCGATATAGTGCGATGTTGTCTCCTCTTTTTGACTTTTGTCTCGGTTAAAGGTAGACACCTTCAATGGCTCTTTTGGTTACAAACTCTGAATTGATATAACCTTAACAACACTCGACTTAGTTCCTTTTATGCGCATTTGAATGTCTTGGCGAGATATCTATTTTTCTAAGGAATCGCGATCTTCCGATGTTGCATCCTTCCGATAGATATGTTGATGCCTCGGAACATTCGGGTTTATCTTGAGCATTGATTACATTCTTGAGTCTTCATAATTCTTGTGCCTTGATATTCTTGATCTTGATTCTTACATCTACGTGTCTTCTGAGTCTTGAGGATCTTACGAGTCTTGGCGTCTTACGAGTTTTGAGTCTTACGAGTCTTCCGCAGATATCTTGGTGATATCTTGAATCTTCATCTTTGAGTCTTGATTCCTCGATTTCATCTTGAGTCTTGATATCTCGATTTCTGCTTGAGTCTTGATATCTCGATTTCTGCCCCGAGTCTTGATATCTCGATTTCTCTTTGAGTCTTGATATCTCGATTACACCGCGAGTCTTGATTCTCGGTTTCTTCTTGAGCCTTGAAACTTTAGTTTCATCTTTGAAACCGGTTTTCTTGAAAAACATCTTGAGTTCTTGAAATCTTGAGATCTAACTTTGATCTATATCTGCTTTGACTATACATTTTGTAGATATCATCTGAATACTATAAAAATGAATCGACTCATCTATCAAGATTATCTGAACATGTCATACTCGGGGGGTTTTGGGATCTAATCAAAATCATATATCTTTATTAAATTCATCTCCCAGGTAAGTCTTCAGTCTTCAGATTTTGCTCTTCAGTCTTCTGCTCTTCAGTTTGCATCTTCTTCAATTTCATCATCGGGCACCTCCAGGTTGAACATTCCGAAATACCTCTTCTTCAGTGCATTTCTTTCCTTGATGATATCCGGACTGTTCCCTGTCAGACCTAAATGTGCATCATATTGAGCAATTTCTTGAGTAATGGCTTTTTCATTCACCAGGCCATTATCAAGTCTTTGAGGAGGGTAGGTATATGGACCGGGGGCTACTATCTGCACCTTTCCTTCATCTGCAAGGTTTATCCAGCTTTGGAGATATTTAGGATAGAAGGTTAGGAGATATTCAATAAATGCTTCATTTGGATCTGAGCTTTCCCATTTCCATTCCCTGAGCACTTCATAGTAGAACCAGAAGGTTCTCTTGACCTCTTCCCAACTGTCGTTGAATTAGATGGGCATCCATTTGTCAATGTGTGGCCATTTTTGTGCTTTTGATGTCCCTCTCTGTTTGCTCGCAAACTTTTTGTATCCACTCCTTCGCTTCTGCTCTTCATCTATTTTCTTCCTGATCACAGGCACGCCTGAGACCGAAGCAGCAGCTTTCTTTGCTTGTTCTATCTGGAGTGTCTTCAGAGCATTCCTTGTGTTGAAGACTTTTCTCTGAGGTTGACCTGCAGACTCTTCTAATTCTTCAACCAACTTTCTTTGCACTGGCTTAGAAGCCTTAGCACACTTGCTCTCAGGTTCAACAATGCCCAAGGCTTTCCTCTTCATAGGCAATTCAAATGACGATCACGCTTGTTCCAACCTTATCTCTATCACTTTCGGTTCTCTCTCGCAACTTCAAGCATGGTTTCCTTAGAAACCTGAGTGTAGAACGGCTTCTCCACCTTACTGAACTTCATCTTCTCAGTAGCTTCGACTTCCTTCAAGGCTTTAGATAGGCTATTCATTTCAGCTTCCTTTTGCGTCTTTTTCTCCAAAGTACGTGCCAATAATTTCATGAGGTCTTCATCTGGCCTTTCCCTTCTTGCACCGTAATTTGGAAGAAATCTGGAGAGTGTCTTTGTGTCCATATGGTATTGCTCTTTGCTTACTTAAAGTAAGACCTCTCCCCGCTTAACCCGATCTTGTTCATCTTCTAGCCTCCCCGAGGTGGTTCTTAGCCACGAAAAATTCTTGAGAAAGATGGGCAAACTTGCGAGAGAGCATCTTTAAACATCTCTGTCATCTTGGTCATGAGCATTGAGCTCATTTCCTCCAACAAATAGACTTGATCGATTGCCGTTCTTCTCTACCAATTTCACCTATAGGAACTTCGATATTCTCCCGGTGCTTACATTTTAAGTTCGACCTTAGCTCGGCCTTGACTCCTCCCGGCTTCTCATTAAATTTGTCTTCCATGGAGGTCATCTTTGAGGTCGAGTGTCTTGAAGTTGCACCGATTAAAGATGAACTCAGATTCTCCATCTTCCGAGCTTGGGCGGCCAATGTCTCTTCCATCCCCCAGTGATCTTGTTCAAAGATTGGCTCAACCTTCTCAAGCTTCTCCATCAAGGGGTGAGGTCGATCTCGGGAACATTTTGCACCTTCAGGCCGATTGATCATCTGAGGTTCGAGACCAACCCGAGTGGTCGGGTCTGCACTTGAGCATCGGCTTCATCCTGAGCTCCATCTCTCTAATCGAGCCTCGGTCAGTACATCGAACAATTGAGTTAAAGATAGAAACTTGAAGAACTTTGGCATAATTGTTAATAATGTCAAATGGTACTGAAGAGTGCTAACTTCGATCGAGGTTGAATGATTTCAGTTGATCGGACAAGAAGTTTCCTTCTCCATCCGAGATCGATCCTCGGCATCTCCCCCCGTTGGTCCCCATCTTGAGATTTGTCTCTGCTTGCTAGGGGCACCAACTTCAGTGAGCTCTCCTCTCTCGCTATCTTCTTTCGAACTAGCTCATCAAAATCGGAAATTTTCATCCCGAGTTTTGTTTTTCCGAATCACGAGAACTTCGATCCGGAAAGTTGTCTCCTCATTCCACCAGTCTTCCCCTCGGAATGCAGCAATGTTAAGCATCTCCGGAAGAGTCTGATTGAGGATGAAAACCGTCGTCCTTAATCTGAAGAAGATATCTTCTGGATCGAGGGTATGAAATTTGAGCTTCGGGGTAGTGGTCAAGGATGAATCGTTCCCCTTGCTCCTCCACTCGGTTTCTTGACTTAGCCCTTCTTCCATCTCGGGCTTTACGTTCACCGAAGCATCACCAAGGATCAAGAAGTAGATCACTTTCGAGGAGCTCATCCAAAATAAAAACATACGAGTCTCTCAAGACATCTGAATGTTGTGCAGTCAGGTCCTCAGTTTGCATCTGAGTAGGTTCTGGGGCCTGAGCTGGCACGTCCTCAGATTGACTCTGAGTTGACTCTTCTGTCTAAGCCGACACATCTTTGGTAGGAATCTCTGAGGTCTGAGTTCCTTTAAAAATTTCCTGAGAAATTTTATCTGAACTGAGCGATGTCTCAAGCACCTCGAGAAAGACACCGCTCTCCGGTCTGGTCCTGTGCCTTAGAGATAACCTGAGTCAAGACTTGTAATGGTGATTTCTGAGCGGTTTGGCCCTCAGGTTGAATCTCTTCAGAATCACTGCCTTCTTCATCGGTGAGAACCACCATTCTTTTTTTTCGCTTGGGAGCGAGGGGTTTTCTTTCTTCAACTTCTCACCCTGCTCCATCTTGGCCTCCAACAAAACCTTCCCCCTGGTTTGTTGGGTTTCTTTTTCAGCAGCAGCGCTTGGTGATTCTGCTTTCTTTTCTTTGGTTCAGGCCTTTTGTTCATTTGCTTTGGCTTCTGTGCAGCCGGTCTAAATCTTTGTTGACTCGGGTTCAGATAACCTTTACCCTTAGGCAAGTGGGGTTCGGGTTATGCATCTTGAAATTGGGTCTTCGATTATCTCGAGGACTTGGTCTCTTCGATTGAGAATGTCTCTGTGAGTGTTTCTCTTCTGAAGATTCCTCTGATGGTTTAGTCTCTGATCCCTTTCGGGTTTGCATTCTTAACTTTGAGGCTTTGAAGTACTTGCACGAAATTTTCCAACCGAGTGCTCGAGTTTTCTAGCCTTCACCGAGGTTTGGGCTTTCCTACATGATCATTCAGTTTTACTGAAACCATGGGTCCTTTTCCCTTGTCTACAACCTTGGGCATTTCTTCAGTTTGAAGTGTAGGTGTCACTGGTTTTACAAAGATTGTCTTCTTTCTACTTGATGCGAAGATTCGATGACCTTGTGAGGTTCCCCGAATGTATCCCAATCCAGATTTTATAGTGGCGGATCTCTGGTAACTCAAATTTCATCTATTACTTTAGATGCAGATTCAATAGAGTTAGCTTCTTCATGCACTATCCTCACAGGTTTCACGTAGAGTTTCATGCTTCTCGAGAGAGGTCATTAAACTTAGTCCCGATCATTGAATCTCTTCAAATGATTTCTCTAGCTTTTCGATTAGGGTCACTATCGACTTCTCTTTCTCTCGAGAGTTGTACTTTCGAAACATCCGATTCATCAATAGCTCCCATTAATTGAGAAGTGATCTCGGTTTTGCTAGAGTCTTTCCATTTTAGATTTTCAAACCTTGATTCCTTTATTCGCTCTTGAGTTTCATTTAGCGATTTCTTGTAAAACAGATAGTCCTTCATCAGATTCTCAAAAGAATCCATCAGGTCAAATTGACTGTTTACAGTTGAACTTGACAACTCTTGTGCTAGTGTAGGAGCAACAACAGAGAAAGAAGAGTTTACCTCCTCAATGGCCATCAGACAAATGTCATCACTTTCACTGTCTGAGAATATTTCATCTGAAGAGCTAGATCCCTCCTCAGAATGTTCTTCTTCTGCAACCATGGCCTTTTTGCTTGAGAACTTCTTGTCTCTTTTAGCTTGCCTTTCTCTTCTCTCCTTAGCACTCAGATCTGGACAATCATACTGGAAGTGACCTTTCTTTTGGCAATTGTAGCATCTGTTGGCATCATCATCCTGATCACTTTCTTCCTTGGACTTGGAGTCCTTCTTTTTGGATGAAGATCCTTCAGTTTTCAGGTCCTTTCTCTTCTCAGTTGGTTTGTCCTCAGGTTTCTTCTGGTACCTGTGATTCCTGTAATAGCTTTTGTATTTTCCATATCGACTATTAAGTCTTTCAAACCTCCTTGCCATCGATTGCTAGCTTATCCTCAAGCTCATCCCGATTCTTAGCAAGGGAGTTCTCGAACTCTCTAGTTTTTGTGTTTTATCTTTGGCCTTAAAAGCCACATTTTTACTAGATGATGAATCATCTTTGCTGTCAGCCTTTTTGGATTTCTTATCAATTACAAACTCATAGGCCTTTAGCTCAGAGAAGACTTGTTGATAGGGCATTGAATTAATGTTTTTGGTGTTTTCAATCACCACTGCATGTATATCCCATTTCTTAGAAAGACCTCTAAGAATTTTCAATGCAACTTCTCTCTCATGGATATTTCTTTCCAAGTGCATTTAGATCATTCATAATACTAGTGAATCTGACTTCCAATTTGTCAATAGATTCACCTTCTTCCATTTCAAAACTATCAAACTTTCCAATTGCAACTGAAAGTTTGTTTTCCTTGATATGATCTCGTGCCTTGGCACATTCTGACTAGTGTATCCCAAATTTCTTTTGCAAGATTTGCGTTGAGAGATCATTCCCATCACACCATCATCAATTGTCTTTTTATAGTGTGTCTTTAGCAATGTAGTCTAGATTGACTAACTTTCTCTCCTCAGGAGTCAGTTGGTCATCAGACTTAGGAAATTATGCTCTAGGATCGTTTCTCTCATTTTCTGTTCCTCTGGGAATCACCACAGTAAATTGGAATGGCCCTTCAGAGACCACTCTCCACATTCGTTCATGTTTAGCATACTGGTGTGCTGCATTCTCAATCTCCATAAATCATAGTTCTCCATCGAGAACATGGGAAGTTTCTTAGAAGACATTTTATCCGAGTCTTTTAAGAATTCAAAGAAATAAGATCGATTCGGATAAACCCACAAGTATTTTTAGCAAATAAAACTTTTTGGTCAACAAAGCGGTGGTCAAGTTGAACCACCGCTCCGATACCAATTGTTGGTCCCGCAAGCGAGTCTTACACGTGTATGGGGGATACACGTGTTCAATGTTTTTAAAACTTTTCTTTTCGAGGTCGGCTTGGGTCAGTTGTCACAAGATTTGGTCTGAGAAGCACAAATCACTCGAAATCAAAGTCTCTTGAGACAAAGTGATCCCGAGTCGCTTTCGAAACCTCGATAATCCCAACCGAGTCCCGAGTTTTTCAGAGATCCCGAGTTGCTTGGATCGGAATAACTAACTTCTTGAACCCTCGGAAGAGTAAGTTCGGTTTGGTAACTATCTGTTCTAGCTACTCGGATGTCTTGAAATGGTTGGCCCTTTTAGTTTATACTTTCGTTTTAAGCTTTCTTTGAAAACCTTCCTTTGAATGGAATAGTGATTAGGCTGTGATTCAATTATATGCAACTTCCAAAGGGATTGATTCCAAATGAAATGTCGATGAAAATATGCTTTCAGATTTAAGTCAATGCAATGATTTAAAAGCCTGGATAAAGAAGGCAATAAACAACACAAACAATTTATAGTGGTTCGAGACTCAAGCTCCTCGTCCACTCTCTCGATCTCTTGGAGAAATTCACTAATCACTTCGAGCTTTACGACTACCTCGCGTGGTTTACTTACTCAACTTCGGCCTGAGCTTTACGACTACTCCACGTGGTTTACTTACTCAACCCGACCTTGAGCTTTACGACTACCTCCGTAGTTTACTTACTCAAACACAAACAAACTTTCAGACTACCTCTGTAGCTTACTAACTTCACCTCTAGAGCTTTCTGACTACTCTGCGTAGTTTACTAACTCTTTACAACTCTTTTCACCAACAATCACACTCAAACTACCTTCTAAAGGGTTTGGGGTTTCTTGGTTGGTTTCCAACTAGGATGAGATATCATTTACAATAAAGTACAATGCAAAGGCTAGGATATCTCGACTAAGCTTCGGATATATCTTATCAAGCTAGGCTTAGTGGAATGAGCTCTCTTCGATTTAAAAGCACTTGGGAAATTCTATGTTTTTCGAGTGCTTTAACTTTGCGATAATAAGTTTGAGCTCTTGAGTTGCTTACAAATTTCCCGTAACCTTACAATGTAGAGGGTCACAAGTATTTATAGGCATACACCAAGGTCACTCTTGAAAAACTATCCGTTGGAGGAGATAGCTTCTTGAGTTTCCTCTTATGGTGTGTGAGGAACGGCTATATTTAGGGTTTGAAACTCCCTAACATGTTTTAGGCAATAGCCTTTCATGTAGCCGGTCTTCACTTTTTGCAGTCTGGAACTTTTGTACTTCTGACATCTTTTTCAGCGACCTGTCACTGTCAGTGTCAGTATGGTACAGTGTTGTCTCCTCTTTTTGACTTTTGTCTCCAGTTAAAGGTAGACACCTTCAACGGCTCTTTTGGTTACAAACTCTGAGTTGATATAACCTTAACAACACTCTGACTTAGTTCCTTTTGTCTGCATTTGAATGTCTTGGCAAATATCTATTTTTCTAAGGAATCGCGATCTTCTCAGTATTGCATCCTTCAGATAGATATGTTCAGTGCCTCGGAACATTCAGGTTTATACTGAGCATTCAGTACATTACTGAGTCTTCAGTAATTACTGTGCCTTCAGTATTCTTGATCTTCAGTTCTTCAGTCTTCTGTGTCTTCAGAGTCTTCTGAGTCTTCAGGATCTTCTGAGTCTTCAGCGTCTTCTGAGTCTTCAGAGTCTTCTGAGTCTTCACAGATATACTGACTGATATACTGAATCTTCATGCTGAGTCTTCAGTTCCTCAGTTTCATACTGAGTCTTCAGTATCTCAGTTTCACACTGAGTCTTCAGTATCTCAGTTTCACACTGAGTCTTCAGATTCTCAGTTTCTTACTGAGCCTTCAGAAACTTTAGTTTCATACTGAAACTTCAGTTTCTTCAGAAACATACTGAGTTCTTCAGAATCTTCAGATCCTAACCTGATCTATATCTGCTGACTATACATTTTGCAGATATCATCCTGAATACTATAAAACTGAATCCTGACTCATCTATCAAGATTATCCTGAACATGTCATACTCAGGGGTTTTGGCATCTAATCAAAATCATATATCTTTATTAAATTCATCTTCCAACAATATTACACGTGTCTCTCTTACGTGTTCGATTAATGCTGAATAATTATATCGAACACAACAAATCGTACCAATTTTCTCCGCACTCATACTTGCCTATAACTGCACCTTGAATTTCGGGATCTCGAACCATCCGATTCCTTCCGAGTTGCACCTACTTCTCGGGCCTCCATTTAGATACGATTCAGAAACTGCTGCAAGCAAAGCAATTGCTCCAATAAAACCAATTGTCTTGTGAGAGTCTGAGTTTTCACTTGAATGGAAATGTATTCGTGTAGTATTGAGATTATATTTATCGTAGACCAAGAATGATTTGGTGATTGTAAATCCTTAAGATTGTTGGAAAATATTAGAGAATTCAACTATCAAAAATAAAACAAGGAAAAAATAAAAGGAAAATCACTTGAGCCGTGCTTGAAATGCACTGTCCTTAAGGATTTACACTTAGCAATCCCCCAGGATTCAACAAGTTTTCTAGTATAAACTAGGAGCAGGAGCAAACAAAATATCTAACCCAGTAATTTTATAAAGACGTGAAAATATTGTGTCTCTCACATTCTTAATTCATGAAAAATATATTAGTATATATAGAATCACAATGAATGATATTTCACTAGAAGAAAGACTAATTCAATCGCTAAAAATTAGCAACAACAAGAATAAGGTGATAACAAGATTTGACCAAGAAAATAGGAGGAAATATGGATTAACCGATTTGACCGAGAAACTTGGTTGGAAAAAAAATAGGCGTGAGTTTGTATTTTAAGATAAGCACGGTTATTTTCTTAAGAAGAAATAGGTGACAAAAAGTGGTGGATAAGTTTTGAATAATTAATAATATTTTTGAAATATTTTTACAAAATTACAAACATACTAATACAAACTGCAATCAATTTAAAACAAAGTAATAAATTAGATCAAAGGATTCCATGAAGTCAAGTAGGGCGAAGTTGTTTGATCCAGAAGATGCCTACTAGCTTTTGAAATCATTCATCGGTAGTTTACATTTCAAATCCTCAAATTCATACAATTCGTTGTGAGGTTGTTATGGTTGAGTCATATCAGTACTACTCTTAATTGGTTTGACACGGTAGGTTATTGCAAAATAATATAATAAACATGAAGATGAACTATATGACAAAATAAAAAGTGCTCATGCAGCCATACTGGTTGGTGTAATTTAGAAATCGAGCATCTTGAATTTAAGAATAGTAATAATTATAATAACACTATAAATTGTACTTTAACATACTAACAATCAAGAATCATGATTACGTACGTAACGTTCTAGAAAATAATTATATAATATAATTGAAAAACACATTATTTTTAATTTGTTGCCCCACAATTATCCCCAATGTGTTCTTTCCCTATTTCTTTTTACGGGAAATTGGGTTATGTGTCCATTTTATATTTGAAATGGGATTTTTGTCCCTCTCCATGTTTTTATTAAGACGAAAATTTGCGTGAATATGAAATTCCTATTATGTACCAAAATTATCACTTTTATGCATAAAATTATCATTATTATGCATAAAAATTATTACTATTCTGAAAATGATTTTTTTTAATTAAACAATGATAATATTTATACAAAACAGTAATAGAATTAATATATAAATCTGATTTACAGGAGTTTTACCTCCATATTAAATATTAGTACTATTTAATTTCATATTTTTAATTATGTCTCATGTTTTGGATGGTCGTGTATGTGCTCGCGGGTCACATATGGATGCTGGTGATCGTTTTTGTAATCGTCGGGCGCCGTAGAGAAAATGATATACTTTCATTATATGCATAATTATATAACCATTAAAAAGGAGACTCACTTGTACGAAATGGTCAGATAGTCTTATATTGAGACGGAACATAATTCACTATAAAAAAATGTGTTTTAGAGACAATTTTAGAGATGGAAAGACCGTCTCAAAATCCTTGTTGAAACAGTTTTGCGACGATTTTTTTTCCATCCCTAAATCAGGCGTCTGAAATTTAGAGACGGTTTTTCAAAATTCTGTCTCAAATTTGAGACGGTTCAAACCGTCTCAAATTTGAGACGGTTTAAACTGTCAAAAATTGACCCGGATTCAGTCCAATTCGAGGTCAAATTTGAGACGGAAATTTCCGTCTCAAAACTTGAATTTCTGGAAAAAAAAAGGGTCAAATTTCGAGACGAATTTGAGACTGAATTTTCCGTCTCAAAACCTGAATTTCAGGAAAAAAAAATGGCTTGGGTGGGTTCAAACCTGCACCACTATAGCGCCTGAGCAGGCGTCGAACCACACGAGCAACAAACCATTTAACATTAACACTGAACCCCTTTGTACATAAGTCTTGTGAAGACTCACATAATATATAGCGAATTTAGCTTCCAAGAGGGATCGAACCCTCATAGGTTGGGCGCCAGGGCGGGTGCTCACCACTTGGACACTTGATTTCATCCGTTTATTTTACAACATTAATTGTATATGTACACAAATTAATAATTTTTTAAAAAATAAAAAATTGAATCAATTTTTTTCCATATATGTAGTTTAATTGATTAATTTCAAACCTTTTAAAATTATAATTATTTTTTTATTATTTATAATTTCTAATTAAATTATGTTATAGTATTATTTTAAAATTTATATTTCTAATTACGTTGCCACAAAATTTCAAATTATCATCCAATTTAAACTATTTTTTTATATAACCTTTAAATATTATAGTCTAAAATTATAATTAATTTTTTATTATTTATAAATTCTAATTAAATTATGTTATTTATTTTAAATTTTGTATTTTTAATTATGTTACCTCAAAATTTTAAATTATATTTCAATTTAAATTAATTATTTGTATAACCTTTAAAAATTATAGTCTAAAATTATAATTATTTTTTTATTATTTATAAATTCTAATTAAATTAAATTATATTATTTTAAAATTTGTATTTCTAATTACGTTACCTCAAAATTTCAAATTATCTTTCAATTTAAATTAATTTTTTTATTTATATAAACTTTAAAAATTATAGTCGCTAATACCTATTAAAATTAAAATTATTTTTTATTATTTATAAATTTTAATTAAATTAGGTTATATTATTTTAAATTTGTATTTTTAATTATCTTACCTCAAAATTTCAAATTAATTTTTTTAATTTAAATTTAAATTTTCTTTATTTATAAAACCATCTCAAATCCGTTTCGAATTTGAGACGGTTATATCGTCTCTAAATTGATTTCAAATCTGAGACAGAAAAACCGTCTCAAATCCGTTTCAAATTGACCCAGCAAGTTTGAGACTATTTTTTCCGTCTCAAATTGACCCGGCAAATTTGAGACGATTTTTTCCGTTTCAATTAAGAATCAAAATGACGGCGTTTTACGCTAGGTCAAATTTCCATCTCAAATCTGTCTCAAAACCGTCGCAATGTGAGACGGAAATAAAAACCGTCTCAAATTTTGTCAATTTTGTCTGTTTGATCGTTTCCGTCTCAAATTCGTCTCAAAACCGTCACAAATTTTTCGTCTCTAAAACGCGTCTTTTTGTAGTGATTTGAGCATTGGCATTTGAACACTTTAAAATGAATGAGTGTTCATTTGTGCTAATTTGTAACCCGTCTCATACGAATTTTTATTTTTAAAAAATATTATTCCTATTTTTAATATGGAGGCAGCAAAATTTCCATTTATAGTATAAAAAGGGAATTTGGATCCCAGATCGTCATATAGTTCCTCACTAGTATATTTTATCAATATCAATACAAATCACGTAAAATTAACATAACATGTACTGATTTATTAAAAAATTGAAACATAATAACAAATCACGGCAAAAGGTTCCAATAAACTTTAATTACAACTCACATAAACAATTTTGCTGTTTAAAAAAAATCACATAAACAATTAAAATAAAATAGAAAAACGACACACATACATAACCCCTTATAATGATTAATTAACAACCCCACACTTCAATCTAATCTCAGTCCCACCACCAGAGATGCTGCTCATCTTGATCATAGACTTCACAAATGCCTCATAGAACTCTTCTTTAGAGGTTGCAAATTTCTGAACTAAGGCCTTAGTTTTTGAAGCGGAGAGAAGCGCTTGATCAGATGAGAAAATGCTCTTTCCTTGAAGAAGCAGTTTGAAGTATAAATTGTCAAAAAGTGTTGGTGTAGAATCTAAGTTTGCTCCAGCATTCTTGGCCTTGTTATTCAAGGGGCAAACCTGCTTTAGGCTGGCTGCAAATGAAGGGTGCAACGACGGGTCCACGTCGGTTTTGTTGTTGAAGTTGTGGATTCTGTTCTGGAATGAAGAACAGTGGGAGAAACCTAGTGTGTGCCCTCCTGCATAAGTGTATATGTACCAACATATAAGACTTTAAAAGGATAGAGGTTAATTTGATTACATAAACTAGGAGATAAAAAGTTCGCTACTTTTTTGCAAAAGTTGGGACCAAAATTGAACATTAAAATTTTTGGGACAAAAAATGGACAGTAGAAGAATTATGAGACCAAAAAACTTTTTTTCTTCTCGTCTATTTTTAATCCAGAAATTTTTAACTATTTTGATTCATTAATATTGAAAAAAAAAAGCGTCTGAATAGCAAGAATATTAAGAATGGTGTCATTTTATATGTCACATTAAAATTCAATTTTGGCTCAACAATTTATCAATTGTCCAATTTTAGCCCAAAATCATATCATCAGTTGACATAAAACGTCACTCTTCACAATTTTCCGACAATTAGGGGGCTAAAATTGACTTTTTTCTTTTAATATTGGAATTAAAATATAATTGGATTTTTTTAGACTAAAATTGAACAATATACCGGTTATTAGATTTAAAAAAAATATATATACAGAAAATTTAATCCCATAAAGTATGTACCTGAGAGTGCCACTAAATCATCAAGAGAGAGGCCTCTTTTAGAGAAGCTTTGTTGCAACTGAGCTATATTGAATGTGGGGAAAGGCAATTGTAACGAGTCATTGGCCTTTGAAATGCGTCCATCTTTCCTACCTTTGGGCACATCCCAAGTGGGACCTCCAGACTAGTCAACATCAAGATTATTTAATTTTGACCAATTACATATACTTTAATAGCATTTCAATTTCTATGTTCCAATTCGTGTTTCATTTTATCATAACAGAGTTTGTATACTTGCTTCAAATCTTTCGTCTCACTTTTTTATGTGCACGTTTGGCGTACAACAAACAGTGTGACGAAAGATTTGAATATGTATAATAATCGCATCATGATGATAACACGAGATGAAACACCATGTAACATTGCAAATAACTACGTAGGGGACTTACAAGTGCAACAACATCTCTTGCAGCAAGGGCTAAAATGTCAGAACAGGACACCACCCCAGGGCACTTCTTCTCCACTTCCTTTTTGCATTGTCAATCACGTAAAATGCATGCAATGAAACATTTGGAGGTCCATCTTTTTCAGCTTTATTCTTCCCATTGGAATTCAAAAGCACAGAAGCATCACAACCCTTCAAAAAATACAACCAAATTTTAAATATTTCCAAGAATAATATTCCATAACTAAAATTAACATGACCTTAATTTCCAAGAATCAATTATTAATCAAGAGTAACTCTCTTGTGAAACTTGTCCACAATACGAAACTGGTGCAAGTGCTACGATTCAATGGAAATAGGTAATACTATTTAGTTGAAACCACTAATACTGTTTAGTGAAAACAGGGGAAACTGTTCACTGAAAACAACTAATTATAGTCTAGTATTGTCTAGTGAAAACAAGCAATACTATTAAGTGAAACATGCACAAGAGTTACCCTAATGAAACAATCATGGAAGTGCATTCTTAGCAGAGCTGCAGGGACCGTTCTGTCATTGACAATGCCATTCTTCACAACTTTTTGGATCAACGACTCGGCCTCAGGGCACGTTTGGTGGTAGTAATTCACACTTAGCGCATTGGAATAGCTCAAAAGTGTAGATGTAGAAAGCAAGATAGTGAACAGGGAAACAACAAAGATGGTCACCATTTTAAGTAAATTTATAATTCAACTAATAAGGCTTGATTATCTTCTTTTCCCTTGATTCAATTAATAATGTGTACCCAAACGAGGCCTAACGGTATTTAAGAGGCAAATGCGGCTCCACCGTAAGTGGTGGGGTGGGTGCGTAGAGGATTAGACCACCATTAGCATGTTTGGTGAGCTACAACATCTATGGATAATTCTGTTAGGAGATTCTTTATATTTACTTAGGACATACACATGAGTACCATTTAATTTGCTTAAACTTGAAATAATCCCATTTTGGTTTTAGTTGGTAAAATCATTTTGGATTAATATGAGGAAATGGGTATAATTAATTGATAACTAATTCACATGCACAACATTGTATTGTATGATGTGTGACTAAAATAATAATTTCACCCTTTCGGTTTTGTAGTACATGAATCACTTTAAATAAAATCATGGGACATAAAGGGAATCGGTTGGTGGATAAAGTTGAACAAATAAAGTCTATTACCTAGCTCATTGTCAATTTGTCATGACCTTTAATTTTCACAAACACTCGAGATCCGTATGTGTCGTTCTTTCTTTCTTTCTTTTTTTTTTTTTTTTTTTAATCTGTTGGAATATTTTGTGTTGTTTTGTTTATTATCACATATCGTCATGGTATAATATAATGGTAACACACATATAACATGTATTTATTGGCAGAGTCTTGTATGCACTAGGTACATCGTGCAAGTCAAGTGTATTTTTAAAATGTGGCATTTGTTTCACTTAAATATTCAACTTATCTACACTAAAACGTTCAATTTATTTTATACTGAACAAGTTGCATGTTTCAGTGTAAACAAATTGAATATTTCAATTAAAAAAAATGAATGTTTTAAACATACACTTAAGTTGGACAAATGCACCTGGTGCACAACTCTTGTTTGTTTTATGGAACACGAGATTTAATTGATATGATGAAGTAAAAATAAATATATGGTGAACCATGAAAAGGATTTTAATCAATTAGTTTGTATAAATTTAAAAAAAAAAAATGCGGTGGTTATCATTTCTTATTTGAATATAAAGGAAAGGCAGGATTGCCTTAATTTTAAAGCAACTTTTTCAAACCTTTGGAAAAAAATACCTGTACAAATAAAATTGTAACATGTACTTCGAATAGCAGTTTTTCAAATTATAATATGTTTCATTTGTATCTTAAACAGAGAGTGACGATAAACTCTCTAACCTTGTCCTATTGGCCCCTCAGCTGAGCGGATGTAAATTGAGGGTATGCATAAATAGCACACTTATAAGAGAAAGTCAACATGATATAATCTCCTAACAAATCTTTATGAGGGTGTCTTATTATTTTTATGTGTTGTGTTTTTTATAAATTTTTAGAGCATTCACAACCGTTAACGCTACACTAGCGCGGTTTCGTGCTAGTGTAGCGTAATAGTTCACGCTACGTTCGATTTTGTCTCCAACCGTTGACGCTACATTTTATACTACATATATTATTTTTAATTTTTATTAAATTAAACTATACAATCTAAACTTAATTAATACATTATACAATTCTAAACTTAATAAATTTTATACTCTTATTATCAAATATAATTATTTTTTATTACATATTTATGTATATAAAAAAGAAAAATTTATAAAATGACATTAAATAAGAGTGTGATCGTGAACTTCGGAGGGAAGATATTCCAAGACGAGCAAGATTGGATGAAGCCACTACGGCGGCAGAAGAGAATATAATTATCATGATTGATTTGGATACCATTTCTGATCCACGTAAACGTGCATTTGTTCGGATGCAACAAGAAAATATTTATCGCAAAAATGTTGAAAGTCTTCAACAACCACCAACTAATGATGCATTTGACATGTATGGGGTAAATTTTGGTGATCTTTGAGGGTCGGGAAGTAATCTCGGTCCTTTTTTATTAGGGCGTTTAATTTCAAGTATCGTACTTTTTTAGCTTAAGAATCATGATTCGGATTTTAATATAATTTGTGTGATTTAATTATGAATTATGTATTTTATTTTAGCATTTTATGTATTTTAATGTATTTGTGTGATTTAATTATGAACTATGTAATTTATTTTGTGATTTATGTATTTTAATTTATTGTATTTTGTGTGTTTTAATTATTTATCTAGAACTTTATTATTTAGTTTAAAATAATTTTACATTGTATAAATGTAATAAATAATAATTTTCACAAATAATAATAATGAAAAAGAAAAATGATAAAATGTAAATTGTATTTAAAATAAATAAAAAGAAAAAATAAAAAATGTAGTGTGATGAATAGTATCATCTACATGTAGTGTTGAATCTTCTTATTCTGTTAATATAAATAAAAATTGAAAACAAAATCTTGTATTATATGTAGTGGTAGCGCAAGATGTAGCGCTATGTTGAGAATGCCCTTAGAAATTATTTATTTGGCATACAGATAAAATATCATTAAGATAGTTAAAAACAACTAACACTAATTGACAGGACCAAGTCACGTGGAGGGCATGTTGAGTTTGTATCTTAACGTAAAGTATTACTCTCTATATATTACTTAGGGCAAATACATATTCACTAGTTCCATGCAATTTAATGTATTTTTAAATGATATTAATTATTTTATTAAATATATTAATTGGTTTATATTAATTTTTTATTTTGTTTTCTTTTTTTACCGACAATATTATTATTTTTATTTTTTTTTGACAGACAATATTAGTTATTTTGCACCAGTTTCACCAAGCCCTTATGGCTAGAAATAAATTTAGGCCTTAAATCAATAATTGTACTATCTTTCATACTCTAAATTGATAAAACTAAGGGTAGCTCTATTTGGATGAATGAATTTAAAATACATGGATTTCACACACAAATCATCAATCTTCAATTGATTTATAAATATTTATATTTGAGAGTCTAGTTTAAAATTGAGGGATTTTAAATCTTCATCAAAACCATGACATTTGAAATCTCCTTCTCTCTACCCCTCCCCCCCCCGCACTCTATCTCTTGACAATTCATGATTTTAAATATATACATTCTTATATTTATTATGTTTCAAATTCATTCATTTTAAATCTCCCTATCTGAAAGGAGCCTAAGGTTTTTATTTTTTCTAAGAATCAATTATAAATTTAATTGCCCTAATGAAACAATCATGGAAGTGCAGCGCTGCTGGAACTGTTTTGTCATTGATCATGCTTTTCGGATCAACGACTCTGCATCGGGACACGTTTTATGATAGTAACGCTTAGAGCCCGTTTTTTATGTGGGAAAAGAAAGGAAAACAGGGGAAAACAAATCATATCATACCTTTTTAAGTGTTTGGTATATTTGATGGCTTTTCCTTTTGACCCGAAAGTCCGCATTTTACTTTCCCATTTTTACGTGATTATACATCCCACCTCCTAGGTAATATTTATAATACCAAACATTATCCCTCATATGTGGTATTTATAATATCAAACATAATTTAATTCATTATAACAAACACTTAAAAAAGTCAAATATATCATATGGATAAATAAAAAATATCACATGATTTCATATATTTTTCATATCACATACCACATAACAAACGGGCTCTTAGTGCATTGGAATAGCTCAAAGTTGTTATTGATGAAAAAATGTAAGATAGTGACAAATGAAACAAAAGGTGATCGCCATTAATTGAAGTTTATTCAACGTATGCTCTTCTTTCCTTTGATTAATTCAATGATAGGTCTAAAGACTCTAAACGGTATTTATACATACCAGTAGTTTTTACTTTTTTTTTTCTTATAAACTCATCATAACTTTCAAATCTATCTATAAATATATAAAGCACCTACGGATTGACATTTTTGGTTTCCCGCTCTTTTTCCGTAGTCGTTGATCTGATTTTGATGATAATCTCGACCGTTCAATTTGATGACTATGTAATATTGGAATATTTGCACTAATATTTAATGGTCTTTATATAAATATTAATATTTATCTTAAAACTTGCCCATTGATTATATTTCCCATTAAATAAATTGACATTTTTATATTCTTTCTCTCTTCAATTCCTCAAATTTATGGGTATATATATATATATATATATATATATATATATAAATCATGAGATTGATCTTGGGTTTTCATCCATTTTTTTTTATTCCGAGTTCTTGTATTTTAAATTTATTATTGTGTATTCTCTCATTCATTTATTTCGATGTTTTGTGATATTACATATTAGGATTCTTTAGGTTTCTGCCATAACTTATGTTCGACTGATAAACCGTGATTTTGCGATAGTATTTCTTACCATGGATTTTAAGTTTTCGACTAGCCAATTGATGAATTTGTTGACGGCCTTGATTTTTCTTTGGTTTTGAGTTAAGTCCAGATTTTGTTCTCTTTTCAATTCTATTGGTAATAAATAATATGTATTGATTTTATACTTGATCTTCGAACTTAGACATATATTTTCTTTTTGATCTACTTCAATCGTGTTTTTGTCTTATTCATTTTTATACTTAATTAAATTGATTGTCATGTATGTCTAACCATGTGTATATTAAGTGGTATATTCAATTTTTATGATGCCCTTTGTTTTAAGTAAGGTTCATGTCCAAGAAACTGGTTTTTTTTTTAAAAAAAAAGTGGTTTTCTTTTTCGTATCAAGGATGTGTTTAGGTTCTTGATACTTTTCCATTTGGATTATTAGTTCATGTTTCAATAGTTTAGGAAAATGTCTTCATTCTTATAATTTATTTAATGGAAGTCATTCTCCAAACAAATATTTGAATGAATAGGGTCAAATTCATGTTCTAATATTAAACTCCAGATTGATGACCGTGTTAGGCTGCTTCTATTAAAGAAGCTGATCTCTTTTGATTTATTGTTGGTTCAAGTCATTTGTAGAAGATGTTTCGCGATTCATGAATGAAATACAATGGATAAAAAAGAATGGTTAATTAACATATAATCGCCTAAAATTTCTTAGAGTTATTCATGTATTGGAACTACTAAATAATAATCAATTAATTTAATATATTACTTAGCAAGAGTGATTATTATATTCATTCATCGGATCATTGTATTATTTATCGATTTTCAATTAATTACAATTATTTGGAATAAAGACTAAGAATTTTTCCATAATCAATGAATATCTAAATTAAGGGATTAATTGATCATTTATTAGTACGATAATCTTAATTTATATCAAGATTAATTATTTAATGAAATGATTGTAAATATAATAATGTTGATTTATTACGGGTTTCGTTAATTGATTGATTGTTCATCGGATTCCAGCGAATGTCTTAGTACAACATTTTAACAATTTTAAATTTCTGAATACGACAACGAGTTCTCATTTCACTCTTGGTGAGTTTCTAGATTTCTTCTCAAATTGGTTTCAAATTTCTTTTGATTGGTTTACAATGTTGTAAATTCATATTCGTCCGGCTTTAGATTTCTGATATAATTTACGTTCGACGAATAAGTCATGATTTCTTGAAAATGTTTCTCACTAACAACGAATTTTAAGTTTTCGAGTCAGCCTTGCCATATTTATTGATGGCGTTGACTTTTGTTTGGTCTTTGAGTTAAATCCAGATTTATGTTCTCTTCAATCCTGTTGACAATGGAAAATATGTATTGTCTCTGTTGAAGTTAAACGTATATATTATTTGATCTGCTTCAATCGTGTTTGTGTCTTATTGTTGGAAAATTTGTATTAAGTTTTGATGGAAGTGTCAAAACAATTGTAATAGGACCAGTCAGACCTGTTAGCTGACTGATGACTTAGAATCAGGATAGGATGACCAGCTGAAATCTATAGACAGCTGATGTATAAGATAGGTCACATATTGAGGGGGAACTCAATATGTATAGGTCAGGTCAGAAGATCAGAAGACCCAAGTCAAGTCAGAAGACAAGTCAAGTCAGAAGACCAAACGAAGTAAGAAGATCAGACGAGCAAATTAGTCAGATGATCAGGTGAAGACATGAAGCTCAAGTTCAGAATACCTGAAGATCAGAAGACTACCATAAGATCAAGACCAGAAGACCAGAAGACCTATATCAGCGAGTCTGCTAAGTTGAGCTAAGACAACTTGCACCAGAAGACTCTATCAGGTAGACTGGTCAGTTTTATCTGATCAGGCACACCAGGTGTCAAATAATGTTACACCAGACCATACGTACTATCAGACAAGAAGAATGTCAATTTTAGTTGGTAGAACAAACACTGAAAAAGGTGTACTTATTAACCAATGAGAACGAGACACGTATGTACGGAGCTGACAATGCGGGATTCGGCGCTGCATAGTCAAACTGCTAGAAAGGACAAACATGCACGCTTTCGGCCATGTCGTTCCTGAAGCACGTCAAATCAATCCTGCAACCTACCAAAAATAGCCTGAAATTCAAATTGCTCTCCAACGGCTCTTTGATTTCGAGGTTTATAAATATGGGATTGCTCTTCATAGTGAAGACACGGAAATTATCATCAAGCTCAAGCCATAAGCAAATTTCCGCACGAAGAACACAAAATTCAAGTTTATTTTATAAGGGTTCATCCCACTAGTTCTTAGCATAGAAATGTCATCCTCTAGCTTTAGGCTACATAAACAATAGGATAGATTTCCAGTTGGAACAACAACAAATCTTTACCCAAACCCAAAAACTTAGGTTAAGTTTGTTTTAGCAAGATTTCAGACTAGGGTTTCTAGTTCTGATTTTTGGGATCTAGTTCTGATTTTTGGGATCGGTTGAGTGAGAACTCTCTAAACATCTGTTGGTTGTACTGTGTTGGACTAACACAATAAACTAAGTCCAGTTGGTTAGTTGGTGCCCCTTGTGATAGGGAAGAGTGGACGTAGGACTGGTTGTCCTAACCACTATACAAATCTTGTGTGCCTTTACTTGTTATCTCCTGCTTTACACTTCTGCACACTACCTGCGTTTAAAACTGCATACATATTCTGAGTTAGGATCAGTCTGCATCAAGCAACTGATCTGATCAGTTTGACACTTTAGTCATCTGATTGAAAACAGACTTCAGAATTTGATTAACTAAAACTGGTTTTTCACACTGGTTAAAACTAGCTTCCGCACATCAGTTAAATTGATAGACACCGGGATATCAGTCCAAACTGATTCATCTGCACTCTGGTCAGGCAACCTGCCTTCACACCTGATCTTACACGAAAGTTTTCAGAAGTCTATTCACCCCTCCCCTCTAGACTTCTGCCCTCACAAAACTCGTTCGGGACCTACAAGTGGTATCAGAGCAGTGGTTCTACGGATCACTGGCTTTGAGTATCATCGGTTCTTGAGGAAGAACCATTGCGGTCACTTGAACAGATCTTGAAAAACCGTTTTTAAAACTTCATCTGTTTTCAAAACTCACTAAGCATGGATAATACATCTGGTATGTATCATGATCTACCCAAATTTTCTATTGATGAGTATGCAGATTGGGTCATACTCATGAGCAATCATCTGGGAGCTATAAGCAGCAGAATGATGGAAGTTCTTGAACAAGGATCTATCATTATCTTGTTGGGGAACGAATTGCCTGGATCTATTCGGGATGAATATTTAAATACAAATTTAATTCTAAAAATTATTACTAGCATGAATTAATTCTATATTAATTCAAATAATAATTCAACAATAAATCATGCATATAAACAGTTCACGTAAATCCTACGCATGCGGAATTACTACGAGTTTACGTAAACTTACCTATTGGAATGGCAATGGACTTGTCGATGAAAACACATCAAAAAGCCTTCCCAAAGTATTCCCTTAATCCTTGCTCGACAATCCGGTGGTAGGATTCCCGTGAACAATTAACTAAAAGGAAAAAATAAAATTTGTTGCACCACTTTTGTGGATTTACTAATTTTTCCAGCACATGGAATTGCACTTGGGAATGAAAGAATCATCCCCTATTTATAGATAGGGTGGTGGTCGAATTTTTAGGGAAAAACAATGTGGAAAAATCTTTTCTTGATCTCCAAGAAATCTTGAATATATCTCCTATATTCTTTTTTCCATAATTAAAATATTCCACAAAAATCCCACCTTATCTTGCTATGGTGAATTTTCGAAAATAAGAGGGACCAAGAATCCAAGATTTGGATCTTCTTGAATTTATGAGATATTCTTGTATTTCAAGAAATATATATCTTCCATAATATCTTTTCAAGAAAATCAAGAAAATCTTTCTTGCCCTTTATATTTCAAAATTTTCGAAACAAACTATATGAATAACCAAGTGGGAGATTTCTTGAATTTAATGAGATAATCTTGTATTCCAAGAATACATATCTTCATTCCATAACAAAATTCAAAGAAAATCTTTCTCCCCTTTTATCCATATTTTTCGAAAAAAACAAAGAAAAATAGGCAACAAATTTATTTTATTTTTAAACATCTTTTTCAGTTATTGGACTTTATGTTGGGCTACTTGGGGGGCCTTTAGGAGAATTAAGATTTGACCTTCCAATGGATCTTGAATTATCAATATTGAGCCACAATATTATTCAAGCCCATAAATATTAATTAATCCCACTACATAATTAATATTGCACTATCCATCTTAACCCATATTATAGTCAATATGGCTCCCGGTTATTATTTCACGTGTTTAAGATTATCTAGCCCATTAATTAATTCAAGTCACTGAAATAGCTTTCCATTAATTAATATATTTTTATCCTTGGTAAAGGAACGGTTCAACATTATTACTCATACCGGAAACTTATGAACCTCCCAATGGATAATTAATATAATATCTTTCAACATAATTAATATCTTTCCACTTGCAAGATTTGGTATGATAAAACTTATGAACCTCCCAATGGAGCAAATCGAACAAGCGTACTTGTACACGATTCTTCGTATTAAATCTTAGCTACACATGTGACCAATAATATTGCCCAAGATATAAAGTATAGAATCTTGTTGATTCTCTACCCGTAATAAGTCAAAGCAATACTTACTAACCACACGTGATCCTATTTAAGGGACGAAGATTAAGAAATAACGAACCACTGAGGTCTAATTCTTCCTAGTTCAGTTCTGAAGAATTTGTCCTCCTGTAGGTCCTCTTCAGTGCAATAGACATGCACTAGTGTAATCTCTTTGGTCAAGACAAGTCAATCTAAGCGTTACACTTCAACCTTTCACGATGGATTGTTCATTTCCATCTAGGTCGTGAATGGTGTACTTTTGGTTACAAGGGACTGTTAATTTAATCTTCTGTGATCGGGTATCACTAAATTAACTACAATGTAACACATACTATTTATTGAACAGTTATGCAGTAAATATATGTAACATTCGATAATATTTAACGCATCAGTGATAAATAATTTATTTCAGTAAATAAGTCTGAAATTCAGTTTGATTATACAAAGTAAAAGCATACTTTCCAGTATAATCCCAACATATCTATCACAACAATCCAGCTGAAGGTGGTGATCCAGATTTTCCAGTTGGCGCTCGGATCAGAAAAAGTCCATCTCTGATGGATGCTGAAGAAAGAAAGCTGTCAAATCTGGATACGGTTGCAAGACATATCATCATGAAGACGATGGATAAGATCACAAGAGAGAAGATCAAATATCTCAAGACTGCGAAGCAGATGTGGGATACTCTAGCTGAGATATACGAAGGAAACGATCAGATAAAGTACAGCAGATTACAGGCCGAACTGGTTAAGTTCGAGAAACTCAAGATGCTGCCCAACAAGACGATCAACCAGTTAGATGGAAGGATTACCATGTCGATAAACAAGCTCAGAGAATTAGGACGTGAAATGACCGACAAGGACATCAACTACAAGATTCTGAGATCTTTAACGAAGAAATGGGATATGAAGGTTATTGTGATCAAGGACTGCCAAGATATAGGAAAGATGAAGCCGAGCAGTTTGTTCTTAAATCTGAAAGCCCATGAATTCGACTTTATTGAGAGAGGGCAAGAGGAAGATGATGAGTCATCTGCCGAAACCACACCTGCAACAACAAAAGCAGTAGCATTCAAAGCAGGCGGCAGTTGCTCAAAATCTTCTGAGCCTATTGGAAATATTGTTAGTCAAGCTGAACAGATTGCTCTACTCACCAGAAAGCTTGAAAGATCAAACATTCAATTAGGAAAGTATAGAAGATTCTACAAATATTATCAGAATAGCAGAGGAAGAGAAAGAAGATCGTCTGACAGATCACAGGAAAGAAACAGATCTGATGACAGAAGAGACGACCAAAGAGAAAAGAAAAGAGATGATTGTACTGAAGATTACAAATCAGAAAAGAGAAACTTAGATCAAAGGCAAATCGGAAAGTCACCTGACAGATCATACAGAAGACATGACTCACCTGCCAGAAGAAGTTCTGTGGAGCGAGGAGTTTGCTTCAACTGCCAGAAACCAGCTCACTACAGTGCAGACTACCCTGACCTAACGCCTAGAGAAAGAGAAGATAAGAGGAATAAAAGAGAGCAACGATACAGAGATAGGAAAGTTATGGTTGCTGACACTACTGGAATAGACGACTCTTATCTGCCATCAGAAGATTTTGGTTACTCATCTGTAGAGGAGTTCTGCTTGATGAGCAATGCTGATGACTTCAACAACTTTGATGATCTGATGTTCTCATCTGATGATGACATCTGTCTCATGGCCAAGGAAGAAGATCAATCTGAGGTATCTTCTAAACCATCTGTGTTTTCTGTTTTCACACCTGCTGGAGAGATTGACCTACAGCTCTACATTGAGCAATTGCTTGATGATCTCTCCAATGCAGTAGACACTTATACTATAGTGGAAGCTGAGAACGACAAGCTAAAGATAGAGAACATTCAGCTTGTTAAAGAAAATGCTGCAAGAAAAGTTGTTGAACTAAAATCAGCTGAAACTGTTCAGAAGATGACTACATAACTGGAGTTTCTGAAAGTCAGTTCTTCTAATCAGGGTAAACTGATTAAGGAACAACTAGCTATTAACGAACAGCAAGCTGATGACCTCAAAATCCTTCAGGCTAAGTTTGATGAACTCTTCCGACTGTTGGGGAATGAATTGCCTGGATCTATTCGGGATGAATATTTAAATACAAATTTAATTCTAACAATTATTACTAGCATGAATTAATCCTATATTAATTCAAATAATAATTCAACAATAAATCATGCATATAAACAGTTCACGTAAATCCTACGCATGCGGAATTACTACGAGTTTACGTAAACTTACCTCTTGGAATGGCAATGGACTTGTCAATGAAAACACACTAAAAAGCCTTCCCAAACTATTCCCTTAATCCTTGCTCGACAATCCGGTGGTAGGATTCCCGCTAACAATTAACTAAAAGGAAAAAATAAAATTTGTTGCACCACTTTTGTGGATTTACTAATTTTTCCAGCACATGGAATTGCACTTGGGAATGAAAGAATCATCCCCTATTTATAGATAGGGTGGTGGTCGAATTTTTAGGGAAAAACAATGTGGGAAAATCTTTTCTTGATCTCCAAGAAATCTTGAATATATCTCCTATATTCTTTTTCTCATAATTAAAATATTCCACAAAAATCCCACCTTATCTTGCTATGGTGAATTTTCGAAAATAAGAGGGACCAAGAATCCAAGATTTGGATCTTCTTGAATTTATGAGATATTCTTGTATTTCAAGAAATACATATCTTCCATAATATCTTTTCAAGAAAATCAAGAAAATCTTTCTCGTCCTTTATATTTCAAAATTTTCAAAACAAACTATATGAATAACTAAGTGGGAGATTTCTTGAATTTAATGAGATAATCTTGTATTCCAAGAATACATATCTTCATTCCATAACAAAATTCAAAGAAAATCTTTCTCCCCTTTTATCCATATTTTTTCGAAAAAACAAGGAAAAATAAAAACACATTTATTTTATTTTTAAACACTTTTTCCAGTTATTGGACCTTATGTTGGGCTACTTGGGGGGCCTTTAGGAGAATTAAGATTGGATCTTCCAATGGATCTTGAATTATCAATATTGAGCCACAATATTATTCAAGCCCATAAATATTAATTAATCCCACTACATAATTAATATTGCACTATCCATCTTAACCCATATTATAGTCAATATGGCTCCATTTATTATTTCCGTGTTTAAGATTATCTAGCCCATTAATTAATTCAAGCTCTGAAATAGCTTTCCATTAATTAATATCTTTTTATCCTTGGTAAAGGCGGTTCAACATTATTACTCATCTGAAACTAGTTCCACTTGCAAGATTTGGTATGATTAAACTTATGAACCTCCCAAGGAACCGTCGAATAAGCGTGCTTTGTACCGATTCTTCGTATTAAATCTTAGCTACATGTGACCAATAATATTGCCCAAGATATAAAGTATTGAATCTTGTTGATTCTCTGCTAAGTAATAAGTCAAAGCAAAACTTACTAACCACACGTGATCCTATTTAAGGGGCGAAAATTAAGAAATAACGAACCACCGAGGTCTAATTCTTCCTAGTTCGATTACGGAGAATTTGTCCTCCCAGGAATCCTCTTGATCTTGCAATAGACATGCACTAGTGTAATCTCTTAGGTCAAGACAGGCCAATCTGAAGCGTTACACTTCAACCTTTCACGATGGATTGTTCATTTCCATCTAGGTCGTGAATGGTGTACTTTTTGGTTACAAAGGATTTTGTTAATTTAATCTTACGTGATCGGGTATCACTAAATTAACTACAATGTAACACGCATCTTTTATTTATTGAACGATTATCGCAATAAATATATGTAACATTCGATAATATTTAACGCATCAGTGATAAATAATTTATTTCAGTAAATAAGTCCAAAATTCAGTTTGATTATACAAAGTAAAAGCATACTTTCCAGTATAATCCCAACAATCTCCCACTTATACTCAAAGTTGTATATCTCTGACATGTCTCGTGTAGATCTGCGACATATAATGTCACCTACACGAACCTAATAATGTCTCCCACTTATACTCAAAGCGATTAGCAACGGTCTTGACACCCATCCCTTCCACATGTCTCTCGAATGTATTACGAGGCGGACCACTTTGTGAATGGATCAGCTAGGTTGTCTCCCGACGCGATCTTTACCACCTCTATATATCCTCTCTTAACGATATCTCGTATAAGATGGTATTTCCTTTCAATGTGTTTGCTGGCCTTGTGGGCTCTTGGTTCCCTTGAATTTGTAACTGCTCGAGCATTGTCACAATAAACAGTGATTCTGATTCTTTGGGCAAATTCGAACTACATCCAAGTCCACTAGGAAGTTCTTGAGCCAAACCGCTTCTTTCGCTACCTACTTAGCCCGATTACATATTAAAACTTCCATGGTAGAATCCATGATGCATTTACGACGCTTCTCCATGTCATGGCTCCCTCCTTGTTGGGGATTATCTTTGAAAAGTATGCTTTTTACTTTGTATAATCGAAACTGAATTTCGAGACTTATTCTTGAAATAAATTGTTTATCAATTGATGCTTTAAGTATGATTGAATGTTATATATATTTCTTTGCATAATCTTTTCAATAATTAAATGCGTGTTACATGTAGTTAATTTAGTGATACCCGATCACGAAAGATTAAATTAACGATCCCTTGTAACTATAAGTCGCCATTCACGACCTAGATGGAAATGAACAACCATCGCGAAAGGTTGAGGTGTAAGGCTCGATTGGTTTGTCTTGACCAAGAGATTACACTAGTGCATGACTAATCTTATTTGAATAGGACCTCTGAGGAGGATAAATTCTTGAATCCGAACAAGGAAGAATTAGACCTCGATGGTTCGTTGTTTCTTAACCTTCGTCCCCTTAAATAGGATCACGTGGGATCGGAACTATTGCTTTGACTTATCATGGGTAGCGAATCGAGAGAGAGATTCAATCGTGCTTTTATCTTGGGCAATATTATTGGTCACATGTGATTGCTAAGATTTATCTGAAGAATCGTGTGCAAGTGCGCTTGTTTTGATTTGCCCCCTTGGGAGGTTCATAAGCTTTATCATACTAAATCTTGCAAGTGGAATTTGTTTTAGGTATGGATAATAATGTTGAACCGTTCCTCGACCAAGGACAAAAGATATTAATTAATGGAAAGCTATTTCAGGTGGCTTGAATTAATTAATGGGCTAGATAATCTTAAACACGGGAAATAATGACCGGGGAGCCATATTGATATAATATGGGTTAAGATGGATAGTCTTGATATTAATTATGTAGTGGGATTAATTAATATTTATGGGCTTGAATTATATTGTGGCTCAATATTAGATATTCAAGATCCATTAGAAGGTCCAATCTTAATTCTCCTAAAGGCCCCCCGAGTAGCCCAACAAATAGTCCAATAACCGAAAAGGTGATTAAAATAAAATAAATATTGTTGCTTTATATTTCCCGTATTTTAAAAAATTATGGATAAAAAGGAGAAAGATTTTCTTTGAATTTTGTTATGGAATGAAGATATGTATTCTTGGAATACAAGATTATCTCATTAAATTCAAGAAATCTCCCACTTGGTTATTCATTAAGAGATTTTCGAAATTTTTGGAAATAAAGTGGGCAAAAAAGATTTTCTTGATTTTCTTGAAAAGATATTATGGAAGATATGTATTTCTTGAAATACAAGAATATCTCATAAATTCAAGAAGATCTAAATCTTGGAATCTTGCTCAAATTTTCTAAAATTATACCCATAAAATAGAGAGGAGGTGGATTTTTTGTGGAATATTTTAATTATGGGAAAAAATATATGGGATATATTCAAGATTTCTTGGTGACCAAGAAAAGTCTTTTCCCACATTGAAAAACCACCAAAATTTTTGTGCCCTCCTCTCCTATAAATAGGGGATGATTAGTTCATTCCCAGTACTACAATTCCATGTCTTTGGAAATATTAGCAAATCCACATAATTGGTGCAACAAAGTTTATTTTTCCTTTTTGTTAATTGTTCGCGAGTATCCTTCCACCGGATTGTCGAGCAAGGGCTAAGGAATACTTGGGAAGTCCTTTTGGTTAGTCCGTCCGACCAAAGCCAACGCCCGTCCCGGAAGTATGCGTTCCACGTAAACCCGTAGATTCGCGTCGCGTAGGTTTTACGTGGCTTTTTTATATGCATGATATGTTGTTGTAATTATTATTTGAATTAATATAGGATTAATTCATGCTAGTAATAATTAATGAATTAAATTTGTATTTAAATATTCACCTAGAATAGATGCATGCGAATCATTCCCCAACAAGCGGTATCGAGCCCTTGTTTGGACTCTTTGAATTTTTTAAATTGTAATTTAATTCACGGACATTAAATTTGAAATTGGATAGTAGAATCTGTTAGATACATTTTGCGGTATCAATTGTCATGGATTTTAATGTTTTATTTTGCATGCATATAAACTGTGGTTTTTAATTAGATTAGCTTCGGGATTTGTTTTTGCCTCGTGAGAAAATCCACGAGTAGACTAGGATTTGTTTGATTTGATCAATGTAATAGACTAGTCTAGATCTAGGTTTATTTATTTTTGTAAATAAATTGTAAATAGGATCGAAAACGAAGAGATGAAAAATTAAAGGGCGAAAATCGAGAACCAGCGTGGCCTTGGTATGTGCGCACGTACGGGCGTAGGGCGGGCAGGCGGGCAGCCTTGAGATCTGAGCAGCGCCTGCCTTGGGCGTCGTGCTCGAGCCGAGGCGGGCCTTGTGGCCTTGTGGCCTTAATGAGACGCGGGCGAGGCCGATGTCATGGGCGGGGCGGGGGCGAAGCCTTCCTTCTGTGTGAGCCTTGCCCGCGTCGAGGATTGCCGACTAAACTCCTGCCGAGGCGGGTGTCTTGGCGTCCAAGTGACGTCACCTGCCAGCGGTCTTCAATCGCCTAAAGGCTGTCGAACCCAGCAACGGCGGATCTTGAGCATGCATCCCATTGCGAGTCACAGTACGTGGCGGTTAGAGACGAAGTTTTTTTTCGAGACGAGCGAGTGGGAGAAATTCGAGGCGTGTTTCTTCAAGATCAAGCCAAGAAAAAATCAAACCATGACAATTGGATAATTTGTTGCCCAATATGTTTATTTTTTCTGTTTTTGCTTGATTTATTTATCTTTATCTTATGCTTTTATTTAATTTGTTTAAATGTGTTTGCATGAGGGTTTCCAAATGGAAAAATCTCAACTTCAAAATTACTAAGTATGTTTAAATAATTAATTGACAATTTTATTAGGATAATAAAATTGAATTAATTTTGACCTCCATGATTTATTTATTTGTGAATTCTTTTGGAGAAATTCCCCAACGGAGACGGTCAAAAAGATAGGTTTCACATGAATGAATTCCAAACGGATGATTGTGGGTTATTACTAGTGGCGGCGATGACCCTCCCGAGAGGCTCGATCAAAAGCGAAATAGTAATCTGTATTTAATCATGGTTATTACTTAGGTATAAAATTGATATGCATATACTTCTCCGAAGTCCTGTCGATTTTATATTGGTCAAGTGGAACCCAACTATTAATCTGGATATTAAGGGTTTTATGCTTTCGTTCTTGTTTGTAACCCGCTTGAATGTGTTTAAATAATGACCCACCCAACGTGGCTTATTTAAACTGTTTTGAGATGTTGGCTGATGCATGTTCATATTTTTTCGAGATTTTAAATATGATGAAATGTGATCGAACCTTGTGATATACTTGTGCTATTGCATATAGTTATTTATTTTAGTTCAGCATGTCGTTACCTTTTAATCCATTTGTTATTATACTTAAAAAGTCAATACAATATGTATGGAAACTATATTGATTGGAAAATTATAATTGTCCTAACCGCACAAAAGCACAAGTGGATTTTGACACACAAGAATCAGATGAGCCAACTGACGAGTCAAAATATGCGGGACTCGTCAGATCACCTTGCGAGAGATGTCGTCGCTGAAAATGGTGGAGGAAAAACCCGTAAGGGATTACGTCCTCAAAATAGATGGCCCATCCCAAACAAACTTGAGATTACGAGTCGCAGATTATGATCACGGAGACTCGGATGAATTTGGTACTTCATTCTCTTGCCCGAAGGTTTTTTGAGCATTTTGGCCTCGCTAGCTAATTTGTTGCAAACTTTTGGACTCGGCGAGAAATGATGATAAGGCACCAAACTCAAGCTTTGACGGCAAGTGGTCCGTCTTCATCTTCTAGGCCAAGGGTAGGCAAGATAAAGAAAGGGACCAAAGGCCATAAGCAATAAAACTCAATGTTGCCAAGAAGGCAATGGTAAGATGAGGAATGCTTGTTGTGTCGAGGAAAATCGAAAGAGGAAGTGCTTAAGGCTGCGGTGAGAGAGGACAATGGAGGTCTTGCTGTTCCAACCCCAAAAGGAATGAAAAAAAGGTAATTCTCACACACTAGTTGTTGAAACTTGTTTTAGCGGCGTATACTTCTCATTAAATTGGGTGGTTGATACGAGATCCACTAATCATGTTGGCTTCACGGGTTCTAAATGATCCGGCGACTTAGTGGGGTGAGATCCTCATCACCTTTTGGTAACGTTCACAAAGTAGAAGACATTGCAATGCTTTCGTAAAGTGGCGGATATTGCAATGCTTCGATAATAACGATTATTGCAATACTACGAAATAGCGAGACATTACAAAGCTACATGAGTGGCGATTAAGCGATGGGAGAAGTGCACCTATCTTTTGAAGATAAAGTTTTTTTTGAGATTATCTTTATGTTCCCGGTTTTAGAAAAGAATTCACTTTCGGTTTCTAAAATTTGATTAAAGGACACTAAGTTTCTTCTAATAAGAATGACATCATTTTTGAAATGATGAGTGTATACTGATTCGGGACATTGATGGAAAATCTCTATATAATTAATCGCACACCACTCACGAAATGTATCCTATAACACATCAATTGTTTCCGAAAAAAAAACGTTCATCGGGGCGTGAGCGAGACACTTCTTTGGCATCTAAGATTAGGTCATATAAATCCAAAGAGGATCCAAAGGTTGGTGAAGGATGGTTCAACTGGAGCGTCTCCAAGTTGAATCGGATCCAACCTGCGAATCATGTTTGGAGGGTAATATGACCAAGATGGCATTTTGAGCGAGGGAATGGGGCTAAAGAAGTGTTAGAGATCGTTCACATAGATGTCGTGGTTCAATGTCAACCAAAGCAAGAGGAGGTTATGAGTAATTTTATTGATGATTACTCAAGGTACATTTTCCTTATGAAGCGTGAATCGAGACCTTTGAGAAATTCTAAAGAATTTAAGGCTCAAGCGAGAGAATCATATGGAAAAAGCGTATCAAGTCTCTACGATCGATCGTGAGGCGAATACCTCGGCGATGAGTTTTTGAACTACTTATCTAATGAAGGGATTGTATCGACTCACTTTGCACCGGAACCCCTCAACAAAAACGGGATTGCGGAGTAAGCAACATAATTCTTTTGGAAATGGTTAGATCAATGATGAGTTATCACGGATCTTCCCCGAGTCGATTAAAAGGTCATACCTTGGAAAAGCAATGACTTACATACGAACTTGGTGCTATCCAAATCAGTTCCCAGAACCCCAAAGAATTGTGGACCGGGCGCAAGTCTAGTAAGAGACACATGAGAACTTTGGGGTGTCCGGCCTACGTGTTGGACAAGGAAACGGGTAAATTGGATCCTCGATCAGAATTAAAGAAATTTTTTTTGTAGGATACCCCGGAACAAAAGGGTGAATGTTCTATAGTTCCGAAGATCAAAAGGTGGACATCCGCACCCACTTTAGATTTTGGAAGAAGACTATATGAACCAAAGAAAACCCAGTAGTGAGATTACCTTAAATGAGCTTAGAGGGCAAACCTCGGTCTTGTTGTCTTAGATGATATACCAAACGATCGTTTTCTGGCAAGACCTCGTTATAGTGGGAGGGTTGTTAGACGGCCCGAGAGATTCATGGGAATAGGAGAGTCCTCGGACTTGATTCCCGGAATCAGACCCATGGCATATGACGAGGCACTCCAAGATATGGATGCAGATTCTTGACAAACAAAGAAATGAAAGGCGATATGGGTTCTATGTTTCATAATAGAGTGTAGGAGCTAGTCGAACCACTTAATGGGGGTCAAACCCATTGGATGAAAGTGGGTGTATAAGAGGAAAAGAGGATCGGACGGGAAGGTTGAAACCTTTAAAAGCAAGACTAATGGCGAAAGGTTATACTCGAAAAAGAAAGGGATCGATTATGAGGAAACTTTTTAAGCCCGTAGCCATGCTTAAGTCCATCCAGTATTCTCTTATCGATTCTTTGCAGATCTCAACTTTGAAGTCTGGCAAATAGATGTCAAGACGGCTTTCCTTAACGGAAGTCTTGATAAAGAGATCTATATGCAACAACCCCATGTTTTCATTGAAACAGGCCAAGAACACCTAGTTTGTAAAGCTCAAGGGGTCCATTTATGGACTCAAATGGACATCGAGCTTGGAACCAAAGTTTTGATCATGTAATAAAGTCTTATGGGTTTGATCAAAACAAGTTTGAAAGTTGTGTGTAAAAAGCGTGTCGGAACTGCATTGGTATTCTTAGTACTGTACGTAGAACACATTGTGATCATCGGGAACGATGTGAAGGTGTGATCGACGTAAGGGCATGGTTTTTCAAAAGCAGTTTGATATGAAAGACTTAGGGAAAACCGGACACATCCTTGGGATCAAGATCACAAGAAAAGGATGGTCGGGTTATCGCAAGTTTCATACATAGACACCTTTTTTTTGAAACAATTCAAAGATGCAAGATTCCAAGAAAGGATTAGTACCTTTCGGACTTGGAATCCATCTATCCAAAAAATGTTCCCTAAGGCGAAAAAGGAGATAGATGACATGAAAGGTATTCCTTGTGCTTGGTGTCGGAAACCTTATGTATGCATTCTTTGTGTCTGAGACCGGATATATGCTTTGCCGTAGGCATGGTATGAATATCGAGTAACTTCGAGGAAAGCGGGTTGACGACGATTAAAAACATTACGAAGTTTACGAAAAGAACTCGGGATAGAATGTTGATTTATCGATCGAATACTCCAATCCCCATCGGCATGGACTCGGATTTCCAATCGGTTAGATTCGGATATTATCGCCTCCGGTTAGTGTGTTTCCATTTGGGAAGTGTAGCCATCAAATGGACGAGTGTGAAGCAAATGCATCAAACTCAACCATGGGACTCGGGTAAGTAGGCGCTTGTGAAGCGGTGAAAAAGAACCGATTAGACTCTAGATCTTCTTAGTGGACTTGGATGGTGTTACGAATTTGTCTAGCAATATCTGCTAGGGGCGATTGCAAATTCAAGAGAACCAAGAGTCCACGAAATCAAACAAACACATTAAAGGAAAGACATCTTATACGAGAAATCGTTAAGAGAGGAGATATAGATGTGGCAAAGATAGCGTCTGAGGACAGCCTAGCAGATCCATTCACAAAGCGTCTGCCTCTGAATACATTCGAGAGACATGTGAGTGGAATGGGTGTCAAGACCGTTGCCAATCTGCTTTGAGTATAAGTGGGAGAAATTATTAGGTTCGTGTAGGTGACATTAGATGTCACGGACTACTCGAGACGTGTTGTAGTATACTTAAAAGCAGACTTTGAGTATAAGTGGGAGATTGTTGGGGATTATACTGAAAAGTATGCTTTTTACTTTGTATAATCAAAACTGAATTTCCAGACTTATTTACTGAAATAAATTGTTTATCACTGATGCTTTAAGTATGATTGAATGTTATATATATTTACTGCATAACTGTTCAATAATTAAAATGCGTGTTACATTTGTAGTTAATTTAGTGATACCCGATCACGAAGATTAAATTAACGATCCCTTGTAACTATAAGTATCGCCATTCCACGACCTAGATGGAAATGAACAACCATCGCGAAAGGTTGAGGTGTAAAGGCTCGGATTGGTTTGTCTTGACCAAGAGATTACACTAGTGCATGGTGATCTTGAATAGGACCCTCTGAGGAGGATAAATTCTTGAGCCCGAACAAGGAAGAATTAGACCTCGATGGTTCGTTGTTTCTTAACCTTCGTCCTTTAAATAGGATCACGTGGGATCGGTAACTATTGCTTTGACTTATCATGGGTAGCGAATCGGAGAGATTCAATCGTACTTTATCTTGGGCAATATTATTGGTCACGTGTGATTGCTAAGATTTAATCTGAAGAATCGTGTGCAAATGCACGCTTGTTTGATTTGCCCTTGGGAGGTTCATAAGCTTTATCATACTAAATCTTGCAAGTGGAATTTGTTTTTCGGTATGGATAATAATGTTGAACCGTTCTCGACCAAGGACAAAAGATATTAATTAATGGAAAGCTATTTGGTGGCTTGAATTAATTAATGGGCTAGATAATCTTAAACACGGGAAATAATGGCCAAGAGCCATATTGATTTGTAATATGGGTTAAGATGGATAGTGCAATATTAATTATGTAGTGGGATTAATTAATATTTATGGGCTTGAATTATATTGTGGCTCAATATTAGATATTCAAGATCCATTAGAAGGTCAAATCTTAATTCTCCTAAAGGCCCCTCGAGTAGCCCAACAAATAGTCCAATAAGCGAAAAAGGTGATTAAAATAAAATAAATATTGTTGCTTATATTTCCCCATTATTTTTCGAAAATTATGGATAAAAAGAGGAGAAAGATTTTCTTTGAATTTTGTTATGGAATGAAGATATGTATTCTTGGAATACAAGATTATCTCATTAAATTCAAGAAATCTCCCACTTGGTTATTCATTAAGAGATTTTTTAAATTTTTGAAATTAGTGGGCAAGAAAGATTTTCTTGATTTTCTTGAAAAGATATTATGGAAGATATGTATTTCTTGAAATACAAGAATATCTCATAAATTCAAGAAGATCTAAATCTTGGAATCTTGCTCAAATTTTTAAAATTATACCATAAAATAGAGGGTGGATTTTTGTGGAATATTTTAATTATGGGAAAAAAGAATATATGGGATATATTCAAGATTTCTTGGTGACCAAGAAAAGTCTTTTCCCACATTGAAAAACCACCAAAATTTAGTGCCCCCTCCTCTCCTATAAATAGGGGATGATTAGTTCATTCCCAAGTACAATTCCATGTCTTTGGAAATATTAGCAAATCCACATCACGTGGTGCAACAAAGTTTATTTTTTCCTTTTGTTAATTGTTCACGGTATCCTTCCAATTATTGTCGAGCAAGGGCTAAGGAATACTTGGGAAGTCCTTTTGGTTAGTCCGTCCAGACCAAAGCCACTTTTGCCGTCCCGAGAATGCGTTCACGTAAACCCGTAGATTCGCGTCGTGGGTTTTACGTGGCTTTTTATATGCATGATATGTTGTTGTAATTATTATTTGAATTAATATAGGATTAATTCATGCTAGTAATAATTAATGAATTAAATTTGTATTTAAATATTCACCCCGAATAGATCTGTGCGAATCATTCCCCAACACTCCCCCCATGCAAAACACACTACTGGAGGTAGATTTTCTGGAATCTATGTCCGATTGGAAATCTGAGTCCGTGTAGCCTATGGGGATTAGATTATCCGATTTATTAAAACCAAGATTCTATCCCGTTCTTTTAGGATACTTCAAAATGTTTTTAACTCTCCCCGGGTTACTTTGATATCTTGCCACCATGCCTAAGGCAAAGCAGATATCCGGTCTAGTGCACAACATTACATACATAAGGCTTCCGACAGCCGAAGCATAAGGAATGTCTTTCATGTCATCTATCTCCCTTGGTGTCTTAGGGCACATTTCCTTGGATAGATGGATTCCATGTCCAAAAGCACGAAGACTTTCTTGGAATCTGCATCTTTGAATCGTTTCAAGGCGGTGTCTATGTATGAAGCTTGCGATAAACTATCATCTTTTTTCTTGCGATCTCGAGTGATCTTGATCCCGAGGATGTGCCGACTTCCCCTAAGTCCTTCATATCAAAGCTGTTTTTGAAAGCCATGCCCTTACGCCTCGATAACACCTTTACATCGTTCTGGATGAAATGAGAATGTCATCTACGATAGTACTAAGAATACCAATGCGCCTCAAACCGCTTTTTGTACACACAACTTTCAAACTCATTTTGATCAAACTCATAAGACTTTATAACATGATCAAAACATTGGTTCCAAGCTCGGATGCTGTTTGAGACCATAATGGACTTCATGAGCTTACAAACTAGGTGTTCTTGGCCCTTTTCAATGAAGCCTTGGGGTTGATGCATATAGATTTCCTCATCAAGACTTAGTTAAGGAAAGGCATCTTGACATCCATTTGCCATTTCAAAATTGAGATGTCGAATCGACAAAGAGAATCCGGATGGACTTGAGCATTACTCTGGTGAAAAAAGTTTCCTCATAATCGATCCTTCTTTACGAGTATAACCTTTAGCCACAAGCCTTGCCTTGAAGGTTTCCACCTTCCGTCCCGATCCCCTCTTTCTCTTGTATACCCACTTGCAACCAATAGGTTTGACCCCATTAAGTGGTTCGACTAGCTCCCACACTCTGTTATGATCCATAGGCCCCATTTACGGTTTCATTGCCTTTAGCAAGAAACCTCATCCTTGTCTTGGATTGCCTCATCATATGTCCATGGGTCCGATTAAGTCTTGACCAGGATCAGTCCGGAGACTCTCCTATCCCCATGAATCTCTCGGTGTTTTCATAACCCTCCCACTCTGACGAGGTTCGGTTATGTAAGTGTGTCATTTGGTATGTCATCTTGTCATGCGGTTAACGAGTTAGCCCCTTAGCTCATTTTAAGGTAATCTCATACGGGTCTTCTTTTCGTTCATATAGTCTTCCTCCAAAATCTAAAGTGGGTGCTTATGACCACCTTTTGATCCTTGGGACCATAAAACATACACCTTTTGTTCCCTGGGGTATCCATAAAAACAAATTTTAATTCTCGATCGAGGATCCAATTTGTCGGCTTCCTTGTCCAACACGTAGGGCCGACACCCCAAATTCTCATGTGTCTCAAACTAGGCTTGGCGCCTGGGTCCACAATTCTTTGGGAGTTTTGGGAACCCGATTTGGATGGCACCAAGTTCGAGAATGTAAGCCATTGTCTCCAAGGCATGACCCCGAATGACTTGGGAAGATCCATAACACATCATTGATCTAACCATTTCCAAAAGAGTTCTGTTTCTTAGCTCTGCGGCCCCATTTTGTTGAGGGTTCCGGTGCGACCCGGTTGGGATGCAATCCCTTCATCCGGCCAAGTAGTTCAAAACTCATCGGCGAGGTACTCGCCTCCACGATCGGATCGTAGAGACTTGATCGTTTTCCCCTATGATTCTCTGCTTGAGCCTTAAATTCTTTGAATTTCTCAAAGGTCTCGGTTTATGCTTCATAAGGAAAATATAACTAGTACCTCGAGTAGTCATCAATAAAAGTGATGAAATACTGTAACCTCCTCTTGCCATGGTTGACATTGGACCACATACGTGCTGTGAGCGATTTCTAACACTTCTTTGGCTCTATTCCCTTGGCTCAATGCCCTCTTGGTCATTTTACCCTCCAAACATGATTCGCAGGTTGAAATTGGTTCAACTTGGAGAGACTCCAGAGAACCGTCTTCTACCAACCTTTGGATCCTCTTTGGATTAATATGTCCCAATCTTAGATGCCATAGAAGTGTTTCGTTCACGTCTGATGAACGTTTTCTTTTGTTGGAAACAATTGATGTGTTATAGGATGCATTTAATTGAGTGGTGTGCATGATTAATTGTATAGAGATTACTTGACAACGTTCCATGACCAGATAAATTTATCATAAAGAGAAATGGTAACAACTTTATCAAAAGTAACCGAATATCCATCAAGGTAAAGTTTTGAAACTGAAATTAAGTTCTTTCTAAAATTCGGAACCATAAAGTACATCTCTTAAAATTAAAACTCTGTCTTCAAAGGACAGGTGCACTTCTCCCACTGCTTCAGCTGCCACTCTCGTAGCATCGCCCAGTGTGATGAGGATCTCACTCCCACTAAGTTGTCGGGTCCGCTTGAACCCCTGTAAAGTGAAACAAACATGATCAGTGGATCCCGTATCCACCACCCATAAATGGGAGGCATACGCCGCTAAGCAAGTTTCAACAACTAGTGCGTGAGAATTACCTTTATTTCCATTCCTTTTGGGTTTGGAACAGGCTAACCTCCAATGTCCCCAGCTAGTTGTCTTTCTCTTACTTTTCTTAGTGATGAGGTTGCTTTGGTCTTGACCACTTTCCTTTTCTTGAGTCTTGCCCTCCATTGGCCTAGACCTTGAGAAAACACTTTTGGTCACCAATGCTTCGTCTTTCTTTCCTAAATGCTTCTCTATTTTCTCCAAGGCTTCTTGTAAAATGTCCATAGTAAACATGTGATCACTCATCACAAAACTACAGTAAAATCCATTGAAGCACCTTGGAAGAGTTAGCAAAAGAAATTCGATTTGAGCCTCATCACAATACTTAGTACCGAGATAAGCCAATTTTTCAAAATGGTGTTTTATTCTGAGAACATGCTCCCTTACGGGTGTTCCCTCAGCCATTTTTAGCCTTGCCACGTCGTCATTTTTAAACTGATTGATCATGCGGTCTTTTGTTAAAAATATTTCTTCAAGACTTTGCATAATTTCTGCAGCAGATTTAATACCTTCATGAATGTGTCTCAAATCATCATGCAATGAAGTCAAGATTACACGTTTCATAGGTTCATTGGCCTGCTTCCAAATATTATACAAGTGTCTTTCCGCATCAGTTGATCCATCAGTAGGCGAACGGGGCTTGGGTACATCAAGAACCCAATGATGTTCTTGTGCAGGTAGGACAAAACTCATATTTCGTTTCCAAACAACATAGTTGTCACCAGTTAATTGATGTTCTTTGAGTGTATATAACAGTGGATTAAAAGGTTGCGACATGATGAACTGAAATAAATAATAATATGCATAAGCACAAATATATCACAAGGTTCGATCACATGTTTCATATTAAAATCTCAAAAAAAATATGAACATGTCTCAGCCAACATCTCAAAACAGTTTAAATAAGCCACGTGGGGTGGGTCATTATTTAAACACATTCAAGCAGGTTACAAACAAGAACAATTACAAACCTTTAATAGCTAGATTAATAGTTGGCTCCCACTTGACCAATATAAAATTGACAGGGACTTTGGGGAAGTATATGCATATCAATTTTATACCTAAGTAATAACCATGATTAAATACAGGATTATTATTTTGCTTTGAACGAGCCTCGTGGGGAGGGTCATCGTCGCCACTAGTAATAATCCACAATCATCCATTTGGAATTTATTCATGTGAAAGCTATCTTTTGACCGTCTCGTGGAGGGAATTTCTCCAAAAGAATTCACAAATAAATAAATCATGGAGGTCAAAATTAATTCAATTTTATTATACATAAAATTGTCAATTAATTATTTAAGCATGCTTAGTAATTTTCGAAAGTGAGATTTTTCAAAACATTTTCTCATGCATTGCAAATTTAAACACAATTTAAATAAGCATAAATAATGCATAAACATCAAGACAAAAATTAAACATATTGGGCACATTTATCCAATTGTAATGGTTAATTTTGTCATGTCTTGATCTTGAGAAATCGTCTTCATTGCCTTCATCGTTAGATCTCGAAAAAGCTCCCACTTGATTTGTTTCAAAAAAAATACCTTGTCAAGCCATGTCATCGACCATTTCATGGTCGGAGTGCCCGCCAGCACTCCCGCCCATTCGAATAGGCGCCCGGTCTTGTAGCGCCCGAATTTCACGTCGTCCGCCCCCCTTGTCCTGCGGCGTCGCCCGCGTCGCCGAGTGCCTCCGATGCTTCCGTCCATATGCGCCGCCCCGCCCACCCGCGCCTCGGTGGCATCATACCAGCAGCGCCAACATCGCCCGTCGTCGCCCGCCCGCCCGTCGCCGTCGGATCCGCGTCGCTCGACCCCTCGGCCTCGCCCTACACCGTCTTGCCCCCAAGCATCCGCGTCGTGCACGTGCCTCCCTTAGCACATTTAAATGCGTCGCCGCTATTTCCCTCGCCGATTTTGATTCGTCTTTTTGAATTAACCCGTCTCGCGCCGTTTTCGATCGATTTTAATTTATTTACAAAATAAATAAACCTAGATCTAGACTAGTCTATTACATTGATCCAAATTAAACAAATACTAATCTCTGCTCGTGGATTTTTCTCCGAGAGGCAAAAGCGAATCCGACGAATCGAATTAAAAACAACAATTTATATGCATGCATAAATAAACACATTAAATTCCATGACAATTGGATACTGCAAAAAAGATCTAGCAATTCTACTATCCAATTTCAAATTTAATGAAAGCGAATTAAATTACAATTTAAAGATCAGAGCCCAAAACCGAGGCTCTGATATCAATCGTTGGGGAATGAATTGCCTGGATCTATTCGGGATGAATATTTAAATACAAATTTAATTCTAACCATTATTACTAGCATGAATTAATTCTATATTAATTCAAATAATAATTCAACAATAAATCATGCATATAAACAGTTCACGTAAATCCTACGCATGCGGAATTACTACGAGTTTACGTAAACTTACCTCTTGGAATGGCAAAAGACTTGTCGATGAAAACACACCAAAAAGCCTTCCCGCGAACAATTAACTAAAAGGAAAAAATAAAATTTGTTGCACCACTTTTGTGGATTTACTAATTTTTCCAGCACATGGAATTGCACTTGGGAATGAAGGAATCATCCTCTATTTATAGATAGGGTGGTGGTCGAATTTTTAGGGAAAAACAATGTGGGAAAATCTTTTCTTGATCTCCAAGAAATCTTGAATATATCTCCTATATTCTTTTTCCCATAATTAAAATATTCCACAAAAATCCCACCTTATCTTGCTATGGTGAATTTTCGAATATAAGAGGGACCAAGAATCCAAGATTTGGATCTTCTTGAATTTATGATATATTCTTGTATTTCAAGAAATACATATCTTCCATAATATCTTTTCAAGAAAATCAAGAAATTCTTTCTTGCCCTTTATATTTCAAAATTTTCGAAACAAACTATATGAATAACCAAGTGGGAGATGTCTTGAATTTAATGAGATAATCTTGTATTCCAAGAATACATATCTTCATTCCATAACAAAATTCAAAGAAAATCTTTCTCCCCTTTTATCCATATTTTTTGAAAAAAACAAGGAAAAATAGGCAACAAATTTATTTTATTTTTAAACACCTTTTCCAGTTATTGAACTTTATGTTGGGCTACTTGGGGGGCCTTTAGGAGAATTAAGATTGGACCTTCCAATGGATCTTGAATTATCAATATTGAGCCAAAATATTATTCAAGCCCATAAATACTAATTAATCCCACTACACAATTAATATTGCACTATCCATCTTAACCCATATTATAGTCAATATGGCTCCCGCTTATTATTTCCCGTATTTAAGATTATCTAGCCCATTAATTAATTCAAGCCACTGAAATAGCTTTCCATTAATTAATATCTTTTTATCCTTGGTAAAGGAACGGTTCAACATTATTACTCATACCGGAAACTAGTTCCACTTGCAAGATTTGGTATGATAAAACTTATGAACCTCCCAAGGGAGCAAATCGAACAAGCGTACTTGTATACGATTCTTCGTATTAAATCTTAGCTACACATGTGACCAATAATATTATCCAAGATATAAATTATTGAATCTTGTTGATTCTCTACCCGTAATAAGTCAAAGCAATACTTACTAACCACACGTGATCCTATTTAAGGGACGAAGATTAAGAAATAACGAACCACTGAGGTCTAATTCTTCCTAGTTCAGTTCTGAAGAATTTGTCCTCCTGTAGGTCCTCTTCAGTGCAATAGACATGCACTAGTGTAATCTCTTTGGTCAAGACAAGCCAATCTGAGCGTTACACTTCAACCTTTCACGATGGATTGTTCATTTCCATCTAGGTCGTGAATGGTGTACTTTTGGTTAGAAGGGACTGTTAATTTAATCTTCTGTGATCGAGTATCACTAAATTAACTACAATGTAACACTTACTATTTATTGAACAGTTATGCAGTAAATATATGTAACATTCGATAATATTTAACGCATCAGTGATAAATAATTTATTTCAGTAAATAAGTCCGAAATTCAGTTTGATTATACAAAGTAAAAGCATACTTTGCAGTATAATCCCAACACCGACTGCATGAGAGTCTAAAAGTTACTGAGGATAGTTTGCGTAATAAAATAGAGGTTTTTACAAAATCATCTAAAACTATTCAAGATCTGAACAACTATTTACGTACGTCAACTAATAAGAAGGGAATTGGGTATGAACACCCTTCTGCATTCTCAAAAGCCCCGTCTGGTTCACTTCAGAAAAGTGTAATCAAACGAGTTTCTGATCAAGATACACGAAAAGCAAAATTTGTATCAGATAAGGGAAATAGATCAGCTGACCAGGCAAAGCAAGTGTCGGATCAGAAAGGGAATAGAAATGGACCACAACTGATCAGACATCAGCCGAGGAATCAACAGAAGAACCCTGTTCTTCTGAAGAGACCTCAACTTGATCAACAAATTAGGAATCAAAAAAGACAACCTCTCAAAGGGAAATCTGATCTGAAACCTAATCAGGTCAAGCTGCCTTAACAAGCAAGCTAAGGGTAAACTGCTAAGACCAGATATGTCAAAAAGATATGAATCTTTTAATGGTAGCTGTCGTACCTACCCTTACAATCAGAAACTTAGGGCTGCTGCACCTGAGCCCCACTGGATTAAAAGAAGACAAATATAAATGAAAAATCCCAAGTCTTCTGATTCATCCAAGGCTCACACTAATAATCATACTGACCAGACTGCATATGAAGAGACATGATTATGTAGATGTTTATGGGAGACAAATCAAGCCCTCTGTTTTCAACAAAGGTGCCAGATATGTTTGGATCCCGAAAGGTACTTCTAACTCCCCCAGGACCCGATTCTACTGGGGTACCTAAAGCCTGATCTGATTGCAGGTTCGCGTGGGTTTGGCCAATGAAGGAGGTGTACAAGTAACTATCTGGTACATCGATAGTGGATGCTCAAGGCACATGACTGGAATCAAATATCTCCTTAGCTCTTACACAGAACAAGAAGGCCCACGTGTACTCTTTGGTGATGATAACTTTGGTTTTACCAGAGGATTCGGAACCTTAGAGAATGATGATGTCTGAGTTATTGGAGTCTCAGATGTCGAAGGTTTAAAGCATAACTCACATTGTCGGTTTCACAATTCTGCGACAACGGATTTAGGTGTTGAGTTCTCGATCGATCGAGACACTATCAAGAATCGAGCTACTCAACAGACTTTGTTAACAGGTTCAAGGAAAGGAATGATCTACACTGCAGATTGGAACAGTTGTCCAAGAAATGCATGCCTGATTGTTAAGAGTTCCAAAAGCAGCAGTTGGCTCTGGCACAAGAGAATGAGTCATCTGAACTTTAAAACTCTTAACAAGATAGCAAGGATGTCTCTGGTTGAGGGTCTCCCGAATGAGGTATTCTCTAACGATCAGACATGTGTCGCATGTCAGAAGGGAAAACAGGTTAAAGCCTCATTTAAGGGGATCCTAGGACCAAAGATTCATCCAATGATATTGCAAATCGCTCCATATGGATTTATTTGGACCAGTTACCCCACTTTGTCTCAGTGGACGCAAATACACTCTGGTGATCGTGGATGATTACTCCAAGTTTACCTGGGTGGTATTCTCATATAAGAAGAATGAGACAACAACAAAGATACCCGAGCTGCTCAAGAAGTTACAAAATGAGAAGGGTGTCAGCATTGTGAAAATCAGATCCGATAAAGGTACAGAATTTATGAACTCCTTTATTACTGACTTTTGCACTAAGTTTGGAATACAACATGAAACATCAGTTGCAAGAACACCACAACAGAATGGAGTAGCAGAATGGAGAAACAGAACACTCAAAGAAGCTGCTCGAACTATGTTAGCTGAACATGCAACTCCAAGTTGTTTTTTAAGGCGTAGAATCAACACAACCGATGCCATACTCGAAGCAGATGTTCTCTGACTAAGATTCACTTCAAAACACCTTATGAACTGTGGAAGGGCAGAAAACCTCGTGTTTCTTACTTCCATTTTTTCGGGTACAAGTGTTTCATACACAACAATGGGAAGAACCAGTTGAAAACCTTTGAGGCAAAGTCAGATGAGGGTATATTCTTAGGATATTCCTCAACTAGCAAGGCTTTCCGGGTGTTCAACAGGCGAACCCTAGTTTTGGAGGAAACACCTCATGTGGTCTTTGATGAGACATCTTCTGAACAAGAGAAATCTGCCTCAGAACCAGCAGTACCAGATCAATCGGTACCTAATGCACATAAAATGGATCAGCTAAGTTTCAAGGATAAGGGATCAGATCACGTAACAGTGTATGTCCTAAAACTTGATCTTGTTGATTCACCAGTCAATCGTAACCCAAAAGGTACGCAAAACCGTCAATGAAGAAGTTGGTACAATTTGAGATAATAATAACCGAACCATCATACGGTTCGGGGAACACCTGATGTTCCTATGGACAGACATCAGCATATGATGATTCCAACATCAGCTGGGATTTGTCCATGTCAAGTGGATCCTATAACTGCACCACTCCCAACTACTAGTGACTCAATATCAGATGAGGATGATGACATCCAAACTGATATACATCAGAAAAGAAGGACTTGGTTATCTGACCATCCAACTGATCTGATAATTGGTAATCCGAATGCCCGAGTCTAAACTAGATATCAGGTTGGTGAAAGTGTTATGTATTATTGTTATCTGTCTTTGAAGGAACCAACTGAAATAGAAGAAGCTCTACAAGATGCTAACTGGATTTTAGCTATGCATGAAGAATTGGAGCAGTTTGAAAGGAATCAAGTTTGGGAACTGGTGGACAGACCAACTCACCAAGATGTGATAGGCACAAAGTGGGTTTTTAAGAACAAGAGAGATGAGAATAATGTCATAACCAGAAATAAGGCAAGACTTGTTGTTAAGGGGTATTCACAATCAGAAGGAATTGATTATGATGAGACCTTTGCACCGCCGCCGCCGAAAGCCATTCGGTTGTTTTAAAATGTCCGCCCCTGAAGGGTTTATGGTGTATCAGATGGATGTAAAGAGTGCATTCTTAAATGGGGTACTAGCTGAGGAAGTTTATGTTGAACAACCTCCAGGCTTTAAAAAAGGCAACCAAGTGTACCGTTTAAGAAAATCTCTTTATGGCCTGAAACAAGCTCCTCAAGCTTGGTATGATACACTATCTCAGTTCTTCATAGACAATGGATTCACTAAAGGAACAATGGATAGAACCTTATCCAGAATAGAAGATGGTGAAGATATTCTGATGGTTCAGATTTATGTGGACGATATCATTTTCAGATCTCCCAATAAGACCTTATGTGAAAGATTCAGCAAACTGATGCAAGGGAAATTCGAGATGTCCATGATGGGTCAGATGAATTACTTTCTGGGTTTGCAAGTTAAGCAAAGTACAGAAGGTATATTCATCTGCCAGGCGAAGTACACTAGGAATCTGTTGGCTAAGTTTGGAATTCAAAACTGTAAGGAAGCCAGAATTCCTATGATGACTGGATTCAAGAAGGATCCGTAGGAATGGTCGAAAAACTAATCGAAAAGAATACGTGGGCTCTCATTAGATCTCTACTATACATGATCGCCAAAGCCATCCCGGATATAACTTTTGCAAAGAGGTGTATGTGCGATTTGAGCAAGTCCAATGCAAAGCCACCCGATGCAACTAACCAAATTCTTAAGTATCTGAAGGGGACAGTAAACCTTGGTTTATTCTACCCATCAGATGATAATCTAGAGCTTAGTGGTTATTCTGATTCTGATTATGGAGGTTACAGAATAGACAAAAAATCAACCTCAGGCACATGTCAGTTCTTAGGAAGCAAACTGATCTCTTGGTTTTCGAAGAAGCAGACATCAGTTGCCACATCTACTAATTGAAATGTGTAATATATGGTTGCGAGAAGCTATTGTTCCCAACCGCTCGGCTTAGTCGGCGGTGAGGATTACAACATTATAGCTACTGAACGTGCCTCTATATTCTCGCTAAATAGTGTTATTGCAATCACTCAGAATCCTGTTCTACATACAAGATGCAAGCATGTAGATGTCAGACATCATTTTATAAGAGATCATGTTGAGAAGAAAAACATCATAATGGAAAAGATCCATACTGATAAGCAAAGAGCTGATATCTTAACCAAGCCACTAGCTGAAGTCAGATTCAGAGAACTCTGTAACGAGCTAGGCCTTCTGGATCTTGGAGAAAGTGCACCAGAAATGTTTGGTGGATCGGTCTCGAAACCGCTTGGTTAAGAGATCGGCGAATAGGATCGATTGAGAAAGGTACCTCAATCGATCGAAAAGATCGATCGAGAACCGATCAAAAAAGGGGATATCAGATGAAAGGGGAACTAGGCAAAAATCGCATAATAAAATCAAGTCAACACAATAATGAAATTAAAAGAGAATTTCATTGATAAAGATTCGAGGTCAAAATTTTCATTACAATAGACCCGGAGGTCGAAAGAAAAACCCTAAACCCTAAACCCGATGAGACTTCCCGTTTTAAATGAACACGAGTGTCATACATGTGGTGCAAAACATTCAAGGGATTGTGAAGGGAAACTTGGCTTGATCAAGTTCGCATATACAATACTAAATCCATATTACATGTAAGAAGTTGCTCATCGTCGTTAACCACATCATCTCGATCAGAGTCCAAGGCATAGACGGCCACCTCCATGATGGCGGCGGCAAATCCGCAACCAGGGTTACAGTGAAGCTTGGCAATGGATGTATGGCCAACCTCCGATGAAGACGAGATCAGAAACAGGGGAAGCATAGGGATGGACTGAGAACCGGAGGTCATTTGTGTAGAGTAGAAGAAGCCTATTGTAGGAGGACTCACCGGAATCAAGGACTCGCCCGAAATTTCTCATGTGCAAGCTTGAGAACGATAAATGATGGGTTGTATATCTAAAACCCCGTCCTATTTATAGAGGAAAAGCAGGGGTGGAAATGCAAATTTTGAACTCTCGAGGCCCTTCCAAAGAAATTGGCATCGCAAGGACAGTGCGTAGCTGATACTCGACTGCTGGTTGGACCAGTTCACGACGTGTGACATCAGGCTATCATTGAGTGACTGTCACAATCACGCCGATTCAGGAAATCGAGGTGACCATTCGACTCCCCGAGGATGAGGTTTTGGCGGGAGCACACATCCCAAGACCTGACTTGATCAGATTGGATCAGCAGAAATCTGATCAGCAGATTGGATCAGCAAAAATCTGATCAGAAGATTGGATCAGATTGGATCAGCAGAAATCTGATCAGATAAGTGGGACATTGTTGGGAAATATTAAGGGATAGGCTACCATCAGAAAGCTCAACAATGTCGTGCCAACCAGATCGGATCAACGGTGGTAATCGACCGACATAATATCGATCGATCCGATCGTTTTCTAATTTCTCTTTATGCCTACTCTATGATAGCTATTACTGTTCCCATTACTTTATGATGTCACGCCTGCAATCATTAAATGCGGACGTGGGATTTTTGTGTTAAATGCATTTATTGCGAACTTTTAAGTCCAAAAGTCTGCCAGTTTTAAATTCCTGACCGCACGATTCAATTTCTTTTCAAACGTTTAATCTTGATTGTTCGATTAAAAAGGACACTCAAGTATCTTCAAAAATAATCGTGCAAAATGTTTTTCCCTCCCATCCTTTTGAAACCCTAAAATCCTTTTTCTTAAAAAAAAAAAAAACCTTTCGCATTTCTATCTCTCTTAAACCGCAAAATTGGTTCCAGAAAATTCTCTAACACTCAAAGTATTCAAGCGATTAATCTTTCTCTTCAAATCCTCATATCGCTTATCTGGTAACTTGCTCATCCCGATGTTTTTGTTTCATGAATAGCATATGATAGGGTTATAGAATTGGTGTGTCCTACTCATATTCATGTTCAAATGGGACTTGGTTTGTTTATTGTCTCTTTCTAAACACATCATGAACTATATGCGCATTTGGGATAGATATTCAAGTGTATGCTTAGCATAAGTGCTTCTTTACGCTTAAAACTGTGTAAATGTTTATGCTTTTTTACTTAGCTCTAATTCTGTGTAATTTTATGCCTTCAGAAATGGAATCATCTATAGTGCCATTGGAAAGTTGTGATTATGCTTCCATGATCAAGAACGTGATCGATTAGAAGTATGTCATATTCCATGTCACAAATGACCCAGAATCGAAAGAAATACTGGAATGCCTTAAAGCATGTGGGCTTGAACAGTTTTGTTATCGGCATTTGAGCAGTGTTTCCATCATTGAGTCTCTGGAGTTTTTGAGGAAGTTGAAGGAGACCGATAATAAGGAGTTATACTCATTCGTCGGTGGTAACAGAATTGATGTAAGCAACGATGACCTTGGAAGAATCTTTGGGCTTCCAATGGGAAGAAACTACCCCGATGAGTTCACAGCTGGGATGTCAGATAAGGAATATCTACAGAAGGTGCTGCTAAGGCCAGGGAACATCTCCAACCTCACAAATGTTAAAGTTCCATATCTAAAGAGGAAGTGCAGATTACTGTTTGAAATTGTTTCAAAAGTAATTCTGGGTATTGCCTTTAGTCCCGATGCTCTTACCCAGCAAAATCAGCATGTGATGGCCACAATCATAGAGAAGGCCCCAGACATGAACTGGATGGGGTTATTCAAGCATCGGTTGCTGCAAGAAATTGCCAAGTTTGCCACAAATGAGAACAATCAGGTGGTGTTGACCAAGAACATCTGCAACATTCACAAGGTCTCGATGATCCTTGCTGATAAGATTCCCAACTATCATTGGTCAGACATTGGGCGAAAGCAATACTTGGAGAAGTTCAAAGCATTGCTTCACAAGGATGAAGAATTGTCTGGGCAAAGTGATGATGACCCAGCCCCATATGTGCCAAAATTAAAACAGACCTCATCTGTGTAGTCAGAAGCACGAGGTCAACCAAAGACGAGGGCTACCAAGAGAAAACAACCAGTGAGCAAACCAGCACGAACTTCTGATGTTGTGGGTGAGAAAGGTCAGAAAACACTCACCACAATGCTGCCTAAAAGGACTTAAATGCCCTATGGAGGTCTGAGGAATGAGGATATCGATGTTGAAATCCTGGAATCTGGGGGAGATAAGCATCTTGAGTTGGCTGGTGAGGAGACCGTTGTGAGTTCTGAACACATGGTCAGTGCAGATCGAGAATTGACAATAATGGAGGATTCTGTGTTGGTCCCGGTCTAATAACCCATTAGTGCAGAAAATACCATGTAATGCATATAAAACAGGGGTGAGGGCAGAGTGATTCCAATTCTTTTTTGCTTTTAAGAACGATGTGTGTTTTGCTTATAATCAAATGCATATGGCAAGTAAGAACATAAAGCAGTAAAGAACACACAATTTTATAGTGGTTCGGAGTCCAACTCCTACATCCACTCTTCCCTTTTAGCAGGAGCACCTACTTAACCAACTGGACTTAGTTTAACGTGTTTGTCCAACACCCAACAGATGTTTACCTAGTTCACACTCAAACGGGACTTATCACCCTCACGGGATCGCCTACCCTCCCTTTCGTGATTGCTTAGATGTTTACCGAGTTCTCACTCACCTACAAACTTAACCTATCAAACTGATTTGGGTAAGGTTTATTTGGTTTCCAACTAGGTTGAGATTTTCCCTAACATTTGTTTAGCCTCAATGATAAGGATGGGAAAATCTCTCTAAGCTTAGGATATTACATTTGTGCTTAGATCTAGGGTAGAACACTCTTGAATATATGCGTGTATTTCTTGTTCAGTGTTCTATGTTGGAAATGTTGGATGATTTGGCTCTTTGGTTAGCATATCAGGTTAGCATATCAGTTTAGCTTATCTGATCTCGATCACGTCTGATCTCGATCAGTCTCATCTGCTCCTCTTCTGATCTGCAACCTCCTCTTCTGATCTACAACCTCCTCTTCTGATCTGGTCATCTGATCTTCTGATCAGCTGGCTTAGCTTTTCTTCTCTTCTAATTTTGCTCAGCTCATCAGTTAACTCCGGAACTCATCTTACTCATCTGATCTCGATCAGTCTCGTCTGCAGCCTCGTCTGATCTCGATCATCTTCTTCTGATTTCGTGAGTTCCCCCTCAACTTGTTCTCTCGTTCCCCCTCAACTTGTTATCTGTAGATTAGCTTCAAAAACACAAGTTGATAATGTTTTGGCATAATTCATCAAAACTAAAATATCCCAACAGTCTGATCAGATGGAAGTTGGTGAAACTGCAGAACAAAATCTTGAGGAGGTTCAGGACGAATCTGAACCATCTGATTCGGCACAACTGAGCTCACTATTTAAGAGTCGAGAATCCACTCACTTCCCCAGATCATCTACTCCACCATCACCTCAAACACCCAGATCACCTACCCCACCATCACCTCAATCACCCATATCACCTGCCCAACTCCAACCTGATCAACCAGATCTTACTCAACCAGAAACCAACCAAGCCGAACCTGAATCAATTCCTCCTTATGATAAGATGCCAACAGAACCCTACTCACCAGGCTAGTCTGATTGGCAGAAAGTTATGTTTGTCTCTGTGATCAACAATCCCTTCAACCGCAGAACTGTGATCGAAGTTGATTCACCTGAACCAGTTCACCCTGCTGTCAAATTCTTGAGATTACGCATTGAGAATTATCTGAATAAGACTTTCCCTTCTCTGGTGGAACACCCGAGAGTCAGACAGCAGGTGGCGGAGATTTTGTTTTGGAGAGATATCAGACTGCAGGAAATTGAGGATTTTCTGATAATTCTCGAAGTGATGGGTCAATCTGCGTTTGTTGACTTGGAATTGAAGATGAAGAAGTTAGTTGGAGTCAACATTGCAGCAGAACTAGCATCAGATACTGATGTCAACTGGTTGATTAGTAAGAAGATGGGTTATCCTGATGGGAAGGTAGATAATGAAGAGATGGATGCCGATGAACCAACTGAGGGTGAAGCAGATGAGACCCTAACTGGTGAGGCATCAACATCTGAGAAAGTTGTCATGATTACACCTGAGACCCTAGATCTGCTTTCGACGACGATTCAAGATGGGGTAAAGGTATCCATTGAAGCTCAATTCAACATTCTGGCAGCAAATCTGATGATTCGGATGGAAGAAAAGACAAAACTAATAGTTGAATCAGAACGTAGCCTCACAGCTGCAAAGATCTCCGATATGCATGTTGATATTGTCGAAAGAGAGATGAAGCGAATTGAGCTACTGGCAGATAAACTTGGTGTTGAGGTGTCTACGTTGTCTGAAATCAGAATCTTGCTTGCAGAAGTTTATAAATCTCTGATGAAGACAGACACCAGTTTTGATGCAACTTGGCAAAGATTTGAGGCATCTATGTCTAAGGCCAGAACTGTGCTGGAAAAGGCAATAAGTCGGATGTTGGGGCCTGCAGACAAGATAGATACGACCGTTCCCATAACTCCTATGGAGATTGATGAACTGAAGCAAGAGATGCTGAAACAGTTTGGAATTCTTGAACGAAAACTATCAAATCTTTCTGATGAAACCAAAAGGGGGGAAGGACCAGAACCAGAAAAACAAGTTGATACATCTGAAGGACCACTTTCTATGGTTGCTGCTGTCCAAACTCCAAAACAAGTTGTTGTTGAGGTTCTTGACACTAAACTTCAAGAAATGTTTTCTACTATTGAAGAACATAGCAGGCAACTTGAAGCACAAGACAAGACTCTATCTGAACAGAAAGTGTTAGTGGGAGATCTGACTGCTCGTGTAGATAGGATTGAGGATTTCTCCTCAACTGTTCAGAAGCGCTTTGAAACAGATGATCAAGCAAAGAGTCTTAAGCTGATAAAGAAGTTGGAAGCTGAAGAAATGGCCGAAGTTGAAGCAGATAAGAGAAAACAACTGAAAGGAAAGAAGCCCATTCAAAAATCAGTTGTTACCAAATCAGAATTGCTACTGAGCAAAGAGCAAATGAAAGAAAAGAAGGAACAAGACAAAAGAAGGAAAGTCATTGAGGAAGCCACTAGGAGGCAGAAGTTGAAAGAAGCAGTTGGGCTTAACCGAGCATACATCAGAAGACAGAGAAAGAAGGCTGACATTGTTGCTGAAGACACTGATTGGGAAGAAAGAGCAATACCTGCTCCGGTTCTGAACATTCTGGTATGTCGTGAAGATCTGCACGAACGATGGAAAATGATCAAAGTAGACTGGCTCTGTGATGTTTATATTATCCAGCGCATACCAGAAGACCCTGATCAGGTGAAGTTTGACGAAGATTTCCTCAACTGGCTAGAAATCAAATACGGAGATTTCTACAAAGTGGTGATGAGAGAAGGAAAAATCATGACCCTAGTGCCCTCTGCACCAAGGTATGAAACAATGATACCACCACTCAGGTCAGATAAGTCCTTTGATCATGTTGCCTACAAGAAATTATACTATCAGACTCTAGAACGAGGGAATATCATTGAAGCTGACAGACAGAGAGATGTACTGATCAGGTTATATGATATCTTTGAGATTCCTAGGGATCTGAGGACTGCCTTGTAAATTTCAATCAGAAGATGTTGTCTTGGATCAGATGATAGGTAATTTTCACTCAGCATTTCTTGTACGTGTAAACTGCTTTATTAATCAATGAAATGTTTTACCTTCCTAATCTCAAGACAAAGTCTCATTGTCTTCTGATTACTGTCTTTTACATTGTGGTTATCTGTTTTTCTGATTAAGTGTTTTGGTTCCATCAAAAAGGGGGAAATTGTTGGGAAATATGTATTAAGTTTTGATGGAAGTGCCAAAACAATTGTAATAGGACCAGTCAGACCTGTTAGCTGACTGATGACTTAGAATCAGGATAGGATGACCAGCTGAAATGTATAGACAACTGATGTATAAGATAGGTCACATATTGAGGGGGAACTCAATATGTATAGGTCAGGTCAGAATATCAGAAGACCCAAGTCAAGTCAGAAGACAAGTCAAGTCAGAAGACCAGACGAAGTCAGAAGATCAGACGAGCAAATTAGTCAGATGATCAGGTGAATACATGAAGCTCAAGTTCAGAATACCTGAAGATCAGAAGACTACCAGAAGATCAAGCCCAGAAGACTAGAAGACCTATATCAGTGAGTCTGCTAAGTTGAGCTAAGATAACTTGCACCAGAAGACTCTATCAGGTAGACTGGTCAGTTTTATCTGATCAGGTCAGCTCACACCAGGTGTCAACTAATGTTACACCAGACCATACGTACTAGCAGACAAGAAGAATGTCAACTTTAGTTGGTAGAACAAACATTGAAAAAGGTGTACTTGTTAACCAATGAGAACGAGACACGTATGTACGGAGCTGACAATGCGGGATTCGGCGCTGCATAGTCAAACGGCTAGAAAGGACAAACATGCACGCTTTCGGCCATGCCGTTCCTGAAGCACGTCAAATCAATCCTGCAACCTACCAAAAATAGCCTGAAATTCAAATTGCTCTCCAAGGGCTCTTTGATTTCGAGGTCTATAAATATGGGATTGCTCTTCATAGTGAAGACACGGAAATTATCATCAAGCTCAAGCCATAAGCAAATTTCCGCACGAAGAACACAAAATTCAAGTTTATTTTATAAGTGGTCATCCCATTTGTTCTTAGCATAGAAATCTCATCCTCTAGCTTTAGGCTACATAAACACTAGGATAGATTTACAGTTGGAACAACAACAAATCTTTACCCAAACCCAAAAAGTTAGGCTAAGTTTGTTTTAGCAAGATTTCAGACTAGGGTTTCTAGTTCTGATTTATGGGATCGGTTGAGTGAGAACTCTCTAAACATCTGTTGGTTGTGCTGTGTTGGACTAACACAATAAACTAAGTCCAGTTGGTCAGTTGGTGCCCCTTGTGATAGGGAAGAGTGGACGTAGGACTGGTTGTCCGAACCACTATAAAAATCTTGTGTGCATTTACTTGTTATCTCCTGCTTTACACTTCTGCACACTACCTGAGTTTAAAACTGCATACATATTCTGAGTTAGGACCAGTCTGCATCAAGCAACTGGTCTGATCAGTTTGACACTTTAGTCATCTGATTGAAAACAGACTTCAGAATCTGATTAACTAAAACTGGTTTTTCACACGGGTTAAAACTAGCTTCCGCACATCAGTTAAACTGATAGACACCGAACTGATCTGCCATCAGGCGATCGAGAAGTTGATATCGATCCAAACCGATTCACCCGCTTCTCGATCAGGCATCCCCGCTTCACACCCCTTGCACGAAAAAGTTTTCGTGATCTATTCACCCCTCCCCTCTAGACTTTTGCCCTCACAAAATCCGTTCGAGACCTACACTTATCCATTTTTATACTAAAATTGATTGTCATGTACTTCTAATCATGTATTCATACGATAAAGTGGTATATTAATTTTTGTAAGATGTTCTTTGTTTTCTTTGAATAAAAGAATGCTTAAAATTTTTCAATATTCTTAATTGGTTATTGGTTTCAATCTCTAAGTCAAGTTCACGTCCAGGAAACTAATTTTAAAATATTGTTGCTTTTTTTCTACACAACAAACTTTTTGTCTTGGTTTGAATTATTTAGTTCATGTTACAATAGTTTATCAAATATCACAAAATATTTATGAAATTATTCTCAGAGTTTAATAGAATATATAGCACAATTATTTATATATATGTATATATCTTACATTATACATTTATATTAGATTAATATTTTTCAACAATCCATAGTGTTGGATTGTGTATACAACATAAAATGTAAGTTGACCGACACCAAATATTAAATATCAAGTTGATACCTTTGGGTTATATTAACATATTGTGATATTAATAATACTAATAATAATAATAATATATATATTATATATAAATACACACGGTTTAGTGGATTTTCCATCACCGAGTTAGTCAAAATGGGTGCAATGGCATTCTTTGTCATTCGATTTTCTTATGTTGTCCAAGTATACCTATGGTTGGCTTGCCTTCTAAATTATTATGTTTGTGTGACTGGGATCCACACAATAATTGGATGATTCTTTGGAGGATTTGACATAAGCTATTTTTTGTAAATTTCTTAAATCTAATTTAGTAAATATATGTCAAAATTATATGTTTTAAAATTAATCAATATTTTTATTATGAATATAAATATTGCATTAATATTTGAACTTTGTTACATATTCATCATAGCATTTATACAACAAATTTAAAAAACAATTGGATTAATTGTAAAAAAAAAATTACCATAAATTACAACATATCATTTTTCCTTCGCAATTCAAGACATCACCTTTTAAAATTTTACAATTTGAAGTGTTTGTTCATTTTCTTGTAACAATTAAATAATGTGGTTCCTGGAGCTACTATATATATGTCAATGTAAGATGTCATGACTGATGAGTAAAATGTTTTTTTTTCCTTTGTTTTTTTAACAATAACAATATCTAAAAAATATTTATAAATTTAGGAATAGAACCCCTAAAACTCATCCTGATAAAAAATAAGCTCTAATTATTTATCCCAAAAAACTTAAAAGAAGAATTCTACATCGTCCACCATATCGCAGCTCCAAATTCTTGAATATTTAAAAATATTTTTTAGATATTTTTTTCTTAAAATTATATTTTTATATTAAAAAAAGATCATTTTAGTCATCAGTCTTGACATCCTACGTGGACATTTATGTCAACTGCGGCAGCCATGATACTTAATTATTGCTGAAAATTTGAAAATCATAACTTTAAAATGTGGTGTCTCGATCTGCAAAGAAATATAATATGTGTTAATTGATAAAAACCTTAAGGATTGTGATATTTTTTGCAATTAACCCAAAAAATACTATAAAGTGAAGAATATTAATGGGATTAAATTTTTTGTAGTCCAGCAATTTTGGTTTAAAATTGATCCCGATTGTTTTGACTTTTTTATTTTGGGTCCGGTAAGTTTTCAAAAAAATTGAAATTGGTCTTTTATCCTACTGCAGTAGGTCATCAAATTGGTCCTTTAATTATAATAATTTTGGATCGGGTTTAAAGATAACCTAAATATTTTAAAATACAAAGAGAATTGAGTTAGTTTACCGGGACTAAACTGATCCAAAAATTAAAAAAAAAAATCAAAGTACGCAAAAATCACTCTTCCTCCTTAAAAAATACGCATAAAAATCCCGATCCAAAATTATTAGAAATAAAAAAATCTAGGTGACATATCGAAATTAAAAGTAAAAAATAAAATAATTATATATTTGATGGTTACCTGTTTAGTGACCTGCTGCAATAGGTTAAACGACTAATTCAAAAAAATTAAAATTACAGGACCAAAATAAAAAATTCAAAACAATCGAGACTAGTTTCAAAACGAAATAAAGTTACTGGACTATAAAAAAATTTAATCCTAAAAGTAGTTCTGCTTTTCAAAAATTTTCTTTAACAGATCACATTGATATGAATAAAATTAAATGTAATTTAAAAATATTAAAATCTTAATTAATAAATATAAATATTATAACAAGATGTCAATATAAAATTTAAGTTTTATATTAATTCAATATAATATTTTAATATTTAAAATATTTGATAACAATAATGATCGTGCGTTAGCACGGGTGCAATACTAGTTCTACTATTTATAGCGTATAGAAATAATTATTATTATTTTTCCTTAAAAAATTATTGCATGACTATTTTTTTCTTAAAGAGTATACCGTCTTTAATTATGCTAAGAGTCTTGAATTATTTTTCAAACTAAGGTCCCGCTTGGTTGGGGTAATGGAAGTGGATAATGAGAATTAATTCAATTGATGTTGCTTGATAGGTTTGATACATTGATAATGGGAATAGAAGTAAGCAATTGATTGTCATCACCTATTCAACTCACCTCACATGATACCCATTGTTGATGTTGTAACCAAGCAATAACAATGCAATCAATAACCCTTATTAATTAACCCCTCAATGATACCTATTACCATTTCCTAGTCACACCAAGCGGGCCCTAAGGGTATGTTTGTTTTGGGCTTATAGTGTTGGGGTTATACTGGAAAGTATGTTTTTTACTTTGTATAACCATACCGAATTTCTTATTTATTTATTGAAATAAATTATTTATCATTGTTGCATTAAATATGATTGAATGTTATATATATTTACTGCATACTTGTTCAACAAATAGTACGTGTTACATTGTAGTTAATTTAGTGATACCAAATCACGGAATATCAAATTAACAGTTCCTCGTAACTAAGTACAAATTCACAACCTAGATGAAAATGAACAAACCATCGTGAAAGGTTGAAGTGTAAGGCTCAGATTGGTTTGTCTTGACCAAGAGATTACAATAGTGCATTATGCGCTGAATAGGACCTACAGGAGGATAAATTCTTCAGTACTTAATATAGAAGAATTAGACCTCAGTGGTTCGTTATTTCTTAATCTTCGTTCCTTAAATAGGATCATGTGAAATTAATGACTATTGTTTTGACTTATGATGGGGAGAGAATCAACGTGATTTGATATCTTATATCTTGGGCAATATTATTAGTTACACAACGATTGTTAAGATTTAATACGGAGAATCGTGTGCAAGTACGTCTTGCTTGATTTGTCCCCTTGATGGGCTTAGAAGCTTTATCATACCAAATCTTGCAAGTGGAAATTTATTTCCGGTATGGATAATAATGTTGAGCTGTCTTTACTCCAAGGATAAAGATATTAATTAATATAAAGCATTTTCAGTGGCTTAATTAATTAGTGGACTAGATAATCTTAAACACGAGAAATAATAACTGAGAGCCATATTATTGTAGCATCGTAATATGGATTAAGATGGATGGTTCAATATTAATTTTATAGTGGAGTAAATTAATATTAATGGACTTGAATAATATTTTGGCTTAATATTAAAGTTTCATAGCTCATTGGAGGTCCAATCTTAATTCTCCTAAAGGCCCCTCAAATAGCCCAATATAAGTCCAATTAATGAAAAGGAGAAGAAAATATTATTGCCCTATTTTTCCTAATATTTTCGAAAATTATGGGACAAGAAAGGGAAAAGATTTTCTTGATTTTCTTGAAAAGATTTTATGGAAAAAGATGAGTATTCTTGCAATACAAGATTGTCGCATAAATTCAAGAAATAAAATCTTGTCTTCTTGTGCATTGAATTTTTCGAAAATTCCATATTTATAAGGGAGGAGATTTTTGTGGAAAATTTATTTATGGGAAAGAGAATATATTGGATATATTCAAGATTACTTCTTGCACAAGAATTAAAGATCTTCCCATATCTCAATTTGGACCAAAAAATTGGTCACCCTAGTATTATAAATAGGGGATGAATTTTCATCCCCAAGGTAATTTCATGTGTTGGAAAAATTAGAAATCCACAAAGGTGGTGGCATATATTTTTTGTTTTCTCCTTTATTAAAATCGTTCGTGAGAATCCTTCCACCGGATTACGTTCGTGGACGTGGGACATATTTGAGAAGACACTTTGGGTTGATCCATCGTCTCAACGGTTGTCTCTACAAGAGGTATGTAATCTCGTAAGTCCTAGATTCCGGATGCTTAGGATTTACGTGGATTATGTGTACGCATGTTGTTGTTGCTTATTTAATTATTATGTTGAATTAATTTAGGATATTCATGTTAGTAATCAATTGAATAATTTAAATATGTATTTAAATACACCTCTAATAGATCCGGGCACCCCGTATTTTCCAACAACTGGTATCAGTGCCTCGGTTTCGAGCTCTGTATTTAAATTATTATTTAAATTTGTTGGCCATTAAATTTTATTGAAAATTGGATAGTAGAATTGTTAGATCTATTTTTCAGGAATCAAATTGTCATGGT